>BPLQ01009436.1:0-466072 GCA_021605075.1 Caerostris darwini
CGCGGTACTTATAGATCAGTGCTTGCGAGAAATGCCGAGGTTGTGAGTTCGATCCTCACCTGGGGAACGTTCGTTTTAATTTTCATTTACCAATATTCAGAGAAGAGATGAAGTCGCCACTTGTGTCATACGAGTTTTCAATTTTTAATAATTCTTCTAAGTAATCTGCAGGGTTTACTTCAGTTGTAAAACTGTTTAATGTGTCCCCAGTGGCGCAACTGGTTAGCGCGCGGTACTTATAGATCAGTGCTTGCGAGAAATGCCGAGGTTGTGAGTTCGATCCTCACCTGGGGAACGTTCGTTTTAATTTTCATTTACCAATATTCAGAGAAGAGATGAAGTCGCCACTAAGTAATCTGCAGGGTTTACTTCAGTTGGTAAAACTGTTTCACGTGTCCCCAGTGGCGCAACTGGTTAGCGCGCGGTACTTATAGATCAGTGCTTGCGAGAAATGCCGAGGTTGTGAGTTCGATCCTCACCTGGGGAACGTTCGTTTTAATTTTCATTTACCAATATTCAGAGAAGAGATGAAGTCGCCACTTGTGTCATACGAGTTTTTTCAATTTTTAATAATTCTTCTAAGTAATCTGCAGGGTTTACTTCAGTTGGTAAAACTGTTTCACGTGTCCCCAGTGGCGCAACTGGTTAGCGCGCGGTACTTATAGATCAGTGCTTGCGAGAAATGCCGAGGTTGTGAGTTCGATCCTCACCTGGGGAACGTTCGTTTTAATTTTCATTTACCAATATTCAGAGAAGAGATGAAGTCGCCACTTGTGTCATACGAGTTTTTTAATTTTTAATAATTCTTCTAAGTAATCTGCAGGGTTTACTTCAGTTGGTAAAACTGTTTCACGTGTCCCCAGTGGCGCAACTGGTTAGCGCGCGGTACTTATAGATCAGTGCTTGCGAGAAATGCCGAGGTTGTGAGTTCGATCCTCACCTGGGGAACGTTCGTTTTAATTTTCATTTACCAATATTCAGAGAAGAGATGAAGTCGCCACTTGTGTCATACGAGTTTTTAATTTTTAATAATTCTTCTAAGTAATCTGCAGGGTTTACTTCAGTTGGTAAAACTGTTTCACGTGTCCCCAGTGGCGCAACTGGTTAGCGCGCGGTACTTATAGATCAGTGCTTGCGAGAAATGCCGAGGTTGTGAGTTCGATCCTCACCTGGGGAACGTTCGTTTTAATTTTCATTTACCAATATTCAGAGAAGAGATGAAGTCGCCACTTGTGTCATACGAGTTTTTAAATTTTTAATAATTCTTCTAAGTAATCTGCAGGGTTTACTTCAGTTGGTAAAACTGTTTCACGTGCCAGTGGCGCAACTGGTTAGCGCGCGGTACTTATAGATCAGTGCTTGCGAGAAATGCCGAGGTTGTGAGTTCGATCCTCACCTGGGGAACGTTCGTTTTAATTTTCATTTACCAATATTCAGAGAAGAGATGAAGTCGCCACTTGTGTCATACGAGTTTTTAATTTTTAATAATTCTTCTAAGTAATCTGCAGGGTTTACTTCAGTTGGTAAAACTGTTTCACGTGTCCCCAGTGGCGCAACTGGTTAGCGCGCGGTACTTATAGATCAGTGCTTGCGAGAAATGCCGAGGTTGTGAGTTCGATCCTCACCTGGGGAACGTTCGTTTTAATTTTCATTTACCAATATTCAGAGAAGAGATGAAGTCGCCACTTGTGTCATACGAGTTTTTTAATTTTTAATAATTCTTCTAAGTAATCTGCAGGGTTTACTTCAGTTGGTAAAACTGTTTCACGTGTCCCCAGTGGCGCAACTGGTTAGCGCGCGGTACTTATAGATGTGCTTGCGAGAAATGCCGAGGTTGTGAGTTCGATCCTCACCTGGGGAACGTTCGTTTTAATTTTCATTTACCAATATTCAGAGAAGAGATGAAGTCGCCACTTGTGTCATACGAGTTTTTTAATTTTTAATAATTCTTCTAAGTAATCTGCAGGGTTTACTTCAGTTGGTAAAACTGTTTCACGTGTCCCCAGTGGCGCAACTGGTTAGCGCGCGGTACTTATAGATCAGTGCTTGCGAGAAATGCCGAGGTTGTGAGTTCGATCCTCACCTGGGGAACGTTCGTTTTAATTTTCATTTACCAATATTCAGAGAAGAGATGAAGTCGCCACTTGTGTCATACGAGTTTTTAAATTTTTAATAATTCTTCTAAGTAATCTGCAGGGTTTACTTCAGTTGGTAAAACTGTTTCACGTGTCCCCAGTGGCGCAACTGGTTAGCGCGCGGTACTTATAGATCAGTGCTTGCGAGAAATGCCGAGGTTGTGAGTTCGATCCTCCTGGGGAACGTTCGTTTTAATTTTCATTTACCAATATTCAGAGAAGAGATGAAGTCGCCACTTGTGTCATACGATTTTTTTAATTTTTAATAATTCTTCTAAGTAATCTGCAGGGTTTACTTCAGTTGGTAAAACTGTTTCACGTGTCCCCAGTGGCGCAACTGGTTAGCGCGCGGTACTTATAGATCAGTGCTTGCGAGAAATGCCGAGGTTGTGAGTTCGATCCTCACCTGGGGAACGTTCGTTTTAATTTTCATTTACCAATATTCAGAGAAGAGATGAAGTCGCCCCTTGTGTCATACGAGTTTTTTAAATTTTTAATAATTCTTCTAAGTAATCTGCAGGGTTTACTTCAGTTGTAAAACTGTTTAATGTGTCCCCAGTGGCGCAACTGGTTAGCGCGCGGTACTTATAGATCAGTGCTTGCGAGAAATGCCGAGGTTGTGAGTTCGATCCTCACCTGGGGAACGTTCGTTTTAATTTTCATTTACCAATATCAGAGAAGAGATGAAGTCGCCACTTGTGTCATACGAGTTTTTTAAATTTTTAATAATTCTTCTAAGTAATCTGCAGGGTTTACTTCAGTTGGTAAAACTGTTTCACGTGTCCCCAGTGGCGCAACTGGTTAGCGCGCGGTACTTATAGATCAGTGCTTGCGAGAAATGCCGAGGTTGTGAGTTCGATCCTCACCTGGGGAACGTTCGTTTTAATTTTCATTTACCAATATTCAGAGAAGAGATGAAGTCGCCACTTGTGTCATACGAGTTTTTTAAATTTTTAATAATTCTTCTAAGTAATCTGCAGGGTTTACTTCAGTTGGTAAAACTGTTTCACGTGTCCCCAGTGGCGCAACTGGTTAGCGCGCGGTACTTATAGATCAGTGCTTGCGAGAAATGCCGAGGTTGTGAGTTCGATCCTCACCTGGGGAACGTTCGTTTTAATTTTCATTTACCAATATTCAGAGAAGAGATGAAGTCGCCACTTGTGTCATACGAGTTTTTTAATTTTTAATAATTCTTCTAAGTAATCTGCAGGGTTTACTTCAGTTGGTAAAACTGTTTCATGTGTCCCCAGTGGCGCAACTGGTTAGCGCGCGGTACTTATAGATCAGTGCTTGCGAGAAATGCCGAGGTTGTGAGTTCGATCCTCACCTGGGGAACGTTCGTTTTAATTTTCATTTACCAATATTCAGAGAAGAGATGAAGTCGCCACTTGTGTCATACGAGTTTTTTAAATTTTTAATAATTCTTCTAAGTAATCTGCAGGGTTTACTTCAGTTGGTAAAACTGTTTCACGTGTCCCCAGTGGCGCAACTGGTTAGCGCGCGGTACTTATAGATCAGTGCTTGCGAGAAATGCCGAGGTTGTGAGTTCGATCCTCACCTGGGGAACGTTCGTTTTAATTTTCATTTACCAATATTCAGAGAAGAGATGAAGTCGCCACTTGTGTCATACGAGTTTTTTAAATTTTTAATAATTCTTCTAAGTAATCTGCAGGGTTTACTTCAGTTGGTAAAACTGTTTCACGTGTCCCCAGTGGCGCAACTGGTTAGCGCGCGGTACTTATAGATCAGTGCTTGCGAGAAATGCCGAGGTTGTGAGTTCGATCCTCACCTGGGGAACGTTCGTTTTAATTTTCATTTACCAATATTCAGAGAAGAGATGAAGTCGCCACTTGTGTCATACGAGTTTTTAATTTTTAATAATTCTTCTAAGTAATCTGCAGGGTTTACTTCAGTTGGTAAAACTGTTTCACGTGTCCCCAGTGGCGCAACTGGTTAGCGCGCGGTACTTATAGATCAGTGCTTGCGAGAAATGCCGAGGTTGTGAGTTCGATCCTCACCTGGGGAACGTTCGTTTTAATTTTCATTTACCAATATTCAGAGAAGAGATGAAGTCGCCACTTGTGTCATACGAGTTTTTTTAATTTTTAATAATTCTTCTAAGTAATCTGCAGGGTTTACTTCAGTTGGTAAAACTGTTTCACGTGTCCCCAGTGGCGCAACTGGTTAGCGCGCGGTACTTATAGATCAGTGCTTGCGAGAAATGCCGAGGTTGTGAGTTCGATCCTCACCTGGGGAACGTTCGTTTTAATTTTCATTTACCAATATTCAGAGAAGAGATGAAGTCGCCACTTGTGTCATACGAGTTTTTTAAATTTTTAATAATTCTTCTAAGTAATCTGCAGGGTTTACTTCAGTTGGTAAAACTGTTTCACGTGTCCCCAGTGGCGCAACTGGTTAGCGCGCGGTACTTATAGATCAGTGCTTGCGAGAAATGCCGAGGTTGTGAGTTCGATCCTCACCTGGGGAACGTTCGTTTTAATTTTCATTTACCAATATTCAGAGAAGAGATGAAGTCGCCACTTGTGTCATACGAGTTTTTTAAATTTTTAATAATTCTTCTAAGTAATCTGCAGGGTTTACTTCAGTTGGTAAAACTGTTTCACGTGTCCCCAGTGGCGCAACTGGTTAGCGCGCGGTACTTATAGATCAGTGCTTGCGAGAAATGCCGAGGTTGTGAGTTCGATCCTCACCTGGGGAACGTTCGTTTTAATTTTCATTTACCAATATTCAGAGAAGAGATGAAGTCGCCACTTGTGTCATACGAGTTTTTTAAATTTTTAATAATTCTTCTAAGTAATCTGCAGGGTTTACTTCAGTTGGTAAAACTGTTTCACGTGTCCCCAGTGGCGCAACTGGTTAGCGCGCGGTACTTATAGATCAGTGCTTGCGAGAAATGCCGAGGTTGTGAGTTCGATCCTCACCTGGGGAACGTTCGTTTTAATTTTCATTTACCAATATTCAGAGAAGAGATGAAGTCGCCACTTGTGTCATACGAGTTTTTTAAATTTTTAATAATTCTTCTAAGTAATCTGCAGGGTTTACTTCAGTTGGTAAAACTGTTTCACGTGTCCCCAGTGGCGCAACTGGTTAGCGCGCGGTACTTATAGATCAGTGCTTGCGAGAAATGCCGAGGTTGTGAGTTCGATCCTCACCTGGGGAACGTTCGTTTTAATTTTCATTTACCAATATTCAGAGAAGAGATGAAGTCGCCACTTGTGTCATACGAGTTTTTTAAATTTTTAATAATTCTTCTAAGTAATCTGCAGGGTTTACTTCAGTTGGTAAAACTGTTTCACGTGTCCCCAGTGGCGCAACTGGTTAGCGCGCGGTACTTATAGATCAGTGCTTGCGAGAAATGCCGAGGTTGTGAGTTCGATCCTCACCTGGGGAACGTTCGTTTTAATTTTCATTTACCAATATTCAGAGAAGAGATGAAGTCGCCACTTGTGTCATACGAGTTTTTTAAATTTTTAATAATTCTTCTAAGTAATCTGCAGGGTTTACTTCAGTTGGTAAAACTGTTTCACGTGTCCCCAGTGGCGCAACTGGTTAGCGCGCGGTACTTATAGATCAGTGCTTGCGAGAAATGCCGAGGTTGTGAGTTCGATCCTCACCTGGGGAACGTTCGTTTTAATTTTCATTTACCAATATTCAGAGAAGAGATGAAGTCGCCACTTGTGTCATACGAGTTTTTTAAATTTTAATAATTCTTCTAAGTAATCTGCAGGGTTTACTTCAGTTGGTAAAACTGTTTCACGTGTCCCCAGTGGCGCAACTGGTTAGCGCGCGGTACTTATAGATCAGTGCTTGCGAGAAATGCCGAGGTTGTGAGTTCGATCCTCACCTGGGGAACGTTCGTTTTAATTTTCATTTACCAATATTCAGAGAAGAGATGAAGTCGCCACTTGTGTCATACGAGTTTTTAATTTTTAATAATTCTTCTAAGTAATCTGCAGGGTTTACTTCAGTTGGTAAAACTGTTTCACGTGTCCCCAGTGGCGCAACTGGTTAGCGCGCGGTACTTATAGATCAGTGCTTGCGAGAAATGCCGAGGTTGTGAGTTCGATCCTCACCTGGGGAACGTTCGTTTTAATTTTCATTTACCAATATTCAGAGAAGAGATGAAGTCGCCACTTGTGTCATACGAGTTTCAATTTTTAATAATTCTTCTAAGTAATCTGCAGGGTTTACTTCAGTTGGTAAAACTGTTTCACGTGTCCCCAGTGGCGCAACTGGTTAGCGCGCGGTACTTATAGATCAGTGCTTGCGAGAAATGCCGAGGTTGTGAGTTCGATCCTCACCTGGGGAACGTTCGTTTTAATTTTCATTTACCAATATTCAGAGAAGAGATGAAGTCGCCACTTGTGTCATACGAGTTTTTTAAATTTTTAATAATTCTTCTAAGTAATCTGCAGGGTTTACTTCAGTTGGTAAAACTGTTTCACGTGTCCCCAGTGGCGCAACTGGTTAGCGCGCGGTACTTATAGATCAGTGCTTGCGAGAAATGCCGAGGTTGTGAGTTCGATCCTCACCTGGGGAACGTTCGTTTTAATTTTCATTTACCAATATTCAGAGAAGAGATGAAGTCGCCACTTGTGTCATACGAGTTTTTAATTTTTAATAATTCTTCTAAGTAATCTGCAGGGTTTACTTCAGTTGGTAAAACTGTTTCACGTGTCCCCAGTGGCGCAACTGGTTAGCGCGCGGTACTTATAGATCAGTGCTTGCGAGAAATGCCGAGGTTGTGAGTTCGATCCTCACCTGGGGAACGTTCGTTTTAATTTTCATTTACCAATATTCAGAGAAGAGATGAAGTCGCCACTTGTGTCATACGAGTTTTTTAAATTTTAATAATTCTTCTAAGTAATCTGCAGGGTTTACTTCAGTTGGTAAAACTGTTTCACGTGTCCCCAGTGGCGCAACTGGTTAGCGCGCGGTACTTATAGATCAGTGCTTGCGAGAAATGCCGAGGTTGTGAGTTCGATCCTCACCTGGGGAACGTTCGTTTTAATTTTCATTTACCAATATTCAGAGAAGAGATGAAGTCGCCCCTTGTGTCATACGATTTTTTTAATTTTTAATAATTCTTCTAAGTAATCTGCAGGGTTTACTTCAGTTGGTAAAACTGTTTCACGTGTCCCCAGTGGCGCAACTGGTTAGCGCGCGGTACTTATAGATCAGTGCTTGCGAGAAATGCCGAGGTTGTGAGTTCGATCCTCACCTGGGGAACGTTCGTTTTAATTTTCATTTACCAATATTCAGAGAAGAGATGAAGTCGCCACTTGTGTCATACGAGTTTTTTAATTTTTAATAATTCTTCTAAGTAATCTGCAGGGTTTACTTCAGTTGGTAAAACTGTTTCACGTGTCCCCAGTGGCGCAACTGGTTAGCGCGCGGTACTTATAGATCAGTGCTTGCGAGAAATGCCGAGGTTGTGAGTTCGATCCTCACCTGGGGAACGTTCGTTTTAATTTTCATTTACCAATATTCAGAGAAGAGATGAAGTCGCCCCTTGTGTCATACGAGTTTTCAATTTTTAATAATTCTTCTAAGTAATCTGCAGGGTTTACTTCAGTTGGTAAAACTGTTTCACGTGTCCCCAGTGGCGCAACTGGTTAGCGCGCGGTACTTATAGATCAGTGCTTGCGAGAAATGCCGAGGTTGTGAGTTCGATCCTCACCTGGGGAACGTTCGTTTTAATTTTCATTTACCAATATTCAGAGAAGAGATGAAGTCGCCACTTGTGTCATACGAGTTTTTTAAATTTTTAATAATTCTTCTAAGTAATCTGCAGGGTTTACTTCAGTTGGTAAAACTGTTTCACGTGTCCCCAGTGGCGCAACTGGTTAGCGCGCGGTACTTATAGATCAGTGCTTGCGAGAAATGCCGAGGTTGTGAGTTCGATCCTCACCTGGGGAACGTTCGTTTTAATTTTCATTTACCAATATTCAGAGAAGAGATGAAGTCGCCACTTGTGTCATACGAGTTTTTTTAATTTTTAATAATTCTTCTAAGTAATCTGCAGGGTTTACTTCAGTTGTAAAACTGTTTCACGTGTCCCCAGTGGCGCAACTGGTTAGCGCGCGGTACTTATAGATCAGTGCTTGCGAGAAATGCCGAGGTTGTGAGTTCGATCCTCACCTGGGGAACGTTCGTTTTAATTTTCATTTACCAATATTCAGAGAAGAGATGAAGTCGCCACTTGTGTCATACGAGTTTTTTAATTTTTAATAATTCTTCTAAGTAATCTGCAGGGTTTACTTCAGTTGGTAAAACTGTTTCACGTGTCCCCAGTGGCGCAACTGGTTAGCGCGCGGTACTTATAGATCAGTGCTTGCGAGAAATGCCGAGGTTGTGAGTTCGATCCTCACCTGGGGAACGTTCGTTTTAATTTTCATTTACCAATATTCAGAGAAGAGATGAAGTCGCCCCTTGTGTCATACGAGTTTTTTAATTTTTAATAATTCTTCTAAGTAATCTGCAGGGTTTACTTCAGTTGGTAAAACTGTTTCACGTGTCCCCAGTGGCGCAACTGGTTAGCGCGCGGTACTTATAGATCAGTGCTTGCGAGAAATGCCGAGGTTGTGAGTTCGATCCTCACCTGGGGAACGTTCGTTTTAATTTTCGTTTACCAATATTCAGAGAAGAGATGAAGTCGCCCACTTGTGTCATACGAGTTTTTAATTTTTAATAATTCTTCTAAGTAATCTGCAGGGTTTACTTCAGTTGGTAAAACTGTTTCACGTGTCCCCAGTGGCGCAACTGGTTAGCGCGCGGTACTTATAGATCAGTGCTTGCGAGAAATGCCGAGGTTGTGAGTTCGATCCTCACCTGGGGAACGTTCGTTTTAATTTTCATTTACCAATATTCAGAGAAGAGATGAAGTCGCCACTTGTGTCATACGAGTTTTTTTTTAAATTTTTAATAATTCTTCTAAGTAATCTGCAGGGTTTACTTCAGTTGGTAAAACTGTTTCACGTGTCCCCAGTGGCGCAACTGGTTAGCGCGCGGTACTTATAGATCAGTGCTTGCGAGAAATGCCGAGGTTGTGAGTTCGATCCTCACCTGGGGAACGTTCGTTTTAATTTTCATTTACCAATATTCAGAGAAGAGATGAAGTCGCCCCTTGTGTCATACGAGTTTTTTCAATTTTTAATAATTCTTCTAAGTAATCTGCAGGGTTTACTTCAGTTGGTAAAACTGTTTCACGTGTCCCCAGTGGCGCAACTGGTTAGCGCGCGGTACTTATAGATCAGTGCTTGCGAGAAATGCCGAGGTTGTGAGTTCGATCCTCACCTGGGGAACGTTCGTTTTAATTTTCGTTTATCAATATTCAGAGAAGAGAAGAAGTCGCCCCTTGTGTCATACGAGTTTTCAATTTTTAATAATTCTTCTAAGTAATCTGCAGGGTTTACTTCAGTTGGTAAAACTGTTTCACGTGTCCCCAGTGGCGCAACTGGTTAGCGCGCGGTACTTATAGATCAGTGCTTGCGAGAAATGCCGAGGTTGTGAGTTCGATCCTCACCTGGGGAACGTTCGTTTTAATTTTCATTTACCAATATTCAGAGAAGAGATGAAGTCGCCCCTTGTGTCATACGAGTTTTTCAATTTTTAATAATTCTTCTAAGTAATCTGCAGGGTTTACTTCAGTTGGTAAAACTGTTTCACGTGTCCCCAGTGGCGCAACTGGTTAGCGCGCGGTACTTATAGATCAGTGCTTGCGAGAAATGCCGAGGTTGTGAGTTCGATCCTCACCTGGGGAACGTTCGTTTTAATTTTCGTTTACCAATATTCAGAGAAGAGATGAAGTCGCCCATTGTGTCATACGAGTTTTGAATTTTTAATAATTCTTCTAAGTAATCTGCAGGGTTTACTTCAGTTGGTAAAACTGTTTCACGTGTCCCCAGTGGCGCAACTGGTTAGCGCGCGGTACTTATAGATCAGTGCTTGCGAGAAATGCCGAGGTTGTGAGTTCGATCCTCACCTGGGGAACGTTCGTTTTAATTTTCATTTACCAATATTCAGAGAAGAGATGAAGTCGCCACTTGTGTCATACGAATTTTTTAAATTTTAATAATTCTTCTAAGTAATCTGCAGGGTTTACTTCTGTTGTAAATCTGCTTCGCGCGTCCCCAGTGGAGCAACTGGTTAGCGCTCGGTACTTATAGATCAGTGCTTGCGAGAAATGCCGAGGTTGTGAGTTCGATCCTCACCTGGGGAACGTTCGTTTTAATTTTCATTTACCAATATTCAGAGAAGAGATGAAGTCGCCCCTTGTGTCATACGAGTTTTCAATTTTTAATAATTCTTCTAAGTAATCTGCAGGGTTTACTTCAGTTGGTAAAACTGTTTCACGTGTCCCCAGTGGCGCAACTGGTTAGCGCGCGGTACTTATAGATCAGTGCTTGCGAGAAATGCCGAGGTTGTGAGTTCGATCCTCACCTGGGGAACGTTCGTTTTAATTTTCATTTACCAATATTCAGAGAAGAGATGAAGTCGCCCTTGTGTCATACGAGTTTTCAATTTTTAATAATTCTTCTAAGTAATCTGCAGGGTTTACTTCAGTTGGTAAAACTGTTTCACGTGTCCCCAGTGGCGCAACTGGTTAGCGCGCGGTACTTATAGATCAGTGCTTGCGAGAAATGCCGAGGTTGTGAGTTCGATCCTCACCTGGGGAACGTTCGTTTTAATTTTCGTTTACCAATATTCAGAGAAGAGATGAAGTCGCCCATTGTGTCATACGAGTTTTTAATTTTTAATAATTCTTCTAAGTAATCTGCAGGGTTTACTTCAGTTGTAAAACTGTTTCACGTGTCCCCAGTGGCGCAACTGGTTAGCGCGCGGTACTTATAGATCAGTGCTTGCGAGAAATGCCGAGGTTGTGAGTTCGATCCTCACCTGGGGAACGTTCGTTTTAATTTTCGTTTACCAATATTCAGAGAAGAGATGAAGTCGCCCCTTGTGTCATACGAAGTTTTTCAATTTTTAATAATTCTTCCAAGTAATCTGCAGGGTTTACTTCAGTTGGTAAAACTGTTTCACGTGTCCCCAGTGGCGCAACTGGTTAGCGCGCGGTACTTATAGATCAGTGCTTGCGAGAAATGCCGAGGTTGTGAGTTCGATCCTCACCTGGGGAACGTTCGTTTTAATTTTCGTTTACCAATATTCAGAGAAGAGATGAAGTCGCCCATTGTGTCATACGAGTTTTTTAATTTTTAATAATTCTTCTAAGTAATCTGCAGGGTTTACTTCAGTTGGTAAAACTGTTTCACGTGTCCCCAGTGGCGCAACTGGTTAGCGCGCGGTACTTATAGATCAGTGCTTGCGAGAAATGCCGAGGTTGTGAGTTCGATCCTCACCTGGGGAACGTTCGTTTTAATTTTCGTTTACCAATATTCAGAGAAGAGATGAAGTCGCCACTTGTGTCATACGAGTTTTCATTTTTTAATAATTCTTCTAAGTAATCTGCAGGGTTTACTTCAGTTGGTAAAACTGTTTCACGTGTCCCCAGTGGCGCAACTGGTTAGCGCGCGGTACTTATAGATCAGTGCTTGCGAGAAATGCCGAGGTTGTGAGTTCGATCCTCACCTGGGGAACGTTCGTTTTAATTTTCGTTTACCAATATTCAGAGAAGAGATGAAGTCGCCCCTTGTGTCATACGAGTTTTCAATTTTTAATAATTCTTCTAAGTAATCTGCAGGGTTTACTTCAGTTGTAAAACATTTTCACGTGTCCCCAGTGGCGCAACTGGTTAGCGCGCGGTACTTATAGATCAGTGCTTGCGAGAAATGCCGAGGTTGTGAGTTCGATCCTCACCTGGGGAACGTTCGTTTTAATTTTCGTTTACCAATATTCAAGAGAAGAGATGAAGTCGCCCCTTGTGTCATACGAGTTTTTCAATTTTTAATAATTCTTCTAAGTAATCTGCAGGGTTTACTTCAGTTGGTAAAACTGTTTCACGTGTCCCCAGTGGCGCAACTGGTTAGCGCGCGGTACTTATAGATCAGTGCTTGCGAGAAATGCCGAGGTTGTGAGTTCGATCCTCACCTGGGGAACGTTCGTTTTAATTTTCGTTTACCAATATTCAGAGAAGAGATGAAGTCGCCCCTTGTGTCATACGAAATTTCAATTTTTGATAATTCTTGTAAGTAATCTGCAGGGTTTACTTCAGTTGGTAAAACTACTTCACGTGTCCAGAGTGGCGCAACTATTTAGCGCGCGGTACTTATAGATCAGTGCTTGCTAGAAATGCCGAGGTTGTGAGTTCGATCCTCACCTGGGGAACGTTCGTTTTAATTTTCGTTTACCAATATTGAGAGACGAGATGAAGTCGCCCATTGTGTCATACGAGTTTTGAATTTTTAATAATTCTTCTAAGTAATCTGCAGGGTTTACTTCAGTTGGTAAAACTTTTTCACGCGTCCCCAGTGGCGCAACTGGTTAGCGCGCGTTACTTATAGATCAGTGCTTGCGAGAAATGCCGAGGTTGTGAGTTCGATCCTCACCTGGGGAACGTTCGTTTTAATTTTCATTTACGAATATTCAGAGAAGAGATGAAGTCGGGACATGTGTCATACGAATTTTTTAAATTTTAATAATTCTTCTAAGTAATCTGCAGGGTTTACTTGTGTTGTAAAACTGTTTCACGCGTCCCCAGTGGCGCAACTGGTTATCGCTCTGTACTTATAGATCAGTGCTTGCGAGAAATGCCGAGGTTGTGAGTTCGATCCTCACCTGGGGAACGTTCGTTTTAATTTTCATTTACCAATATTCAGAGAAGAGATGAAGTCGCCACTTGTGTCATACGAGTTTTTTAAATTTTTAATAATTCTTCTAAGTAATCTGCAGGGTTTACTTCAGTTGGTAAAACTTTTTCACGTGGCCCCAGTGGCGCAACTGGTTAGCGCGCGGTTCTTATAGATCAGTGCTTGCGAGAAATGCCGATGTTGTGAGTTCGATCCTCACCTGGGGAACGTTCGTTTTAATTTTCGTTTACCAATATTCAGAGACGAGATGAAGTCGCCCCTTGTGTCATACGAAATTTCAATTTTTAATAATTCTTCCAAGTAATCTGCAGGGTTTACTTCAGTTGGTAAAAGTGTTTCAGGTGTCCCAAGTGGCGCAACTGGTCAGCGCGCGGTACTTATAGATCAGTGCTTGCGAGAAATGCCGAGGTTGTGAGTTCGATCCTCACCTGGGGAACGTTCGTTTTAATTTTCGTTTACCAATATTCAGAGACGAGATGAAGTCGCCCATTGTGTCATACGAGTTATCATTTTTTAATAATTCTTCTAAGTAATCTGCAGGGTTTACTTCAGTTGGTAAAACTATTTCACGTGTCCCCAGTGGCGCAACTGGTTAGCGCGCGGTACTTATAGATCAGTGCTTGCGAGAAATGCCGAGGTTGTGAGTTCGATCCTCACCTGGGGAACGTTCGTTTTAATTTTCGTTTACCAATATTCAGAGACGAGATGAAGTCGCCCCTTGTGTCATACGAGTTTTCAATTTTTAATAATTCTTCTAAGTAATCTGCAGGGTTTACTTCAGTTGTAAAACATTTTCACGTGTCCCCAGTGGCGCAACTGGTTAGCGCGCGGTACTTATAGATCAGTGCTTGCGAGAAATGCCGAGGTTGTGAGTTCGATTCTCACCTGGGGAACGTTCGTTTTAATTTTCGTTTACCAATATTCAGAGAAGAGATGAAGTCGCCCATTGTGTCATACGAGTTTTGAATTTTTAATAATTCTTCTAAGTAATCTGCAGGGTTTACTTCAGTTGGTAAAACTGTTTCACGTGTCCCCAGTGGCGCAACTGGTTAGCGCGCGGTACTTATAGATCAGTGCTTGCGAGAAATGCCGAGGTTGTGAGTTCGATCCTCACCTGGGGAACGTTCGTTTTAATTTTCGTTTACCAATATTGAGAAGAGATGAAGTCGCCCATTGTGTCATACGAGTTTTTGAATTTTTAATAATTCTTCTAAGTAATCTGCAGGGTTTACTTCAGTTGGTAAAACTGTTTCACGTGTCCCCAGTGGCGCAACTGGTTAGCGCGCGGTACTTATAGATCAGTGCTTGCGAGAAATGCCGAGGTTGTGAGTTCGATCCTCACTTGGGGAACGTTCGTTTTAATTTTCGTTTACCAATATTCAGAGACGAGATGAAGTCGCCCCTTATGTCATACGAGTTTTCAATTTTTAATTATTCTTCTAAATAATCTGCAGGGTTTACTTCAGTTGTAAAACTGTTTAATGTGTCCCCAGTGGCGCAACTGATTATCGCGCGGTACTTATAGATCAGTGCCTGCGAGAAATGCCGAGGTTGTGAGTTCCGTCCTCACCTGGGGATCGTTAGTTTCAATTTTTTGTTACCGAGATTCAGGGAAATGCAGAAATTGCAGCGTGTTTTTTATACAAGCTTTCAATTATAAATATTGCAAGTAAATAATCTTAGGAGTATAATTAATTTAGAATAAACCCGCTAAATGTGTCCTATAACACAATAGGTTAGCTGTCTATATTTGTAAATCTATATGTGGAAGAATTACGAAGGATGTGAATTTGATCCTTACCTAGTTGGGCTGTGTTTTCCTTTTATTTTACGAAGATTCTGAGAAATGAATATGCTCCTGATTTTATACAAACTTTCAATTGTAAAAAAATTTAATTATATATTATGCTGGGTACCTTCCATTTTGTAGAAATATCTAAAATCTCTCCAGTTGTGAAAATGATTATCACACGGTACTTGTAGATCAGTACTTGCATGAAATATCGAGGTTATAAATTCCATCCTAAGCTGGGGAAAGTCAGGTGTTATTTTTATTTGCGAAGATCTTGAGATGTTATTCTACTTTTCATATAAGTTTTTCAATTTTAAATACTTTTACTAAAAAATCCTCTGCTGGGTATACTACTGTTCATAAAAACATGAAAAATGCCACGAGTGGTATAGTTGATTTAATGCTGAATGCTTGTAGATCTGTATTTGAGTGAAATGTTGAGCCAGTGAGTTAAGTCTTGAAATTCTATTTTTTTTTTAAAGTTCTTTTGAAGTGATGAAATTGTCCCATGTTTCATACGAACTTTATATATTAAATATTTTTGTTACAAGCAACTACTAGGTAAACTACAGTTTTTTAAATATCTGTCTAAATGGTCCAGTAGCTTAATGGGTAGCGCGGTAATTATAAAAATAGTTCATGTGTGAAATGCGGAATTGGGGAATTCAATCTTCATATGGAGCTCTTTGATTATGTTTTAGAGGCGGCCTGGTGGCTAGAGCTCTGACCATTGGTAGTACAGGCTTCAAGGTCGAATCATGGCGGTAGTATGAATGTTTGTGAGGGGTTCGGAATCCACTTTAAACTGTAGGTCCCGGTCTGTGTAGCCGTTGTGTGCACAAGATGACCGTAAAGCGACAAACCAAACCAAACTATGCATTAGAGAATTAATGTTTTAGACAATTTTTAATTATTAGAGAAATTGGGCTTTGCATAAAAATTTCTGAAACAATTAATGTTGCGTTTTATTATAGTTAATTCAGAAACCAATATTCAATAATTTAAAAGGAAATAATTGCACTCACCATGTTGTCCATGATTTTCTTCATGTTCGTTTCACAGCGTAATGGATGTGTTTCAACGTCACAAGCTGTAACAATAGAATTTACAATGTAGCTGGGGTTTTTTTATAGTTAATAAATATTCAGGTAATAGGTTCAAATATACATTGAAACAGAAGCAGTGCAAATCTTCGATCGAACCAAATGCGAAATATATATCTTTATAGATGTATTTATTTTCTGATGCTCTTCATAATCTGCCAGTTCAAAATATACAGATAAAAATCAATGCAGCTTAAAAATAAATGTTTTTCGCATTCATTTATAATACTTCAACCGAAAAACATTCATGAAAATATTGTGAAATCTTTAATTGTTTCATTATTCTGCGATAATTCCGTGAAAAACTAATATTTTGACTGTTAATTTTGCGCAGAACTTTAACAGTACGATATATAAGTATTTTTTTATTAAGTGCAAATTGCAATCCAAAATATTTTGTTTTTAAACTTTTTCTTCAACAGCGTATTAGAAAATCTATCACAAAATTATTTAAGCATAGAGAATGCTTTAAAAATGGCACTATTTAATTGTAGAAATTCGTAGTATATTATTCCTAGTATTGTTATAAAGTTATAAATAAGAACTATTACTAACACCATGAAACTTAGCCTTGACATAAGATACCTCTTAAAAATGGGTTTATTCCGCTTATTTCTGCGTGAATTCCTCTCAAATAACTAGTTCATCGCTGAGCGCTCATCCAACTTTTATTTTCTTCAGCTCAATCGCATGTAGCACTCTATCACACATTTCTCGGCAAAAAATGAGGACAGAGTAGTTTATGGTCACAAAATACATATTTATCCCATGAAAAACAAGCATGCCAAAGGCCATGTTGAAGTACATTTGATGTAAGTAAGGATGCAACTGCCTTATTAATTGTTATTTTTTTCACGATTAGATATTTCATGTTTCTATCTTTTTTTTTCTCGTTAAGTCGAAAATTCTCAATTGATATCAAATAGTTTAAAATATTTTCATACTTCAATTATATTTTCTGTTTTATAACTCTAGCAGTAATTAATTCAGCATTTCCCATTTTCTTTTACAGAACATTTTATCCTATTTCGTGTTAGAAGACAAATTACTATTACAGAAAATTATCGTTAATTGAAATTCACTTTTTAATGAATGGAAGTAAGTGAACAAATAATAAAGCGAAGATTCATGTTTTGTATACAATTAATATTAATTGTTTGCAGTAGAAAAATCACCAAAAAGTTAATTAGAAAATTACATTAATTGCAAAGATTTTAATTTGTTATTTCAAATTTAGATAAAATGATTAATAATGAATAAACATTCCTTTAAATTAACAGAGAGGTAAAAAAAAATATTATACTCACTTGAATTAGGATCTGCATTTTATCCATAGTAACATTCACCAAAAATGAAAATGATTTTAGCATCAGCAACATCAATATTATTATATTATCTAATAATATTATAAATTATAATAGATGTTATCAGTATTAAAAGAAAAGTATTAGTGATTTTTATTAAAAATCATTTAAATTTCTTTTGTTTAAATTACCCTTATTGTATTCATATCATATATCCGTTGATTCTCCTAACCCTTGCAAGGGAATCACTTATTTAAATTTTATTAAATAAAATTTGCAGCAAAAATTTAAATGCGTTTTTACAATATTTAATTTTAAATTTATTTAAATGAATATTTTAAAATCGCGATTTCATAGTATCACTACATAATGGGATAAAAATGGTCTAAAAATACAATGGATTACAAATATATTTAATGGGAGTTGTAATCGTGCTTCTTCCTATGCATTGCAAGAGCGCCCTCCGTGGCATTCAGGAGAGATGGTTAGTAGGCCCCGAGACTCTCACCCGAGAGGAAGTACGGCGCAAAAGGCGCTGCCGCTGAGAAACGTTTAGTACAGCGTAGTCACACGTTTCTGTTGACAAACGTTTAGTTTACAGGCTCTCGCCCCGAGAGGATATATATTTAATGCAATCTGGGTATAAGTTGGCCTACAGACTCTCATCCGGAGAGGCAGTATATTTTGCACATCCAATGTGTATCTGAGTATCTTTATTATTGTTTTAGAAGTGGAATATTTTATTATATGTCCTTAACTGTGTTAAACATTGTTTGTAGTTAATTGGGAGTATGTGATATTTGTGAGCGTGTAAATAAAGTTGTGTGTTTTCAAACTTGTGTCTCAACCCAACCACACCCAGTTGCACAACCGACAACATCACAGAGTTACATTTATTTTATATTTATTACTCCATCAAATGTAATATTTATTGCTTTTTGTTTTTAAACAAAAAATAGATGGGTTGGTTTTTTCGGCTCTTCCGTGGATTTTGTTTTTTGCAATATATCTGAAGTCTGAAAGATAAACATTCAATTTCAGTGCTTCATTGATAACAACTTAATTAGATATGTAAATAGTAATAGGAAATTGCTTTTTATTTAAAAATATTTAATACAAAACAGAAAGGAACCATTTCTTTTGAAAATCGTTGTATGATTATAGATTCCTTCGCGCTAACAACATACAATAGTAATAGCCAACAGTCAAGATTGTCGCCAAAAATCAAAAAGCTATCACAACACATGGTAAACTACAAAGTAAAAGTAATGTGAAGTGTATGATCACGTGAGGATTATGTTTGTCTAAAACTGGCAAACCAGATGCGCGCTCTGTTATATTAATATTCAATTGTGTTAAAATTCTTCATTGTTTGGCGGCCTGATGACCAACTGGCTAGTGCTCTGGCCTTTGGTACCGCAGGCTTCAAATTCGAATCCCGGTGATTTCATGAATGCCTGTTAGGGGTTCGGGATCTGATTGTGGAGTTGCTAGAGCTCTGGAGCGCGGTACCACAGGCTTCGGGTTTGAATCCTGGCGATACCATGGTTGTTTGTAGTGGTTCCATTTTAAGTCATAGGTCACGATAGAATATGACCGTAGAGCGTCACAAAGCCTAATCAGACTTCTTTTCACCCACATCATTCCTAAACTGTAAAGGGGCAGCTCAGCTCTAGGCCCAGGGATGTGATGTTGTGTGGTGTAGTAGTGGTGGTTCAGAAGGTCCGGGTCTAATTAGCCTAAAGTACACACATGACTGTAGAACAACAAACCAAAACAATCTACATCGCTTATCTTCTGGAGAAATGTTTTATCTCTCACATACGCTATTTGTAAAATTTTGTATGTTTTTCAATTTAAGGAATTAGTTATAAATATGAAACAACAGAAATTATGATTCTATCCCTTAACTAAGATGAGTTTTTCGTAAACTAATTTACAAACTCTGTAACTGGTACGTCCACTGCCATTGCTAGAATCCCCGCCCCCTCTTAAAAACATCATTATGTGAAGGAATGTAATTCTTAATTTAAAAGCTTATTTTTTTCCTCACCGTGACCTCCAAGGAAGTATTCTTTCGTTACATTGTCCCTCAAAGCCCGCATCCATATCGTGAGTTCGTCAAATTCCCCGTAAGCAAAATGGCTGTATTCCTCCTCGCCTTTATTCTGGCAGCCTACCGTCAATTCCATGGGGTCTTCCCGAGTGATGGCAGGGTTCACAGGGTCGGGGTAGCGCACGCGCCCCGCTAGTTCACCCATCACAAACATCTGTGGAAAGGAATGTATTTGTTACTGTGAATGTGATTAATCGGTGATTATGCATAGTCACCAGTAATCAGGCAATAGAGAGTTTTTGCATAACGTTTTTTTATTGTCCGATATTTTTTTCTTCTTAGCGCGCATGCTCATAGGAATAGCTCAGTAGTGCAGTATTACAGATACGCATGCGCAATAGGTACAATGTTTCCTTTGAGCATGCGCGCTAGTAAGAAAAAAAATATCGGACGATAAAAAAACGCTATGCAAAAACTCTCTAATATCACAATTAATTGTGCAGAATCACCGTATTAACCCATCCCTGATAATACGTAATCATCGTCATATGTTGCCGGTGATTATGCATAATCACTGGATTAATCCATCCTTGATTATGCGTGTTATGTTTTGCTGGTGATTATGCATAATCACCGGACTTATCACATTTACCGTAACATATTAATTATATTTATTTACAATGGTAATTTAAGAGATTGCCATATATTTCTGTGTATAAGCCGAGATCTGTTAAAACTTTTTCTAAAACTTAACTATGGGGGTCGGTTTATATACTGATGATCTCGCAAAAAATATATTATATTATTAGTCAGGTGCCAAATATCGCTAAATATATAAAATTTTTGTCTCTCTCGTTTATGAAAAAAATTATGTCATTTAATATAGAGTTATTCGTTTCATTAAAAAATGAGTTTGCTTTATTTTCAGTAGTGTTTATATTGCTGGTCTGTTGCATCGTCACCAAAACGAGAAATTTGATGGCGGCGAAATGTGCGTCCGGCTAATGGAAAAATTCCTAAACGTACAAAAATAACAATAGAATGCCATAAGCAATTAGCGCATAAAAATGAAATCAGGAAAAGGGAAATTACTTTAATCTTTCAACTTATTTTTTGGGGTGTTTTGAATGCAATTTTTATGCAAAATTAAAATATATATAATATATAAATTCTTCAAAATCAGTGTCAGAACCCGAGTTTCTGAGTAATTAATCCAATTGACGTTCGCTCATTGAGATGTCTGAATGCATGTCGTTCTCGCTTTCGGTGGCTTTTTATACCAGAATTTATGCCCTCTTCATGCTCGAGATCTTTTCTTTTTTTTTTTATTTATTTCAACTTCTGTATGAGTTTTGAACTTTGGTTCGGTTTTTGGAAGAAAAAATGCATTCTTGACAGCGATGCGTCTAATAGTCAGTTCAACGGAAATTTGAACAGAGAGAATTTATTTCTAAATTCAACATGCGGACCGTACAGAACGCTACCATTATTATGAAGGGCAAGTTGAAGCATTGCTTGAAAAGTTTTCAGAGTAGATTAAAAGAAGAAACGGTGGGTTTCAAATATCATCACAATCACAATCACCGTTATCAAGCAATAGCGGTGTACTTCCCTCGTAAAGGTCTCATCAGGCTTAAAATATTTACTGCAAAAGAAAACAGTTTTTAAAGAAAGTAATCGAATTGGGATTCAGTATCTTGTAGATTTTATTGATATGTCTGTACTAATAGATTTTATCGATATATCTGTACTTATAGATTTTATATTTGTATTTGTAGATTTTATTGAGAAATTAAAATAACTTTGTAATATTTGAAATTATTAATTCTAGTAACGCGAGAAGATATTTACAATATTTTGAGGAAAAAATAAAATATTAAAACCCCCTTGTGTTAAAAAGAGAGATAAGAAAATTTAAAACATGTATATCCAAATTTTTAACAGAATTAGCATTCTTTACTGAAATGGTGCGATAGAAGCAGAACTTTATTTTCTTATTATCATTCTCTACATTATGATCTCTTTGAGAAGCCTTTTTATACTTGGTTCTTATGATATCCACTACTTTTAGTTTTCAAGCAAAATGGGAGAATTTTACACGTAATTAGACAACATAACGAACAATCTTCGAAATTTTGGCATTGCACCAAATAATTTCTCGATCTTTATACTTTCAAAACTGCAATTCAACTTTGGTGTTTATAATACTTATAATGATTAGTTTTCAGTATAATTAAGATGAATAAAGTACTTCTTAATGTGTTTTATTTATGGTGATCCTAATTAGATGTGTATTGATATTTTTGAAGTTTAATTATCGCATGTATTAAAGGACTATTCTTTAATATATGGTACTTAAGCCTTGTAAAGGCTAAAAAGGCTTATGAAATTTGACAGAAATCCTTAAAAATGCATCACAATGCTTTCAAAAAGTGTATCAAACTGCTTCAAAAAATATATCATTATGTTTTTGAAATGTTTCAAAAAATGTATCACAATGCTTTTGAAAAATGTATCAAAATGCTTTCAAATATGCCATGCTTTTAAATACAGCATGAAAAGGTTTTTCCATCATCTATTTACGATATATATATAACTATATATATACATATATACATATGCATGTATGTATACGCCAACAAGTGAGAGACTTCCTTTTCTTATAGTTCTTGATTATCAGTAAGCTAATTAGTGTGTGTTATTTTAAATGGTCTTTGTTTTGGTGTAGGAGGTATTTGTCTTATTTTTTATAATATATCTCAGCCCTTTCATCGAATATGCATCAATAATTCTGATTACTGTAGCCTATCTTTAATGCGGCACATTCTGGACCATGGCTGTGATGGATGAGCTATCTTGCCTGATTGTTATTGATACCAGAGAAACCAAAAATAAGTCATTCTAGATAAGAATGTAAACAATTAAGAGATACGCATATCGAATGTTATTTATGTACAATTTGCACTTGTGTAAACATTATAAATATACGGAAAAGTATTTCGTCATTCTAGCAAACACAAAATCAAAATTCATACATGGAACATTCATTTGATTGAATATTTAACTATTGATAAAAAATACAGCACAAAAAAATGAAGACAGTTCAGTCATAATAAAAGCAAGTTGTGACGAGCTAACGACTATGGCAAAAAAAAAAAAAAAAAAAAAAAAAATACACGGGAGCGTTGCGGTTTAAAAAAATATCGAATATCACGTTGCTTCGGATTTCTTCTTAACAAAATCGTTACAAATTATTCACAAATGTATGAGTTTTACACTGAACTGAAATGACAACGGCTAGTTGCAATGAACACTGGTCGAAAATGTGTTGGTCAAGATCAGCATACAACAGAATCCACCCGAAAATATTCATAAAGCTCGCACGGTGCCAGATTATAGAAAGTGTCGGAACATCGAATATCGGAATAAAGTGCGCTTACTCTATATTTAATTGATTTTTGCATTAATTATATCTGGTGGGAACTTACATCGAGGCCACTGTCTTTTGACCACCGGATTCCTATTTCTTTCCAAGTGTTGTTGTTGACAGGACCGGGAACCTCCAGCTTCCACAGCTGTTTTCCAGTGGAGACAACAACGAAGAGGTAGATGCCTTTGAAGTACAGACAGACACCCGGATATCCTTCGTCGTTGGCACCTGTATCAAAATAAGTTGCTGTTCTGAAATATCTTTCATTATAAGCATAGAACAGTACTGAAATAGAGCGCGTCACCCTATTCTAAAGAATCAGAAAGTTGGGGCGAATATTTCCCGTCCTTTTCGTACTAGAGATTTATTTTTTTTTTTTCCTACATCAAACTGTAGAAATATCCGCTATAGGAACTCTAGCAGCCCAATAAAATTTAGCCAATATAGATTGAGCTAAATTGGATTGAGCTAATTCAGAATTAAAAGAAAATTATTAATGTCAGAATTAAAAGTCGCTACAAAAAGCAGAATTAAAAGAAGCTGCATCAATGCGGTGCAAATGAGTGCTCGTGTATTAAGAAAATGTAGAAACGTTTCAAGAAATGGCTGAAATTATTTTTCTGAAGTCATACATTTACTTATATACGTGCTTACATGGATATATATACAACAAACATGATAGATACATATATACACTATTTTGTTCACAGCTCTGATCATTGTGTATGAAATATAATAAAGTAATACAAAAAGTTCATATGCATATTTTATTTTTGAATCATTTCGGTGGCAAAATATTACACAAGAAAATTTTTGGCACAATCTCTTTTATACCAGAAAGAAAGTGAAAATTTGATATTTAATTATTTTTATAATGTACATAAAAAATATTTAGCTTTATTTTTTAAGAAATATTTGTAATTAAAATTGAAATGGGTTATTAGTTTTCATAATTAATAATACAAATAATATACTTAAGTATAAAAGATTTTCTCAGTGGTATATCATTATTATGCTATATGTCTGCAATTTAACGAGTTAGGGGCCCATTTTGAATATTTTCCCTATAACGTCCACTGATTTACCACAAAGAAACCAAATTTATGTACAGTGTCTATTCTGAATTTCGCATACATGACAACTTTTCGCAAAATAATGAGTCCATTTATGGTTACAATACTAAATCAGTTAGCAAAACTCTAACTGAATGAAAGCTACTAACATTTCCGGTAACCAAATCATCTTTAAATGCAAAACGCTAATTTCCATGAGTGTAAAACTTGAAATGACTACATGAAAATAATCACCTATCGACATCAGTGTAGGAAAAACGAATAATGCAATTTTTTTTTCTTCTACTTTTTTTTAAAGCAAGAGAAAGAAAAAACAACAATCTCTTAAACAAAAGGCTTTTTATTGTTTCAGAAAATTCTGTGGAGGAAAAGATTTATCCGCTTGAAACACATTGGAATGTCTCCAAAATGGCTCGAGAAAATATTTTTTCATCTCCCTATGAGACTCTTTATTTAACTTCTTGAGAGCTGCTGTTTTAAACTCTCATATTTTGTATGAGGGAGTTCGATTTCAGTATTTGATATAGATTTATTTATTAAAATATTTATTATATTTTATTTTTCAGTATTTTATGTATTGAATCTCACTGAAATTATTATTATGGTAGTGTTTATTTATTATTAATGCAATTTTTTACGATAACTAATGTCTACTCTGTACA
Source organism: Caerostris darwini (assembly GCA_021605075.1). NCBI lineage: Eukaryota > Metazoa > Arthropoda > Arachnida > Araneae > Araneidae > Caerostris > Caerostris darwini. The sequence goes on from BPLQ01009436.1 coordinate 24,343, forward strand.
TGCCAAAAATTATAATTGTCTTAAAAATTATATATCTACCCTTGTATTTATTTTAAGAAAGGTTTCAGACTCGTGGCTCAGTGGCAACGTGCTCCTCTGGTGAGCATTAGGGCTGAGGATTCAATCAACATTGCTGTAGACACTATTTCAAAAACAAGGAGTCTCGATGGCGTTTGTGATGTTCACGTTATTCTTAGTTGGGAGTTTTCAGGTTTTCGCCCATACAGGTTACTCCTAAAAATTCTCCCGTAAAGCACTTCCGTCCTTCTTCAGCAACTAGGTGCCAATCAGACTTTTACGTACAGGTACTCCATAACAAAAGCACCTGCCCTCTTTACCTCTATCCATGAGTAGACTACTCGTCCCACGCTGCCGGACACTGAGTGTTAGTCACAACTTTAAAAAAAGTTGATAAATCTCGATTCATAAACATTGGTTCACTCGATTCAAAATTAGGCTCATTTTATTTATTTTTTGTTTAACTATTTTTTAAAGAAACTATCCTGATTTGGTCAGTTAAAACGCTGTTCAAGGGAGTACATACTCGCATAAACGTTGTTCGAATCATGTGATTGCTTTTTTGGACTTTCTAACCTAAAACTTCAAGTTGTGAAACTGTACCCTTTAAAATTTCAGGATGAAGTGAATTTTGTAAATTATATCACTTTCATGAAATTTTAGTAAGCCACCTCACTTTTATTAAGTATTAGTCATTTACATCACTTTTATTAAGTATTAGTCATTTACATCACTTTTACTAAGTTTTAGTATTTATCTGTAAGTTATCATTTTTTTTTTCGAGACAAACACATCCCTCAAGCAAACACACTCGCCAATCAATTCCTCATAAAGCAATACTTAACAAACATTTCTTCTCCAGCAACATGGGCCAATAGTATTATTAACCAAACTCTTTTACATCATTTAAAATCTTAGTAAATTTGAAGTTTTTTTTTTTTATTCGATTCCTTTTAATATTGTATCATGTATATTAGTACACGATTAATTAATTTATTTGCTTATTTATGATAGTAAGCTGAAAAAGGATGTTTTTTTGCATTGAAATAAAATGGTAACTAACAAATATTTCTTTTCCTATTGCAAGCATAATTAAATATTTAAATATCAGCGAAATTCGAGGTAAGCGAAACTCAGCAGAACTGTAAGCACACTTGCTGATGTGCACAAGTGAAGTGCCGATGCAATGGAGACAGATTCCATTCTCTAAGTAGCTTATCAATGGACACTGAGGTCATGGGACATATCAGATAATTGATAATGTCAAATAAGGTGTAGTTAACTCTCGTTATCATTCTGATCTCGCATTCTGTAGTCTTTCTAAATCGACCATTGCCTTTTTGACGCTGTATTCTACCATGATTCTGTCATTTCTGCCAATACCGTCAATAACAAGACCATCATCGTGAAATCACGTTGATCCAAACATAAAGCGATATTTTGATTGTACTGTAAAATTTTACTGACCTTAGCTTTTTATATACATCACAATCTGCTTTTTTAAGTCTCACAGTACAGTATCTTAAATTTACTCACAAAAAATAATTAAACCAAGCATAAAATTTCCAAATGTAATCCATTTTGATAGTTCAGGTCTGTTTCAGTAATCTTGTTATTTTTAATTGGTTTATTTCTATGCTTAATTCTAATCAAGAGGAATCCTAAAGAAAATTGGTGTAATAAAATTGCAATAATTTGGAAGGGCATAATATTAAAAGCAGCCATGTGACTAAAATGCTTCCGCGCATAAAACGTTTTTTGAATTTATATTTTCTTTTTCAATTCCTTCTATTGGCTCCCACTCTCCCTATATATATCTTGTTCAAATTTTCAATCGTTCATAAAATACTTTTTACTCATCAAGTATTAATCCAGTAATTAACTTTAATTAATTAATTTCAGTTTTTTTTAGATTTAAGTTGCATATATCTACCAATAGATGGCGCCAGATGTAAGAAGTAAATTTCAACTTTATTTGTAACAATATGGGAAAATGGAACCATATGATTAAATTAGTGAGAGAGATGGAAAGTGTGTATGTGAGAGAGAGAATTTTTTCTAACTTAAAAAAATGAATGAAAATTATTTATAAAGGACTTTCTGCAATAGAGTGAAAAAAAAGTAGGAAATGACATTAAAATTTTTTTTTATGTTACTTGTTTTTATGAAGGAAGCACTCAGACAGCTCACCTGTGCTGAAGATGAATCTCTTCTTGTCGTCATGTCTAAAGAAGGTGACCTTGACCCAGATGCTTAAGGATATTCCCTTCCCGCACTTGTCCGGGTTTTCGAAACATTCCTCGTCCTCGCTGCTTTTAGCCACCACTCTCATCCTCAAACATTGGCTCGTGGATTCATTGGAGTTGGTGTTGAAGTCCACCGCCCACCCGAAGCCCAGCGGCCCATTGCTGATGTCCATGTCTGACGAATCCTCCACAGTGCTTCCGTTGAGGACCATGTTGGGGTAGTAGTAGTCACTCGTCTGGTTGTAGAAAATGCCTGGAAGGAGACAAGTTTTTGAAACACAAACAGTCTACTAAATAAGGTACTTAGTTAATAATGTAAAGAGCCCAACTCGATATTGAATGACTATAACTTGCTTAATTATATAATATAGAGGTTGATAATAACTTTCTTTGATCAGAGCAAAAAGAAGTAACAACTAGCAAAAGCTACAATACGAAACTACAATATTACGCCAGGTAACAGGACACCATTTCGTATTCACTCCATGAAGATTATTCGTAACCAAGGATATCAAACTTTTTTAAAAGTAGGTCTCGCATCAGGAATGTTTGCGCATCAGGATTGCCAGTTTAGGACCAACACAATCCTCATGTGTTCTTATATTTCACGCGACTTTTACAATCGTCACTGTGCATTGTTAGGAGTGACATGATGGTTGGTCACTTTCGTGGTTACTCTGACATTCATTTGTAAAGGACTGGTCATTTTGTTAATGAGCGTTATATAGGAAAAAGGTTTGGTTTGGTTTGGTTCGTCGCTCTACGGTCATCTTATGCACACTTTGGGCTAAACAGACCGGGACCTACAGTTTAACGTGGATTCCGAACCACTCACAAACATCCATGCCACCGCCAGGATTCGAACCTGAAGCCTGGGATACCAAAGGCCAGAGCGCTAGCCAATTGGCCACCAGGCCGCCTACAGGAATAAGGAGTACATATTGCATTGTAAAATAAATTGCACTCAATTGAGATTAGTTTTAGGCATATGCTTCAGAGTTTTGTTGTTCAACATAGGCTATGATATCTTGGCGATTTTTACCATAGATTTAATTAATAATTTTATCATCAGCATTAATCATTTAAAACAAATTTTAATGCTCACTATAAAAAGATGAATAATGCAAAATTTTCCATAATTTTATTAAATCATTTGCAAAAACCGTTCAGTTTTTAAGCCATTATTTATCTTCAAAACAATGGCTTAGTTATTTTAGTGACACTTATCTTCGAATCTCAATACCTTACTTTTGACAATACTTCATTTAAAACCATTTTCATTGAATGCCGGAATCTTTTTTCTATCTGTAAATAATGAAGTCGAAAAGATTTCAAATTTAACAACCTTTTGGTAGGAAAGTTTATAGTTATAATGTACTCTGTTAAAGTACTTCCTTATTTAGAAAAACATCCCATGCTTTATCAGACACTCATATCATATACATAACTAACTCCCTAGTACTACAGGCCATGGTGGATCAAGGCCATCCGCTTACTGGCAGATTTCGAGACAGGAGATGGTTTTTTGCACAAAGTTGTCTAACATGACTATAGAACGTTGTAACTAACATATATGGTCTAACATGATTATAGAACGTTGGAACGTTGTGGATTCTGAACCACAACAAACGTCCATGACAATGAAGTGACTCGAACATGAAACCTGTGGCACCGAACGCCAGAACGTTATATCATACACATATACATGCTTTATCATACACTCATACCATCCAAGGATAAAATGTATTCTTCATTTCTTGAATAAATATTTTTCTCATTATCGCTGGCGATATTGGTACTTTTATAATACAAATTTCACTTATATTATTGCTGAAGGTGCAGATTTGGGACCAATTTTCAAATGTAATACTAAATATCTGGAATAAAATTTATTTAGTCGCATTTTGCAGGGAAACATCAGCATTATTTTCCATTTCTATTGATTTTTTCACCGAATGAAACAGAAATCTTTATTTATTAAAATATCTAGATTACACTATCTTTATTCTTCCAAGTCTTCTACATTTTATAATCATCCTTCATTGACTGAAGCAATATGAAGTCTATCACGCCGATTTATTACAATAGGTAGAAAAGCACGTCTTCATTTGAAAGTTACACAACCTCTGCATTCAACTCTCAAGTAATCTCATTGGAAGTTAAAAGACAAATAGTGCTCAAATGCGAATACTATGTGTTTTGGCGTTTTGCAAAAATATTACCATTGAGCCGCATATTATGTGGCACGACGACAATACTTACATTATGATAATACCTGCGTTGCTTACAACGAAGTGGAACCTTATCGAAGAAATATCCCATTTCAAATATAATTTAAAGATTCTTATTTCTTTTATGGCGAATGTCAAAAGCATGTAGTTTCACGAACACTGCTGTGGATGTTCTGTGCATTTAAAAAGATTTTTTCCAGCTATTTAGGATTTTTGATCAGGACTCAGGATTATTAATAGATTTATTAAAAGAAAATCTACTTATTTAAAAATTTAAAATTTTTTTGTTCTAAACCTTATAAATGAAGCTGTAAAGCTACTCGTTATTCGCAATTAAAAAAATTGCAGCAGATGTAAAATATGGATATAAAATCTCTGATTCACCTTTTATCGGTTCTTCAGTTGTTGTTGGAACTGTTTCAGTTGTAGTCGTTGGAATTGCTGTAGTTGTAGTTGTTGGTTCTGTTGTTGTAGTTGTCGGTTCTGTAGTTGTAGTAGTCGGTTCTGTTGTTGTGGTTGTTGGTTCTGTAGTTGTAGTTGTTGGTTCTGTTGTTGTGGTTGTCGATTCTGTTGTTGTAGTAGTCGGTTCTGTTGTTGTGGTTGTTGGTTCTGTTGTTGTAGTTGTCGGTTCTGTTGTTGTGGTGGTCGTCGAAGGTTCTGTAGTTGTAGTTGTAGCTTCGGTAGTAGTAGTCGTTGTTGGAAATTCAGTAGTTGTTGTCGTGGGCTCCTCTGTTGTGGTAGTCGTCGCTTTCTCTGTAGTAGTAGTTGGTTTCTGGGTAGTAGTAGTTGTTGTCGTGGGCTCTTCCGTCGTTGTAGTCGTCGCTTTCTCCGTAGTAGTCGTTGGTTTCTGGGTAGTCGTTGTTGTTGTCGTAGGTTCCTCCGTTGTGGTAGTCGTCGCCTTTTCCGTAGTAGTCGTTGGTTTCTGGGTAGTAGTAGTTGTTGTCGTGGGTTCCTCCGTTGTGGTAGTCGTTGCTTTCTCCGTAGTAGTCGTTGGTTTCTGGGTGGTAGTAGTTGTGGGAGTTTGTGTTGTTGTAGTTGTAGTGTCTATTTTTTCAGTAGTTGTGGGCTCTATAAGAAAATAATGATCAAGTTAAAATTAAACCTTTGAAACTTTGTTTTAAGGAAATTATGTGAGAAAATAAAAATAATATGCAAGATATTATTATATAAATTAATCCTTATATGATGAAAAACATTTTATGAATAATTTAACTTGCAATTAAAAATATTTAGATATTATTAATTTGTTTGTAGTGTAGATGTTTTGATTATACAATATTAAACAATATATTTTATGAGTTTCGAGTTTAAATGTAGTTTCACTTTTTATTGGTTCTTCAGTTGTTGTTGGAAGTATTTCAATTGTAGTCAGTGCAACTGTTGTTGTAACTGTGGTAGGCTAACAGTTTTATTCTCCTTAGAAAAAAATGAATTAATAATTTTTTCAGTATTTATCTATAATTTTTCTTTTTAGTCTCATTAAATCAAATCTTTGGAAGTGAAGAAAGTAGCTATCACTAAAATTCAACATGTGAAGTTTATAATTTTCAAATTGTTTTTTAAAATTAGAAGGTTAAAAAACTATTAAAATATAAAATCCTTAACTAAATATTTTCTATATTTTACATTTTTGGTCCAAAGTTTTACATCACTTCAACAATGAGTAAAATATTGAATTTCATACAATAGATTTAGTATAAGAGCTTTTGTAATATACTTCTATTATAAATAAGTTTGTGCAAATTTTTTTTAAGGTATAATTTCGGGAGATAAATTCTTAATATGGGAGATTATATATTATTGATTTATATAATATAAAGTAATACATAACTAAAGTAAATAAATACTAAAAATTATTGCAAAAATGGAACTGATGATTTTTTTTTTTAATATTAGGTCATTCCATGGAAATGAAAATCTCAAGGACAAAAAATAAAGTTCTTATAAACTATAACTGCAACGTGTTTTTCAATTCTTCTATTTTTAAAAAATGGTCCAACTTTTGAAATTTTCTAAATCTGGCAACAACTGCTATGTCAACTGCACATGGATGTGTATTATTTCAAGTTTTATGTAGAATATGGCAAATGATATTCTTCTATTTATGTCAGCGAATACATAGCGCACACACACCACACACACATATATATATATATAAAGTTTAGATTTTTTTAAACTGAATTTCCAGCTATTTGAAATATTCATATGTGCACAATTTTTGAAAAATGTCGAATGTATGCATGCTAAATCTTATTTTTTTAAAGATTTTTTAAGTTATGTTGGCAATAAAAATGTAGTTTTTTTCTTTAAAAATGAAAAAAGTTATTAAAGCTTATAACTTTTGTATTTTTTTGTTTACCATTTGCGCTATTTATAGTAATTTTATTATATATGCTTGTAACCATCGTAAGCAAATGAAAAGTTACTTTCTATTTAAGTCGTTATAATTTAACCAGTCTCTGTTTTATTTAGATTTTAATGTACATTGAAAGTAGTATTATGTATTTAGAATTGCTTTTATATCACCCAGTAAATGGAAAGAATGAGTATGCAACCTTACACTCCGGGAAAAAGAGTTAAGAAACAAAAAGATAATGGGAAATCAAACGAGATAGTGCATCAAACTGACTTTGCACAAAGTTAACAAATCAAGCATCAAAATGAAGTCACAGTAGCTCATTAGGCAACTGATGAAGATCCAGCTATCACAAATTAGATTGGCGTTAAAATGTTAGAAAATAATGATTATGCTAACATTTGGAATAGTTTCAAACAATAAAAGACATACTTATTTCGAAGTACTTTCGAAGCTTTCAGTGACAACTTTAAAAAAGATTTTGAAAAATCATTTGAACTAAAACTAAAAATGCAATTATTTGAAATGATGGAGTCCCAGCATATTTTAAAAATCGTTAATTAATAACTTCTATGTTCTCATCAGACATTTTCTATGAATGGAATTTTTGTAAATCATAGAGTTGGTTCAACAAATTAAAAAGCTTTTTTTAAATTCGTTTCTTTATTTTCTACTATTTGAATTTTTCAACAGCAGAAATATTTTGCATGCTCTGATCTTCCATTGAAGTTCTTTAATGGTTTTTAAAGAAGGCAATATTTAAAGCACATTGCAAATTGTATTGTTAATAATTAAAGTACATTGCAAATTGTATTGTTAATATTTAAAGCACATTGTAAATTGTATTGTTAATAATTAAAGCACATTGCAAATTGTATTGTTAATATTTAAAGCACATTGTAAATTGTATTGTTAATATTTAAAGCACATTGCAAATTGTATTGTCAATATTTAAAGCACATTGTAAATTGTATTGTTAATAATTAAAGCACATTGTAAATTGTATTGTTAATAATTAAAGCACATTGTAAATTGTATTGTTAGTAATTAAAGCACATAGTCAGCTTTCTACCTACGGGTGCTCCATCACAACAGAAGTCCTTTAATCTTTTGATGAGAACGCACGGTTTCATCGACTAGATGTTCATCATTATGATTGGTCTAGATGTTGTTGTGAACCAAGTGGGATAAGAAACAACAAGCACTTGTATGCTCACTAGAAATTTTAGAATATGCCACAAGAATAGTTTTGAATGGTGTGTTGTTTTTCCCCGCGCCGGTTTTACGAATAATCCTATCCATGTTTTGTTTACTATTACAACAGTCACTTTATATGCAACTTTTTTTTTTATAACTGAAACAGTTAATGAAATTTCAACCCAAATTAATAATAAGCACAACTAACCTATGCACCAGTTGAAGTAGTTATCGAAGTCTCGACACAAATGCAACTAACTTACGCGCCAATTGAAGTTCTCCCCTCTTTTAAGTACTTAATAACAACCGGACCTCTATCTCAGTTAATATCCACTTGGTATCTGCTCAATTCCCTTCATATCTCCCCCAATGTTACATCCCTTCCTTTTCAGTTTATTTTGTTTTCCTGTGGGGAACAGAGAGGAATTAAATCTTTCCTCTGCTTTTCAGAAAGATTTCCTCCTGCTCCTTAATGCGTCGAGACTTGTCATGTTTTTAGTAGTACATTACAAACAATATAACATTTTCCTTCATGTAGTGTTTTAATAATGTATTCTGTATTTAAGGCAGTCTGCGTTATGAGTAAATGCCTTATATATAGAAAACACGAATGGTAACTGCGAATTTTGTCCAACTATGTAAGTGATTTTTCCATAGAGCTTCGGCCCTTTTCAATAAATTTCTGAAGTAATTCGTATATTCATTAGAGAAAATGAATTTCTGCTATTTTATTTGTTTAATCATAATCATGTTCAGATTCATATTTAACATGAACATTTGTTAATTTTGAAAGAATTTTCAAATTCGTAATTTTACAATTTTCCTATTTAAACAATCAATTATATCAATTAATTACATACAAATATAATTTTTTACAAATTATATTCTTTTTAATTAATAAAAATCATATTCATAGAAATTGACAGAAAAGATATTATTTGTACCTTAACTGATTATTTTATCATTACGTTTATATTAAAATATTAATCATAGAGATAACTTTATGTAATTTTATATAATGCATAAAATTTTTCAAAAAAATTTACAAGCAAACAAGAAAAAGTATTGCAAAATTTACGTTATTAAAAAGTTAATGTCATTTTCAAAATTTTTTTAATCAATTCTTTATTGTAAGTGATTTTAGAATAAACTTCATAAAAATTATAAAAAGAAATAATTAGCTTTAATTTTATTACCTTTTAAGTAGCCTAAATTTAATTATTAAATTTATTTAAATTAAACAACTTCAAAATGGATAATATTTAATGAAGGTCTAATTTATATTAAATACACTTTCATAAAAAAATATTTTATAACATCTTCAGAAATTTTTACAAACTAAATAATGTTTCCAAAGAATTTCTCAAATGATTTTTATAAAAATTTAGTTTATATTTAACATAAATTCTTAAAAAGGATTTTATTATGTACCTTATTTAAGAATTTATGTTAAATATATACTAAATTTTATCAATAAAATATATCAAAAGTAAATTAACTTTTAAAAAGGATTAGAAAATTATCCCGACTATGGCTGTATTTTCATACAATGATTTTACTGAATGATTTTCAACTAATATATATATGGTGGGGAAAAAATAATAATTTATATTATTGTAATTTTATTATTTTAATGTTTTCCGTGGTTTTTATTTTTAACTTTTATTTTAAGGAATCAAAAAAGTTATACAATACCTTCAGTTGTGGTAGTTGTAGTCGGTATTTCTGTTGTTGTCGTAGTAGTAGTTGTAGTTGTGGTATCTTCTTTTGTTTCAGTTGTTGTGGTAATCTTTTCAGTAGTTGTCGTTGTTGTTGTTGTAGGTTCTGTAGTAGTTGTCGTTGGCTTTGTAGTCGTTGTAGTTGTTGGTTCTGTTGTAGTAGTTGTCGTTGGAATCTCTGTAATAATTGTTTTTAATTACCACAAAGAAATAATTTATCATTGGTACTTTCCTAGATTAGGATAGGTAGTTTTGATGAAATTTTTGTTTTGAATGTATCTGAAATTTTATTTCGGCTTTCCTGTCACTATTTGACAATCAGCATTATTTATGCGTAAAATTGTTCTTAATTTGCATCCTCATCGAATTAAATAAAAGTTATGATGGTTTTCAATTAGCTTATTTTTTAAATGTAAGGATTTCAAATGATTAATTTATAATCAAAACTTTGGTGTAGTATGAATAAAATTTATGCTTGCTTTTTTTCTCGATGATAAGTCTTTGAATACTAAAAGATTTTATCAATGAATGATTAATTATATGAATATTAAGTAGAAAGGCTTATTAATTGTATGTACATTAGACAATGTTCTTTTTAACTAATTTTTGCTTGCAAATAATGATTCTTTGCATTCACTGCAAATAAAGCTATCAAAATAATTTAAATCTAAGTGAATATTATTCTGATTGTGATCAAAATGACGTACATCAGAAACATTCAAATCTGCACATTACATTGCGTAACGCACACATTTTCTTAAAGAGGAAAATATTCATATCTTACTAATTCCGGGGTTCTGAACACAAAAATAATATTAAAAATAAAAATTGGTTCTTATTTAGGAGATATTGAGATCGACGGTTTCCTCAGATTTTTTAAAAATATATATATAAAATGAAATATGGAATATATAAATTTATATAACATAACATTCAAATTAGAATAATTTGCAGATTATACAGCAACGTTTATAAAAAGAAATGTATTAAAATGTATGACTAATATATGAACATATATGAAATATGTAAACATTAATTTATTTTCTATTTCCATGAAATATTTGAAAAAGTAAGATTCAGAAATATATTAATTTTCCACTGAGTAAAACTTTGACGCTTATTAATCTGTAGGAGTCAACACAAGTCTGGCTGATGACATCATTTTCTGTCTTGGCACTAAAAACAAAAATGTGATAGTTGTGCACGATGTTTTGTGTGAGAAAGAAAGGATTTCACGTAATATGATGCCACTTAAATATGTCAATTCTACTAAGAGTTTGTGCTATTTATGTATAAAAGTGAAATTTGAAACTTAAAAATGTTCCATCACTCTTTTAGTGAAAAATGTATATCCTCTTTATTTCGGACGCAAAATTGGAGATCAGCCCAAGCCTTGATATATGTTGTAATTCTTGTTGAAGAAAACTGTCCATGTGACAGCTAAATAAAAATAAAAAGACTATGTCATTTTTTATTACTATTATTTTGAGAGTGCAGAGTAATCACTTAAATGAATGCTACTTCTGCATGGTTCAACCTCTTCCTGGAAAAATCACAAAGGGAAAAAAGACGAATATACCCTGTGCTATGCGACTAATTCTCCATGTTGAGGAGTTTTCAATTCCGGAAACTTAAAATAAATTTTCCATTGATCCAAAGGAGATAAAGAATGAATTTCATCTGATGGTACTGTCACCAGGTCATGGTACTACATCATACCTCAAGTAGAACTGAATAATCTGATTAGATACCTGGAATTGTACAAGACTAAGACAGAGTTACTTGCAACGAGACTAAGAGAATGGAATTTACTCCAGGTAGATGCCAGAGTGATTTCGCTTCGTAAATTATAATAATTTTCTGCCAAATTGAATACAAGAAAAAACCTTGTTTTCTGTTCTGATTTTCCTTGTTTTCCATTCCTTGCTGACATTTCTGATAGGATAATGCGCAGGCCATGCACCAAAATCAGTCCTACCAATTGCCTTTGTGTTAGTGAAGGAATCCACAAACCTTCAAAGGAATCCACATATCAGTCGTACTTGTTGGTCTCACAGAACCTGATTAGACTCTATCAACAACTGAAAGTTTAAATGGGATACCTTAAGAAATTTCGATAGAAAATTCAGCAGATTGAGCTAATAACACCCATTGTCTTGGCTGTCTTTCGCCTGTACATACAAACAAGTGTATTCACAGTAGTGTAGGGCTTTCACGTAATCTCATTAACTTATGTAAAAGACTAGAAAACGTGAGGCACATCAATAGTAAGAACGCCTCTCAAAGCACTTCATTCGTCACTATCAACATCTCAAAGTGTAAATGGGATACCTCAAGAAACTTTGTTAAGAGATTGAGCTAACTTGAGTAAAAATGAATCCTGCTTCGAAAGAAGCCCTCATAATCAGCAAATACTTGTGTAAAGACATTCAGGCCAGCGGTGGGTCACTATCCTGGCTGTCGGCCTGCTTACAACCCAATAATTCGAAATTGTCTAGGAAATCGTTTCATATGATGGTCAGCCATCTTTAATTGTCATTCGGTATTTCATCGAGGGTTCAAATTTTTATATTGTTCTTCTTCGACTTGCATTTAAATAGGATAATGCGTGGCCACACATGAAAATCATTTCTGTGGATTGCCTTTGTGCATGTAAACATTTTTCTGTTCTGATGGATCTTCAAATATTTCCCCATTTGTGCAAGTAGGTGCTTCCGACCATCTCAGGATCTTATATATAACTCTGTCAATCAATGCCAAGCAGAATAAATGCTTATATAAAAGCCAGAGAAACGCTAATTTCTTATTGATGTGTTCTCTGTATGAAGATGCATCTCTTGAAATAAATATTAATTGCAGCTGAAATTTTTGTTTAATAATTTTGTTAGAAAAATCAGGATTATAGCAATAATCATCATTGCAATCATTTGCAAAATGTTAATGTTGTTCTTTACTCATATTTTGCATCCGCGGTTACAGCAGAAGTTAACTGGTTAAAAACCAGTAATAAATATATTTACCGATATACTGAATATCGTTTGATTTTCAACGCTATAATGAAAATAAATATCTGTATATAAATATATTTATATATTTAATAAATATAATAATTATATATTATTATATTTATTAAATATATTAATAAATATTACCAAAACAGACGGTGTTTTAAAAAAAAGTTTAAATGGTGTGAAATACAGTCAATTATCGTTTGTCAGGTTGTTTTAAACAGATTTTATAAAATTAGCATCAAAACTGTGCATATTTCTAAAATTTATTTAAACTTAGTAATTAGATCTCTGAAAAAAAACTATTTTGCAATGATTTTTTTCTCCATTTCTTTTAATAACTTACTAAATTTCATAAAATTACTTTTTTGAAAACTTAGAAACTAAAAAATAAAAAAAAACATCCATTATGATAAGGAAAACATTTTTTTAAAACGAGAAACAAAAAAAGGTTGTTTAAAAAAAGGCTTAAATGTTCATAAATACTGTTAATTATCATTTGTCAGGTTATATAGGTCAGGTTAAATTACTAGTATTCTTTACTTGCTTAACAAAGATACCTTTTACAGCGCTGAAATACATTTCACAAAAATTAAAATAATCAGGTAGGCAAAAATTAATTCCTTACCTGTCGTAGTAGTAGTTGGAATCATTGTGGTTGTGGTTGTTGTTGTGGGTTCTGTTGTTGTTGTCGTAGGTTCTGTTGTCGTTGTCGTAGGTTCTGTTGTCGTTGTCGTAGCGGCAGTTGTTGTAGTGGTTGTGGAGGTTGTTGAAGTTTCCGAATCTTCGGGTTCTGTAGGTATTAAATTTTCAAAATTATATGCGTATGTATTTATTTTGATTAATATACTCACTTTTAAAAGTATGAAGATTTTTATTGTCCCATATTAATTTGATAGCAAATTTCTGCCTTCATTATTCAGTTATGTATTTTATTAAATAAAGATAACATCGTGAGTTGCTGATATTATTTTATCAAAAAAAAATGGATTTTATTATTGATTGCCAAACAAAATTCGTCAGGTAATTTTCGTTTCAATAGAAACTACAGAATTTAATCCATTAAATTTAATACTACTGGGAAATATTGTACTAGTTTTAAGTACTCTTAATCTTTTTAATAATCTTAATTATCTAATACTTTAATCTTTTTTCATACTTCTATTCAATTATTTTGTTTTAGTTTTATAAAAGCAGTAGTTGCATGATAAATTAAGGCTTCTCCTTTTAAGAATTATCAAAAATGGCTTAAGATAACTATTAAAAGCAGTTACAAGGGATTTTTGCACTTAAACAAGTCATTTTTACAAAAGCAATGTTATTTTTTTTAAATTACAAATAAAGTAAAACCTTATTTATAAAATATTTCTTATGTTTAATTTCAATAATAAAAATGTTGCATAAACACTCAGTAAATGAATGTTATTCTATTTTCGCTTATAAATTTCAGCTTTAAAGGTTTTTTCTTCACTTAAATATTTACTGATACAACGTTTTTAAAATCTCGTCTCATTAATTGATTTTTAACTGCATTTTCCAAATTTGTTAGAATAATCTGAGTACTAAAAAGTTTTCATGTCATAACTATTTTTCAGAATCAATGGTATCTGCATTTTAATGAATTTAAAATATGCATATGGAAAAGGTAAAAAAATTTTCATTCTATATAATATATTGAATATTTTTATTTCTTTCATTTTATTTTATGAACTTGAATCTCATTGGTTTCGAAAATTAACTTTTGACTTTCAATAATGCCTCTCCCTCATTTAAGCGTCGTTTCGTGTGAACTGAAAAGAAAAACTTAGAAAGATTTTTAGTTACATAAAATAACAAGTTTAAATCACAAAATCATGCATTTATCATTTAATGCTATCGGATAGCTTTCTGTAAATTTAGAAAACAACTCAAAAATTGCAGAAATGTTAAGTAGAAATAAAACTTACTCTTTCATGTCACTGGTGTACAATTTTTCGCAATAAATTTAAATACAATAAAACTAATGAAAAAGGTACAGTGCATAAAATATAAAGCTAAAAAAAATTTTATTAATTGAAATCTTATCAATAATAAGATCAATTAAAATCTTAAATGAAATAGTATCATTATATTTAATTTAAGTATTATAAAAATTTTATAATCTTATCAATTGAATAAAAACCAGAAACACGCATCCAAGAAAAAAACATATGCACATACATTTTCATACTTTTCTCAAACACTTAAGCAACTTTGACTTTTGATTTCCGTAATTATTCATTTCAGCCACTTACACATCACACCTTATGCAACACACAAGCACACATTTTCGTACTACAAAAAAAGGATTTCTCTAGATTGACATACAAATTCAGATACATTAAAATTCAAACATTCAGATACATACAAATTCTATAACATCTGAAGATGTTATAGGATTAAAAACAATGAATTTTGCGATATTAGTAGCGCAACAATATATTGCATCGTTGTCTTCTGAATGGTATTTCTTGCATCAGTTCATTAGAAAAGAAAAGTTATCATACCCTAAAGAAAGAAAAATAAATCATGTTAATGATATTGTAACGTATATGGACCAATTTAGTAAATTATTTATAAGAAAATTTAATTATAATTGTAGACAGACAGATGTCAAAAATGCCATCCAATTAAAACAGTTTTATTCAAAATGGAGAAGATTTAAAATTTTTATTTACAATGAACTGGTAATAATGGTGTAACACATCAATAAATAGAGAAAAGTTCAAAGATACAATGGGTAGACCTGCTGCTTCATCTTGAAAGCCCTGTAATTCTTTATTTAGATTTTAAATTTTATTTTTAAACTTTATTAAATTTGGAATATCTCCTGTCCTAACCAACTTAAATCATCTCAATGGTCTTACATTGCATAAAAAGAGCTCTTCTTTACTAAGTTATTATTCAAACTGAAATAGCATATGTACGTATTCGACTTTTGCCATAAAATAAATGGTGTTCACCTTGAATGCACAAAACAACTTTGAACTTTCCTCTATCCACTAATGTGTAACATGCGGCCCATTATGGATCCGTTCATTGTAAATAAAAATTTTAAATCTGATCCTTCATTTTGAATAACCCTGTAGATGTTTTGAAAAAAAAAGTTTAAATTACAAACATTTCAAACACAATTGAAATATTAAAACATCTTATTCCATGAGTATAATTTTAACATACTATCAAATAATTTTACATCAATTTTCTTCTACGTGATGTGCTTTTTTAAGAACCATATAAACTACAAATATCTAATCGAAATCTGATATACAACAATAAAAGTAAAAAAAAACATTGAACAGGTAACCCATATATATATATATATATATACGAAAAATTTAATTAAAATATGCTGTATCTATACTCCCTGTAGAGCGGATTAATCCAATAATCTCCAATGGCACTGGCACTTTCAAGTACTTGTATCACAATCTACTTATATTAAATCACTGAAAACGAGCACTAAAAATATCCGTTGAAGCCATAATATGTGCGCATTCTAATAATTAGCAGAAGGGTGCTCTGGTGCACGAGCCTCTCTGGAATGCACTCTCGATAATTTTATACTTTCTGCAGCATAGCGCATTCAAAAGCGAGTATCCATAACTACACAAAACAGAAAGGGTAGAGGGGTGTTGGTGACACGCGAGATTCACTGTCTTCAGCTCCTATGACACGCAATTCTGTTGACCCTCTTAATACTTTTCTATTCTACGATGTAAAGTGGAAATAAACATAAGTAATAATATTAAAGTCGAGCACTTCTTCCCAAGTATTGATATCTTACTTAAAATAAATCGAGTACATTCAGGGACAAAATTTTGATGTAATATTTATGGAAATTGTCTTGGATGCTATTGTTAAGTTAGGTTATAAAACATTTGACAAACATGAAAATTAAAATATTTCTTTGTTAAAATTTTACAAAAAATTGGTAAAAAAAAAGGTATGTTTGGACTTGGTGTAAGCATGCCTAACTAAAATAATATCTAAAAGACATCACCTTTACTTGAATCAGTGTATACATACTTCTTTTTTGCATGCATTGAAATAAAAGAATGATAATGCTTTAAATTACAACTTTTATTTATCGAATTGTTGAAATAAAAAATGTAAGAAAAATGAGATTTTTGATAAAAATGCCAATAATTAATCTCCTAATGAATATGTTGAATGCATACATAACATCATTAAAAATATAGAGTTTAAAATTCTTTAGATTTTGAAAATTATAATTACAGTTATAATAATTATCGTATGACAGTATATAAAATGCAGTGTTTTTAGAAATTCATTTGAAAGTGTTGAAATGTATGAATTCAGTATAATAATAATTTAGGATTTAACAGCTGTATTTCAATTTCTAATGGCTCTAAAAATAAACTCAAAACAATTTCTGAAAGATAAAGTTCTGATCTTATATATAATATTAATTTTTAATATAAAACAATAAAAATATTTAAACGGGACCAGTTAAAGTTATGTGAATTTCCTATTATATATTTATTTCCAAAACAGGATTCTATTACTTCTACCAAAATGCTGTTTCAAAACGATTTTTCGGAAGAAGTTTTTATAAATTAGGAATTAAACAGCCAGTGTAAAGATAACATCTTTCATAAATTAAATTGTCTTCAGAACCAAGTCTTTGATATTGAATCAATTTTTACTCCGTCAGAGAAATACGGAATTATTTGTATAAAATTATTTTTCAAAAAAATATTGCATTACAGACATTCAATATATGGGGATAGTCTTGGACTAGTAAGACACATTACTGATAAACAATATACGTGACAGTTTAACTAATATAAAATTAGCTAATTAATATGATATTATTTTATTTTATGCCACAGACTTAAAATACTTATTTATGAATGTTTAGCAGTGTATATAGATAAATATGATAGAATATTTGACATAAATACACATGCTCCTATTATAAGTAACATATTATGATTATAAGAACACATAATTTTTTTGGAATTTTAATTTTTAAAATGCACAAGATACTACAAGTTGGAAGTATGTCCTCATTTTAATCTCAATGCACCTTATGTGCAAAATTAAAGGCATTGGATCTTTGCCCAGTTGAAGTCGTGATGAAAAGGCATTAGTAAGCTGTTGACTAAAAGGAGTAACACACTATGCTAAATGTGTTAAAGCACCCAGCCATGTTGTCAATAAGTTATCAAAAATTTAAGTCAGTCTGTTGGCCCGTTCACATCTCTTAATCCTTTAGTTTAATCTTTAAACTTTACGCAACAAAGCATACTCCCTACATTTTGCTTTGAAATTAATAGCGCACCTTTAAATCAACAGACTTAAACGTTTAATATTAATTTTAATCATAATATCTATGATTAAAAATTCGTTGAATTAAAATTAAATTTTCGTAGA
This sequence comes from Caerostris darwini, assembly GCA_021605075.1. Lineage (NCBI taxonomy): Eukaryota > Metazoa > Arthropoda > Arachnida > Araneae > Araneidae > Caerostris > Caerostris darwini. The sequence continues at coordinate 42,535 of BPLQ01009436.1, forward strand.
ATGGGAATTTATGAAATTGTGAATAGTTCTTTATTATTAATAATATATACCATAAGCGCACAATATTAAAATCGCATGTGAAGGTGATTATTCGTACAAGTGTGCTTTACATAATGTAATTCATTTGAAAGATCGTATAATATGTATTGAAATACATCTAAAAAAATTAAATTTTTGATATGGGTGTAGAATAATCCAGTAATATAAAAAAATAATTTTGAAATACATTGCAATTTGAGTTCAAAATATGAAATAACATGTAAAAATGTTAAGGAGATAATTCAACTGTATACTTTAATAATACAACCACTAGCAAAGACAGTGACTGCTCTAGCAGCAAATCAGGTCAGTATGAAAAGACTTAGCTTATAAAAAGCTTTAAGCTGAAAAAGCAGAGGCTTATAAAAAGCTTCTTTATATTTATGCTTTAGCTAAAGTTCTAAAAATCTATACTTTAGCTATTTTTTAAAAGATCATGTTAAAACCATTTTTGAAAGATCATATTGAAAATATTTTATTTTTAAAAACAAATAAAACTTATTGTATTACAATTTAGTATCTTTGTAATTAATGTGCACATTATACAATAATCTTCAGTCATTCTATGATACTTAGGTACATGTTAATTTGGTTTGTTTTTGTAGGATATACGTATTTTTTGTAAGCTATTTTAAAGTGCAAGAAAATGAATTTAAGTTGTTACAAATACTACACCTTTAAAATTGTAAAAAATACGTTGTTAATGCAAAAACTATTTTTATAGATATATAAATTCAATAAAATCATTTCATTTACTACACAAGCTTTCTAAGTCTATTAATTAAGATCATAGTTCATGAAATTACAGTAAAGAGTCAAAAGCAGTCGATTCAAAATTACAGAATCGATATGAAATATTCAAGTCGATAGTAGAAAATTATTTAGCTGTTACCTCACACCTGGATGACAGTCCTGAGACTCTTAGAGATGAGGGTCCCTAATACATACAAAAAATTCTGAAAATTTGCCATCCTTTAGCTAGATCAAGAAATTAGCATTCAAATAGTGTACGTAGTAGTAAGTGTCATACAATGAATGCATTATAAATGCTTTGAGTGGTAATTTTAGTAATTTAGAATATTTCCGTGTAAAAAGTGGATGATAATTATTGTTTCAAGACCAGACATGACTTTTGCCCAACAAAAAAATAAAAGCAAAGTGATGAAATGATTATAGCAACCATTAGTACTAATGTGGCAACCATTAGTATTAATGTAGCCTCCATTGGTCCTAATATAGCAAACATTTTAATTATCAAGTACTATTGTTCCTTTCGTAAAAAGTTACTTATGCCAATTAGTTAACTATTCCTGTACTGAAGAACTTATAATATATCCAGGACAGTATTATTATAGATCTTACTGTGTATTGATTGATCTTGAATTTAAAACACTTCATTAAAATCTCCCTTACAACAATTAGAGTAAATACAACTATTTTTGTCACAAACTCTTACAATTCATTAAGGATAGAATAAAATTCCTATTAAAGTAATTATCTTTTTTTTTATTTATGTGGCAATTTATGAATTATTAAAAACCCTTAATGAAAAGAATTTTTTTTTGTTAAGATGCATAAAGAATGAAGAAACAGTTTCCATCAATCATAGAATTTTCCAAACAAAACGCTATTCTTGAGAACATTTGATCAAGTCATCTTTTATTTGTGATCTCTTTCTTCCTAATACGAAGGAAAAGGAAGACATATCAATGGAAGGGCCTCTCGTGCAAAGATTTCAGGTACGGTCACGAAGATTAAAAACACGTTGCTATGGTTTTCAGAAAAGCCGTGCTTGAGCCAAACAACAGATGTCACGCAGTTTGGCTTTTCCTTGTGAAAAGAGGGGAAAAAAAACATGGAACAGGATTATTGCGATGTTGTGATTCATCAATCTTATAATAATATGCAAAGAAAGGGAAACTGGTTTCATGGTCAACTACAACAAAATTACCAACTATAGAAACTGGAAATTTTAGTATGACTCTTTTTTTTCCCTGTTTTTGTCTAGCACATTCAAATATATTTTTTTACTATTTTATTGCTTTGGTGGTAAAATAGTTTTATTATATATAAATATAGAAAAAATAACACTTTTCCGTTAGAGTTAAGGAAATTAGATGGATTAATCAGCAAAGAAAAAGATATTAATCAGTTAAGAGATTAACCAGCAAATATGAATGCAGTGTCAATGAATGATAAAAATAGATTCTAGCCTACGAATATCTTAGAACAATTTTAGAATAATAATCTTAGAATAATTTGCATTAGAACAATTTTAGAATAATGTGCCTTAGAATAATTTTAGAATAATAATCTTAGAATAATTTGCATTAAAACAATTTTAGAATAATATTTTTAGAATAATCTGCCTTAGAATAATTTTTCCAGTGATAACATATTATTTAAAAACAAGTAATATAAAAAAAATGTTTTTAAAGTCAATTCCTTCTTTTTTTTTCTCACTATATAATTTTCATTTCATTTATCTGGCGCCATCTATTGGCAGATACATGCAACTTAAATCTAAAAAAATAACTAAAATTAATTAATTAATTAATATTTGAAAACTGTATTAACATCAAGTGACATCCACTACAAGTTCAAAAAAATGTATCTGAACTTGAGTGGATGAATAAAAAGTATTTTATGAACGATTGGAAATTTGAACAAGATATATAGAGGGAGAGTGCAAGCTAATAGAAGGAATTGAAAAAAAAAAAAAAAAAAAAAAAAAAGAACAACAATTTCGAATTACAGCAAAATAATAAAAGCAAATACATACGATAAAAATAATAAAAGCAAATATATTGGGCTATATTTCAAATTTAATTAAAAACCTTTTGATCATTTAAAATTAAAAAACAAAGAATACATTAACAATACTCAAACACGATAGTTTCAAATTTGAAACGTTAAAAATTAAGAATAATAATATCCAGAAAAATAAGCTAAATTAAAATCAGACGATTTTTTATATTATTGCCAATTTGTAGTTACATTATTTAAAAAATTGAACAATATGTATTAAATGAATAATAAAAATATTTGATAATAAAATAAAAATAATTAATAATAAAATAAAAATAATTAATAATTAAATTAATAAATTAATATCAGACGATTTTTTATATTATTTCCAATTTGTAGTTACATTATTTTAAAAATTGAATAATATATATTAAATGAATAATAAAATTATTTGATAATAAAATAATAATAATTAATAATTAAATGAATAAAAATATTTCATAATTGAATGAAAAAAATAATTAATAATCATTAATTAATTAATCATTAGTTATGAGAAAAAAGAGATTATTAACTAATTATTAATTAATTAATGATGAGCAAATGAGAAGGAAGAGCAGCGTGAATATATGAATATTTCTCCTATGTAAAACTAAAATTAATTAATTAAATTTAATGAATGAATTAATATTTGAAAAAACTGTATTGACATCCAGTGTCATCCACTACAAGTTCAAAAAAAAATTATTTAAACTTAAGTGGATGAATAAAATGTATTTTATGAATGATTGAAAATTTGAACAAGATGTATATAGGGAGAGTGTGAGCTAATAGAAGGAATTTAATAACACTTTTCCAATAGAAGTTAGGGAAACTAGTTGGATTAACCAACAAAGAAAAGGAAATTAACCAGCAAATATGAATGCATGGTCAATGAATGATAAAAATAGATTCTAGACAACGAATGTCTCAGAATAATTTAGAATAATCTGCCTTAGAATAATCTTAGAATAATATTCCTGGAATAATCTGCCTTAGAATAATATCCTAGAATAATCCGCCTTAGAATTTTAGAATAATATAATATTCTTAGAATAATCTGCATTAGAATTATTTTAGAATAATATTCTTAGAATAATCTGCCTTAGAATAATTTTAGAATAATATTCTTAGAATAATCTGTCTTAGAATAATTTTTTTCAGTGTTAGTGTATTATTTAAAAAAGGGTTACAAAGAATATCCAATGATAGAAAAGAGTGATCTAAACACACATGATGCCATTTTTAAAATATCCACAATTTATATGGAATATCCTCGACACAACAATTTTGTGACTGCAATAAATTTGACATTGTAATAGCTTTATAATGATGGCATGTTTGTTTCTCAACTATTTTACAAATAAATTATTACTAAGGAACGTTTTACTGTGTAGTGATTAATGAGAAATGAAATCATAGTTGAAATCAGCGACACCGATAAGAGATCCATAGCTAAGATAATATTCTGCATGTAAATGCTTATGGCTCACACTATATTTTTACACACACATATTGAATTTATAAATATATACTTATGTCATTTATTACGATCCTATTAGTTTGCTTGAATCGTTGTCCTGTAGCCCATCCTTTTTAATGATAGGTCTAAAAGCTATTTGCCAAACCCTATAAAGAAAAAAAGTGATATATTTGAAACATACATTAGATGTGTAAAGAATCGAAAATATCTTGGATTTCACTACAGTACTTGTTAGGTAAAATCAATTATTTAACAATAATTTCCAAATAAATTAAATGAAAAAAATTTCTGTAAGAATATAAAATTTCTTAAATAATGAAATTACGTTGTATACCACATACATTTTAGATTTCGTTAGTATTTTAATAGTTTTGTGATTTAATTCAAAACCAAAAAAGTCTTAATTTTGAAATTTTTGATGAAAACTTATTATTAAACTCGTTTAGATGGAAACTAACGAAAACAAAACTGAAAAAAAAAAGTTATTTTTAAAAATTTATATTGCTATTATTTTTTTTAAATAAAAAACGGTAAAAATGTAAAATTTACATTAAAAAACTAACAAAAGACAATACATATATGAATATAACCAGTATTTATATGAAAAAAAATTTTTTTTTTTAATCCTATAATGTGTGATAAGAAGATTCTTTTAAAGTAACTAAAAAGACGTCTAAAAATATATACAAAAATATGCTAAAAATTTATTTAAAAATAAAAAGGCGTAAATCATACTAGTTTAAATGATTTATGTCTTTTATATTTTAAGAAATTACCAACTTTTCGGGATTATTTATATCCATGATGATTGAATAACGGACTCTTCAAAAAAAATTTTTTTTTAATCTTTCATTCATTCAACATGAACTTCTACCATTGTTTAATACATTCTGTTCAAAAACTTTAACATGCACATTAAAATTATACACATAATTAAAAATCAGAGAATGTCCTAAAAGTAATTATATTTTGGGAAATTCATTATTATATTCAATTGAAAACATACTCTCGCAGAAAATGAAATACCAACACTAAGAAAAAAAATCAGTTTAGAGAACTGAAATTTAAGCAAAGCATTTTGTCTAGGTGACATATTTATTCGATCCAAGCGTTGAGATCATAGGTTAAAATATGCGTGAGAAGTGAAATGGGGTATGTTAATAACCTCTGTAATCTCTCCTACATTATATCTTCTACACATTACAGCATACTAATAACCGCTCTGAATACATATGCAATATATCATTTTGTTAGATAGATTTTCATGATTGTTGCTCTTGGTCTGTCAAATTAGTAGCGGCCCGTACTGGTTGTGGATGACACTGTATTTGTCTAGTAATGCCTTAATATTCTTAGTAATATCACATACGTCCCATATCTGACAACATCACAGGCCAAGGCAACATGTCGACACTTTGTAGAACACGTAGGGTGAAAGCAGAGATATGGGGACGAGCACTATCATGTTGGAAAATACCCTGTAGAAGAATGATAAAAATGGCAACACAGCCTGTTCATTCACCAATATTATGTAATTTCCTGTAAAGATGCTTGGAATAATGACACACATGCTTCTGATGCCATATGAAATTGTTCCCCAAACAATAATTTATGGTATAAGTTCGTTGTGTCAAAGAAGTAAACAAATTGGCTTCATCAGCTCACTTAGTCTCCTTCTGACCAATATACGGCCGTCACTGGCACCAAGATCGAAAAGTGTCTCATCTGAGAGCGCAGGAAATCTCTACATCACCCTCCAATAAGTTATAGTTTAACACTTGTAAAGTCGAAGATGATTGTGATTTGGAGATAGTCACATGAATGCTGCAGGATGTCTGCTACGGAGGTATTTGTCAAATAATTAATTTGTTATTGTTCACTGTGTCACTGAAATGTTATCAGAAGCTCGATCTCCTACTGTAGATGCAGTACGATGGACTAGAGGCATGCGGCGAATAAGGTGGTCGTCCCTTTCAGTTGCTGTCGGATTCTAGATTTCTTGAGACAGTAGTTTCTTGTGACGACTTCTGAGAAAAATCATACACCCTTCCATCAGCATTTCTGTATTATCGCAAAAGGTGTACATCCAGTGTGTCAAAGATTGGCTTTAATTACTCACTGGTCCTCCTTCTAAATAACATAAGGCCATCAATGGCACGAAGGAAGAAACTGGTCTGATCTGAGAATTGAACAGATCCATCTTCTTGTAATCTTCTCCACCAACTTCCATTTCCACCTTCTCGTAGCCCTGTTATATGGCTTCATTCAAACTTAGAAAGTAGCTGATACCGCCTTCTTCTTCTTCTTCTCCTTAAAAGCTTCTTGACTTAAATTTAGCTCACAAAGCGTAATCCGGAAGATAAATAAGGTTCATCGCGTATTTAACGTAAATGTGATTTTAATGTTCATAGTGGCGCCATTAGCACCACTCTTATTCGGTTAGCACGAAACAAAGAAACAATTGTACAAACATGTTTCTCAAATTTCATTTATTTAACGTAATTTCTACTTGCTGTTGTTAGTTGATTTTTCACCAGCTTATAAAATTAAATAATTAATACATATTATTAAAAAAATACAAAATAAAATACCGAAAAATCAAAATTGTAGAATTCTTATCTTTGATCAAATACATTTCAGATATCGTTGTTTAAAATACCATCTGATATTTTAAATAATGATAGTGAAAATATAATATTCATTATTAAGTATTATTTAGTGTATTATTCAAGATTTTTATTCAATATCATCTTGTTTTTCAAATTTTAAATCTTTCATTTAAATAAAAAATTAATATTTTCAGAAAGATTTGGTATTTATTCGTATCTTAATTTAAATAAAACTTTAATTTTGTAAAATAAACATCAGACACTTAAACCTAATTTAAATCATTTACAAATTCTTTAAGCAGTGATTCTCAAAGCGCTCACCCTAGAAGATTTCCAAGTGTGCCCTGTGGTATTCCAAAGAAAATTGTGTCTAGATATAAAAATATCGTTGCTCTTTTTCTAGCCAGTTTTCCCGTTCAAAGACAGCTTTTATTATAAATAACAAGCCTTTCTGATTACTTTTTTCTTCTTATATTCACATAAAAAAAGGTCAAACAGCGATAATGTGGAAAAGAAGGTTTCCGATAAACTAGGAGCGGTAATTTCTACGATTGGTTACTAGATATGATTATCACTGTTAAAAAAATTCCATTGCAACCTATGAGACTCCGGCGTTTATAAATAGTATTCTGTGAATTGATCATCTAACGTCAATTGAAAAAGAAGGAGCTAGTAGTTGCATTCACTAATCGTAGATTGGCGACTAAGCATGAAAAATTGTTTCTTGGACTTTTTGAATTCCCAAGAGAGAAGAATGCGTGTCAATATGTAAAAAAGGCTTTGAGCATTTTACTACAATTTTCAACGTCATATGTATGTGAATTAATGTATGTGAATCCTCATTACTATTAAACGAAAAAAGAGAACAGATCTTCAATATATTGGCGTGATTGGCAATGATAATTTGCCTTTCAAATTTATGCCCAAACAATGAAGAAATCGTTAGGGTACGTCAGGTTCATGTTTCTCATAAACACAAGAATGAATAAACAGGGGGCGTTTCATTTTATTTTTTAATCGTATTACTATTTTCAGTAATATTTCACTTAACTAATACAACATATTTCTCAGAAATTTCTATATAGCGAGTCTACCATTATTTGTAGGATTTTAAATGTGTTCCGATTTCAAAAAGTTTGAGAACCACTGTCTTAAAGGAATTTTTTTTGTTTTTCTTTCTATTAACAATGCATGCACAAGACAATAAAAGGCAAAAAAAGTAGTCTAATCATTAACACAAAACAAAAACAATCTTTTAAACTAAAGCAATAACATCTAAAAGCATATTTATTTTTAAATCTTAGAAGTTAAATGAACAAACTTCTAAGATTTAAAAATAAATAAGCTTTTATATTATTATTATTATAAGCTTTTTTATTATATTTATTTATATGATTAGTTATGTTATTAGTTTTATATTATACTTATTATTCGTTCTTTCTAAAAGAAAAAATAATAAATTTCCCTTCACACTCTTATTCTTATTCTTGTTATTCTTGTGGAACTAATGTTAAATATAAAATAAAAATGAATAATACGGAAAATTAATAATACAATGCAATTAATAATACAAAAAAGGAAATATTGAATATTGTTTTTTAAAGTTTATTTTTTAATGTTTGTTTTAACCGAGTTAAACTATCTATTCATATTATTTTAAAGTGTAATAGAAACAACAGGTTGACGATTTCATAATTATTCTTAAAAATATATATTAAACTTAAAAGCAGCTCATTCATTGTTATTGATTAGAAAAATTAATAAAACTTTTTTTATTCTTTGATCGTCATTTTTCATGGATTTGAAAATTGAATCAAAATTTCCTGTATCAGTATACGTTGCAGCAATACGCAATGAACTTCGTACACTTTGATTAATCATCCTCAACTACTCTCAAGCAACCTCCATTGCAACTCAAACAGATGACAAGACATCTGCGGCCTGATTTCATTGGAGATCCAAATGTCATTAAAAGAATGTTATGTCTACGGGGAGTAGATGTTATGCAAATCATTGTTACCATGGCAACCTCTTTAAAAATACAACTTTTTTTTTCTTTATTATTGCTCTATTCTTGCAGGTTTCAAACTAAATTCTGCTGCAGGAAAGAAAATCAGATTTTTTTTTTTTTTTTTTTTGTCTTCTTTGGATTAGATCTCTTTTTTGTTTTGTAATGTCTCAACTGCACAAAGGATTTTAAAAAAAACATGCCTAATTTAGTCCGACATTTCTATAGAAGTAATTCTACGCGAAAGATATATTTGAACCAAAATATTATCATTTCAAATAATTAAATACTCTTTCGCATATAAATTTTATCGACCTTTTGGTTTCTATTTAAGAGAGAAATAAAAAATAATTTAATTCTTTTAAAAAATGCATTTAGAGAAATGGGCACAATGTGTTTAATATAAGTTATTCGAAAAAGAAATTTCATTCAATTGTTTCATATAACATCAAATGTTTTCAAAAATTTCATTCAAATGTTTCATTATACTTTTCCTACAAAACCCTCTCATGAATAAATGTATAAGTATCTTCAATATCGTATCAATTTTTTATTTAAGTGTTACCAAAGGTTGTAAAGAAAATTGCAAATTTATATTAAAAAATAAGCGTTTTAGATCTGTTTACCAAATTGCAAAAATTTAAATCTAATTTAAGCACGAAATATTATATAAATGGTTAATTTAAATTGTATTCCTGCATTCATATTTTGTTCTAAATTTATCTGTGACCATATTTTTTACTCATCACAAATCTTTGTTCCTCCATGATCGCTACCTTATTTTATAATACTATTTTTGAATCACAGTATATGTGTATAAAAATATAAGATACTTACGTATTAACGGTACCTTGGTGACAGTTGCGCCAATAAAGAGCACACGCGCCAACCACAGCTACAGATTTGGCGCCAATCTACACTTAAAATTTTTGTTCCGAATAATAAAATATATATGAAACACTTCATTTAAAATCAAAACGCTTTCAAAATATTTTTATTCCAAATAATAAAGATTGGCGACACTTAAAAACCGCCAAGTCTGTCGCCAAGGTACCGTTAATAAGTAAGTACCAAATATAATAGTATTTTACAAATCTTTTTGTTAAAACTACTGTTTTAAGATACTGAAAATCCATGCTAATACTAATAACTAACTTCGCGGCACTACGATCCGTGTTGGACCATGGTCTTCTGCCAGATTCCGAAAGAGAAGATGTTTTCTTTTTATTGCTAGGGTTGTCAAAGCCCTACCCCCAACGCTCTACAGTCGTAGTAGTAATCATATTATACCGGAACCTACGGTTTTATGTAGATTCCGAATCACTACGAACATCCATGGCCGAGACTCGAACCTGAAATCTGTCGCACCGAGTGCTAGTCATTCGGCCATCAAGGCCCAAGCTAATACTGATTTCCACTAAAAATAAAATACCAATCAATTAAAAACTACTTTTATGAAACAAATCCTATTTTTAAAGTGCAATATGCTTAATTCGCTCTGTGACACAGGTTTCGGGTTCGAGTCCCCTAGCGGTGCCGTAGATGTTTGTGGTGGTACGGAATCCACTTCAAAAAATTAGAACAGTAAGGCGTTAGGCGTAGGGCATTAACCCTACCTCATAAAAAGTAAACATGTCATGTTTCGAAATCTGGAAGGTCAGTAGATAGACGGCCTTGGGCTATTGAGTTAATGAAAAAGAAGAATATGCTTAATTAAATGAAATTGTTAAAATGCAATATCATGAAAATTGCATCGAGTTATGGCTGTTAGTGTTGAAAACATAAAATTCGTGTCTTATAAATTTGACTTTGCCAATTTTTGTTATAAATATAATAGTTATTTGTTTATAATTTTTTATTATAACTTTTGTATTCATTTGTGAACAATTTCCCAGCTAAAATATTATAAATTGTGTGACTTTAATTCGTAAATCGTTAAGTTACTCTTTCGCGCGCATTTCATTAAGACTTTCGAAAATAATAGCTTTCCCTTCACAAACCTTGGAATATATTGATATTTAATTTCGAAAGTTATGCAAAAAAATAAATAAAATAAAATAAAATAAAAATAAAACTACTTTATATTCTTCCTTTCGCGTGTCACGATGCTAGATCTTCATAATATCTTCCTGCGGGTCTTCTTAAAGGAAACAGGCTCACGTTTGTGTTATATTTTAGAAAAATAAACATGACAAAATCATTAATATTGCATAGCGTGTGGAAAATAAAGGAACACCACACGGAGTAGAAAAGTAATTTTTATTATATAACAAGATATATACTAAATTACATAAGGCATTTGGCTTTGAGTGCGTTCAGGAGTTCTAAAATAGTCATAGAGCGTGCTTCCAAAAACATTTGAACAATAAATCAGTTATCACAGTAAGTCTAGAAAGATACAACTGGTCCCACCAACCCACTGTAGTGGGTTGGCGCTATTTCATGAGCTTCCATCGCCAACAGTAATGCTTACGAACAACAGTCTGGCGGCTAATTTTTTTGCCTAAAAATTTAAGAAATTATTTTCAAAATAGTAGTTCAAATGTTTATTGCAAGTGCAAATTGTGTGTTTGGAATCGATGGTCTTCGAAAGAGTTTTTAGAATTCGATTCAAAAGATTCTTCGTGAAGACAAGGAAGAATCCTGTTCTCTACCATTTTTTATTCATAACTGAATTTCCTCTGGTCCAAATGAGCAACTGCAGTTATCCACCACCTATGTGGTCTTAGACAAGGCTAGACATTTAACATTGTAGGCATTGTTAGACATTTAAATGTTTAATATTCTTTTATAGATCTCGTTGTTCTGATACAAAACTTTATCACCATAATGGCGTTCACAAGATAGCAAAATCCCAATAAGATATGTAAAAAGTTACACACATATTTCGGAAACAAAACTATATATCTAATTATATGACTATTATAATGCACCACAGTTGTAGCTCTATATGCATCTAATAATTTAATAAAAAAACTTGAATACATGCATTTGTATATTTTATAAATGAGCATTATGCATTTTATAAATTTAAATTGAATTTCTGAAATTCAAGTCTCTTTTTAACTCGATCATAAAGTTTTACCATCATAATGAGAGATAAAGGTGCATTTTACAAATTAAGAATAAATCATATCGATTAAATTAAAAAATAAAAATCTTTCAAAAAATAACCGTGTATTTGATAATTATATTTGATATACTTACATACACATCATTTTTTATACTAAATTTTTTTACATGACATTCAATACATTTGTGATATTAATATTTTTAAAAATTGTTACAACCTCAATTAGCATAAAGTTTCTTACAACATATACTTTATAACAAGATAAAATTAAACAATTTAATAAGGCAATTTTATTTCAAAATTAAAAAAAATAAAAGGCAGATGAATGGCTTTCAATAAAACTAGAATTTGGTGAATATTTAAAAAAAAAAAAAGCTTTACAAATATAAAAAGTATTATATTTCTAAGCTTGCGTTTTAAATCTTGCCTTTTAATCCAAGGAATCATAAGCAATATTAAACAACGTTATATATTTATTGCATCTTTATAACATTCATATTAATTAAATTATAAAAGTGTTATAATTTGTTATTAATATAAAATATCTATGTCAGTATAAGCTCAAAAATCACCTTTAAATGTATCACTAGTACTTCTATAAAAAGCATCAGACAACAGCAGTTTTAAATTTCTATATATATGATGCGCTTCTATTCAAAACTTTCATAAGAGTACCATAAATATTTCGATTGTGGTTTGTATCATACAACCATGTGGTTGCTTAAAGACTCTGCTTACCACCACACTTACTTCAAATGCTTATAATATCATTAATGTGGTGTTTGCAACATTTTATCACTCTTCCAATAAACCATAAGCATCAGCAACTCTTATTCACTTTAGTCTATAACTAGAAAATAACAGAAGTGTATTGCTAGCCCTCATGAAATATCCATGATTACACATGATGAAATAATATGGTTACTACACATAAATTAAGGCAAAATTCAAAGATTACGTCAATGTAGTCTTCGAAGTATATTGAGCACCAAAATAATTATTATAGACATACAAATATTTTCTGAAAATGTGCAGTTTTTTTCAAGACACTTTAACTTTTTTAATCCTGAATACCTTCACAGGAAATATAATAAATCATCTTCTTGCAGGTGATCCTAGAGTACCAAGATTTCTTTCGTGAATCTACTCGTATTAACACATGCTATCTGCCGTGTATTATGCCATTAAATCATACAGTCTGCATCACATATTCTGCTATTTAAAACATCTCGTTTTATTTAATTTTAAATGTTCTTTACATCCATACTTTGATATTTTTGAAGAATAAACAATGGATTAGCAAGATTATTTAAGAACAACACAAATTAGACAGCTCAATGATTGTTCTGAGCAATGTCAAAGTTCGATACAAACTTTGCCCATGATACAGAAATTCGTCAGGATTCTGTGACAGATTCGACAGATTCTTCCATGAGGAATAAATGCATTACCTCTTCAAAAAGAAATTTATTCATTATGTCCTTCTATCAAACATGTTCTTATATGAAAGAGTATAAGTATAATAAGCACCTTTGAAGCAACGGTAATTTTTAGTAATGCAAAATATAATTTCATAGAGACTCTGTGCATGTGACATGACATGCATAGAGGTTTGTGCATGTCATGATGTGCATGTTACGTATTGTTTGTGATAACATAAGAAACATTCCATGTGATTGACACAAATTTTACAGTAAGAAAAGTCAAAATAGCTTAGGTAACGATTGCCATGTCTTCATCTTTATTACAAAGATATTAATATCACTGATTTTTGATGCTACAGCAATTGCTTCGCTAAGGCATAAAGTTCGATATTCCTACGACCTTAATTCATCAACAAAGAATTGAACTGAATAGTGCTTGGAAAGACTGTTGGCTAATTCCTTGAAGCAGTGGAAAATATGAAAAAATTGGTCTGCCAACAGTGAGGATACAAAAATTTTCCTGAAAAATAAAAGAAATTTTTGAATTATAAAAGTTTTAAAATTACTCATTTAATTATTAAAAAAGAAAAACAATCTCTAATATTGTTAAAGAGTCAGACTAACAAGAGATGCATTAATGAAAAAAAGAAAAATATATCTGCATCTGCGTATTACAAAAATAAAAGTAATTCTTCATTTAAAAACAAATGACCCTAATTTTTACAGTTACACGAAGAGTATGGAAAACGTAAATGATAAATCATTAGATACGATAAGTTGGACAGTAGATGAAAATGTAGGAGATGGTGATCTTATGATTATCTTTAAACTGAATAGGTCATGCTTCTCTTTTACAGCTTTCTGGTTTCGACATCGACTTTTCTAACGACACTTTTTTAATCGACTTCATTTCATGAAAGCATCTCACCTCAAGAATTCGTGAGTTGATCAGTTTACAATCATACTCCCTCAAACACTCCGCTACTCATTAATCTTTCATTTGAGATTTCTTGTAAACAGAGCTTCAAACTCCCGTGCATACTCGCTATTTCTTCGAACTCCAATTCACTGATTGCCACTTTGTGAAGCTGCCCTTACAACTGTTCCCAGCCCAACTATGCCAATCACTTGAATTCACTTAACTATTATCTTTTGGAAAAGTGCAAAATCGCAATTTCATTAACTATCTACGTTGTTTTTTATGTTTGAAAAGTGTAGATTCGCTGATGTGTTTTTTATGATGCATTAACAATATATTGCCAATCGGGCAAACGGGCAGTCAGATAAACAGGAGATTTAACTGTTAGTAGCTCTGAACTGATCATATTTCTATACGATAGTAGAATGTATCATTAGAAAAAGTAGATTGCAAGGTCAAAAGTCGTTTACACTTTGACTGCCAGACCAAGTGAAAATATCTTGACAGTTATTTAACCGTCGTAGACATGGGGTTTTCCCAGAAGATGACTATATAACAATTAGGATTGATTAATCAGTATGATTGTGTAAATCATACTGATTACTAAGCCAATTTAGGCCTTTTGATAGAATATTTTGAAGTCGAACCAGCGCGTGATAATTATTAGAGGTAAAATTATTTCTTAAATACTACATTACAGGCTGGCACGTGATATGTAAAAATGAAACAAAATAAGGTAAATAATAAACAAATCCATTAGTTCTGTATGATACTTTATCACTAACAAATGTTTAATTTAAATCAATCATTATACGAGTAAGTTGGTCACAACAATATACAATCCGAAATATAATGGGGATCTTAGGCAGAAATTAATTCTTCATCCCTGTCATAATTAATAAACAACAACCAACCAATTTTAAATTTCATTCTCTGTTAGAAGCTTATTAGAAAGCATTTTTGGGGCAGGCAAGAAGGCCTTGTAGAAATATTCATTCCACGTCAATACTAACAGACACACCAAACATAAACTGCCGATTGAAGCGGAGACAAAGTGTAGAGACACAGCTCTTTCCGCACGAGTGCATGACTGGCAATTAAGATATCACTCCACATCACGCTTTGGCACGTGATTGCCTCTTTTACGTTGACGCCATATCACAGGCTGCCACGACATTAGTAGCGAACGTGTTAAAACATATTTTATCTTCTTATCGCAATTAATAATCGGTTAACAACAATAATTAATAATCGGTTAACAACAAGTTAAGCGAGATCTGTATATTCCTTTATTTAACGAGCATTGATTTCAACAACTTTCTTATCAGCTGTAAATATTTTGGATTAGATAGATTGGTGATGTGATTGATAATTCATTTAGATAGGGCTTTGTTGAATTTGTTTTGCTAAGTTATTAGAAAGTAATAAAAACGTCAATACAGAGCACAGTAACTTGCCCACAGAATGCCGATGGTCACGGTAATTTTCTCTTTTACTACTTTTTCCAAAAGGTAAGACCAATTTTCAATTTAAAATTCCCGGGACTTATGGAATTTCAATTTTTTTCTTCTATTTTTGGTTGTCCTTGACATCTGTGTGAAATTCGACGTCAAAATATTCATTAGTGTTTGAGTTACTCTTGGCTTTGTGAGACGCAAAAACTGATTGTGGCGATTTCACTCATCGTGAAATGTCTGAGTTAATCGAGTAAAGAACTTGCATTCAATTTTGTTTGCGGAAACGCATAGAATGTTACAGAAGGCATTCGGTGAGCATTCCTATATCGAAAAGAAATGTTTCGAAGTGGTATAAACAATTCAAAGAAGGCAGAGAACGCGTTGAAGACGAGGAGCTATCTGGTCGACTACCAACTTCAACCGACGAAGCTCACGTCCAAAAAATTAAAGATTTGGTGCTTGCAAACGGTCGATTTTCAATTAGAGACCTGGCTGATAATGTTGGAATTTCAAAAGGATCGGTCAGTTCCATTTTTGGCTCAAACACGTCAAATCTCGATGGGTACCGGAAACACTGAATGCACCAGCTCACACTGCATTGATTCTTCGTGACCGTTTCGCCAAAAATGAAACCCACATCGTTCCACAACCACCATAGTTCACTACCGATTGAAGAGATTCATCGTGAATCGCCGATCGCTTTGAAGGCCATCCCTGCCGATGACTTTTTAGCATGCATTGAGGATTGGAAAAAAAAAACGTTGGCATAAATGCATTGTGTCCGGAGGGGATTACTTTGAAGGCGATGAAATAAATTTGGAAGATTAACTAAAGAGTTTTTGAAAAAAAGAAATAATTGGTCTAATTTTCGGGGCACAGTAGTAAAAACGTGAATACAGAGCACAGTGACTTGCCTACAGAATGCCGATGGTGGTGGTAATTTTCTGTCTCATGGTGACCTTTTGCGATTGGGGGCGCCGGGAGGATTCACCGGGAGGAGGTGTTGGGCTGACGCTTGGGGCTGCTCGAGGCACTCCTTGGTTTCAGCCGCAGACGATGCACGGGGGTGGAGACGGGGCTGGAGGTGGCGGACAGGGAGGAGAGTCTTCTGCCGGAGGGACCGGCGGCGCCAGGGGGGTTGCTGTGGTAGACGCTGATCATCTTCGCGCACTCTGCTTCGTCCTCGTCTTGATTGAAGTCGGGGTACTTCAGCCTCAGTCGCTTTCTCTCCTGCAAACACAAATAATGAAGTTAGAAAATGCTTTGGTAACTTGAGATCAATCGATCCTTTCAATACAAAAAGGTACATTACAATTAAATGGAAATTTCACTTATTGTACATTTGCATACGAGACATTTATACTATTGTGTCCAAAAAGTAAGACCAGTTTTCAATTTAAATTTCCCGGGCATATGGTATTTCAATTTTTTTCCCTTCGTTTCTTAGGTTGTTGCCGCTGTCTTTGACATCTGTATGAAATGTGACGTCAAAATATTCATTAGTGCTTGAGTGACGCTTGGCTTTGTGAGACGCTGAATCTGATTCAGGCGATTTTTGAAATGTTTCTTCAATCGACTCAAAACGGTGTCCCCGGAATGGTCTTTTGAGTTTAGAGAATAGCCAAAAGTCGCACGGTGGGAATACGGTGGTTGTGGAACGATATGGGTTTAATTTTTGTCGAAAAAGTCGCGAAGAATCAATGCAGTGTTTTCGATCCCAATCGAGACTTGACGCGTTTGAGGCCCTAAATGGAATTGACCTATCCTTTTGAAATTCCAACATCAACAGCAAGGTCTCTAATTGTAAATCCAAAGTTTGCAAGCACCAAAACTTTAATTTTTTGGACGTGAGCTTCGTCGGTTGAGATTGGTGGTCGATCAGAGGGCTCTTCGTCTTCAAAGCGTTCTCTGCCTTCATTTAACTATGTTTACCTCTTCTAAACATTTCTTTCCGATATAGGAATGCTCCCCGAATGCGTTCTGCAACATTCCATACGTTTCTGCAAACAAAATTTAATGCAAGTTATTGCTCAATGAATCCAGACATTTCAAAAAATCGCCGGATATCAGTTTTAGCATCTCACAAAACCAAGCATAACTCAAGCACTAATGAATATTTTGACGTAAAATTTCCCACAGATGTCAAGGACAATGCCCACAACCTAAAAAGAGAAGAAGAAAAAAATGAAATTCCATAAGTCCCGGGAATTTTAAATTGAAAACTGGTCTTATTTTTTGGACACAGTAGTATCTCGTGAATATGAACTTAAGCATGTTTCCAAAGATAACTGAATTTGTAATAACAGCCAAAATTCTGTACAAAATTGAAACGCCCCACAATTTTAAAAAGGATTCATTGCGAAAAGTTAAGCATCCGTTATGAAATAAACTGAATTCCATTTGTAAGATTAGTACATGTAGGAAAATGAGAAGTTTTGTGTTTCCTGAATATCATAATTTGATTTTTAGTGGGTCCTTACTTTTTATTTGTTATCGCTAAAATATCTCCTTTAACTTGTCATTCAATTGCTTTGAAAAGGATTTTACATAAAATATTTATAGACTAGAGAAAAATAGCGGATGAGATGAAATAAGCATTTATTTATTTGAGAATTATAGATGATAAAAGAATAGTTGGTCAATTTTCACATTATATCTGACATCTTTGCAAGTAACAAAATACATATAAAAACTTGTTAAACTAAAAAAAAGACATTTATCAGGAATTAATTTAACATTAAAAATTTAATTCTAATTTTTTTTAAACCCAAAAGTTTATTATTTCTGAAATTCATTAAAATATAATTTTAAGGAATTTCAATTATTTAATTAAAAGGATAGACAAAAAAATGAATATATATATATATATATATAAACAGATAAAATAAAATACCAGAAGTTTGGTTCTGAGAACAGCCTTTTTTTTTTAGAGGGGGCTATTAATGCTTTTATTACATCGTTACGGTCCACAAGTTCAACAATCACAAATTTTATTCTTATTCAATATTTTTATGGTATCCTCAACTGGTCCCTAATTGTACCGAATTTTCAATTTAAATTCTTTTAAATTAAATTTCAATTTTAATTTTTATCTTACTTTTACTTATCTTTAGTATTTTTTAATTTTTAGAGTACCATTTTTTAAATCTTTAGAAACTTTATTTTTTACCATATACTAACCTTAAGCAGCCAATTAAAAATCGTAAATTTTATATATGAATTAAGATGAGGAGGTTAAGGGGTCTATCCCCTTGGGTACTCCGTAATCGGTACGCCAGTTGCCAATCTTTATTGATTAATTATGTATGTATTATTCTGAATAGTTACTGTTCTAAATATTTAGAGTTATGCATGATGATTCTGAATAGTTATAGTCGTTTTCTTATACTTTCTACAAGCAAAAGCTGAATTCCATTCTACTAGTACAACCCAACTTTTTACCAAGACAAACAAATAAGAACTCCTCCCACTGATTTACGGCCTAGTATGAGACGAATCAATTTTCAGCTTCAACACTGGAAGGCGGCCAAATTCGAGGGAAGAATTATTTTTTTTTTTTACTCTTTCCTCATGCCAAAGCCTATTTCACCCCTTCCATGATTCAATGCCTTATTGATTTTCCCCTGCTAATTTAAACGACAAACTATGATAGGTTTGCAGACTTTCCGTCGGTGCTTCGCTAAAGGAATGACACGCCATCTGACATTTTCCACAATGGACTTCCCTTCAATAATGCCTTCGCCATTCAAAAGACTTCCTCTGTAAAATTGTTATGGGCATCATCGAGCTGTGGATGTGAATGCATAGTGAAACTGGAAAGCTTATAGACCAGGGATGGGTAAACTTTTTCGGTCGCGGGCCAAAAATCGACAAAAAAAAAAAAAAAAAAAAAAAAGTTTAGCGGGTTAAGATAAATTTTTCTAAAATTTTAAAAACAATATATACAAGTATTACAATTTAAATATGTTAATGAGATGAATGAAATTGCGATTTCATTTTTAAAAGTTCCTTATAGTGAGGTTCGAAGTGAGATGGACTGATTCTAAGGAACGAGGCTAAATGCTCTTCTGACAGTCTACTTCTGAAATAGTTTTTTCTAAGGTTCATAGTTGAAAACACTTGTTCGCATATATAAGATGAAGCAAACATAGCACTGATTTTATGGGCGTGAGATATTAAATTTAGGAAACTTACTCTCATTAATGATTTGTAAAACTCTAACTTTGGCATATTTAGAAACAACTGCTATATATTTCTTTTAATTTGCCTCGGACCGGCAAATTAGAATTCTATCCGCGGGCGGATAGAACCTTCCGGTGGGCCAGAATTGGCCCGCGGCCGTAGTTTGTCTATCCCTGGTATAGACAAATAAGGGTTCTATTAAATATTATAATCACCGAACTGTTGCAAATTACCAACTTTCCCGGAATTTTATAAATTTAAAAAAATAGCAAAATTTTTTTAGGTATTATATTGGTTTTACAGAAATATATGAAAAGCAAGAGCAAGCCAATGTAAGTAGTTTAATGGAAGTAGTGGAATGGAAGAAATGGTAGTTATCACAGATTGTGTTATGATTTCTTGTAATCTTTCTTGTTGGTTATCTGTATAAGAAATATTGTCCAGTTCTTGATTTTATGTTCCATTACAATCACATTAAAGTATACATCATTGTCTTACATTCTTTATTCATCTGTTGCGCCTGTTAGTCATCCTGCTCTGCTGATCTATCTCCGGTCACCACTCATGCTCACATCTCTCCTCCCCATTATAAACTCTCATCCTTACTATATACGATGAATCATACCATCTCATCTTCCAAAGAACTATCATCCTACTACTACCTAAAAAACAACATCACCACTTCAAACCCCATCGAGGTTCATCATCTTATGTTTTTGTCTTATCACGCACCTCTCTCCCCTGCTTCATCTCATCTTTATTAGTATTTTACAAATACTCTTATCACCCTCTTTTTATATGTCATCTGTGTTTTGTTAAGGCTCTTTCCCACCGAGGTGTGAGGCGTTGACCCATCACTAGACTCACAGCGTTCGCTTGAAACCGGCTGAAATCCACCGCTTCGAGTTGACCCACTTTCAACTCTCAAATGCTCGCTGCGTCATGTGACTTGGATTGAGCCAATAGTAGATCTGCCATCTAGTAGAAGTAACTGGAAGTTCACTAGGCGTAAAGCGATTTATGAAGCTTCGGTGTGAACGGGTCGAATACATTTTCTTCCCTGTCGCGTGACGCGTCACCGCCTCACGCCTCGGTGGGAACGAGCCTTTACATCTTCATCCGATGCTCATCTTTTCTCTCATTAATACAAGAATTTCAATCGTGACCTAGCTCTACGTGTCTTCTTCACTTTTATACCTGTTAAAGTCCTGCTGTAATACCATAATAAGTATAGTAATATAATAGAGCAAGCATCGATATTGCCAGTTTGGGGAAAACATACACGACACGTGACATTTACTTCGGTAACAAACTTTGCTGTGGTTGTTAGTGCTCTATGCTGTTGGTGCGAAAGGAGAAAAAGATCTACTATTATGCAATGATTTTCAAAAGAAATGATTCATTTTCTTAGCAGTAAATAAATGTAAATTAAATTTTTTTTTAATATTTGGCATTCATATTCTATTCATAAATTTTCTTGCGTAATATTTTTCTTCCAAAATAAAAAATTCATTTATGTGAATATTTTGTGATGTTTTACTATATTTCATACAAATTGATCAGAACCATAAACAAAATAACATTTCTTGTATCAATTTATCTTTAGTAAGTACATAGCTGGGCCTGATGGATGTGTGCCTTGCGCTCTGGCACTCGGTGTTATGGATGTTTGTAGTGGTTCGGTATCCACTTTAAACCGTAGGTCCTGGTCTAATATGACTGTTGGACGTAGGGTTGATAACTCTATCCCGTAAAAAGAAAACATCGCATGTTTCGGAATCTGCCTTGGCCCACCGTGGGTCTGTTGCGCCATTGAAGAAGCGCATAAATAAGCGTATGACTTGAAAAGAGGTATTTCAGGCATTTCTTGAAATATTCAGAATCGCTTCGCAACACGTTTTAATTTTCTAAATTAGTGAGCTCAAGGAAAAGAAGCCACAGTGCGATACCGCGCCAACTGTAGTACGAAACGAATGGGAGATGTTACCTCAATTTTCTGTTCCTTTAGAATAAGGGAAAGTGCTCTATTTTATAAGTACTCATTCTGTTCATGCATTTTTCATATTTGTTGGGATCTTGTTTATATTTATTATTATCGTATTAATATTTATTATTATCGTATTAATATTTATTTTATGTTACTCAATTACTGCTTATTTGTTTTGAATTACATTAAATACTTCTTCAGAATCAGCATCTATGTCACCAGAGGGTTGCTCTGATAATGGAGACTTTATTTAATATAAAGAGTAAAAGATATTTCTATTTCAAATAATTTATGTGAATGGATATAGATCTTTTTTAACCCTCATGGCATGTAAATAACGACTTTTTTAATACAGCTTTTCTCGATTTGTATAGGAAAAGTAGTTTTAATTGTTTTTATGATAGTTTCCCTTTTATTGATGCACTAATTGTTTAACGAAGTTTGTCCAAAACTGGCCCTTGTGTTGTTAAGATAACCATATGCCAGATTTAAAACATGCTTTTAATCGAAAAAAATCGAATTCTTTTTCCATTTTAAACAATAGACCTTTTGTTTTCGAAAACAATTTTGTGTTTATTTCCAGGGTTAATTAGAAGTTGTAATAAAATTGTATTATCACAAGCTATTAAGATATTGAATTTATTTTTTCAAAACTTTTAATTGAATTTCTGAAAAATAATATCAGATTTTTGCTGCGCAGCCATACGATAGCAGATACTCGTATAATTGTTTTAATCATTTTCAGTAACTAATGAAATTTAAAATCTATATTTTTAATAATGGATAAATATCTACATTTACAGGAGTAAATAATATATATTTTACGTATTCCTTTAGTTAGGAGTGTTTTTGTAAAGTAAAAAAATACACTTTTTGCCAAATTTTAACATAAGATATTAATATTTATATTTTAGTTTTCCCATTTGTCAATTTTTTTATAAGCTAGTTTAACAATAACATAAAAATGGTAGAATCCATGAAACGTTATTAAAAATTTTTGGCTTTGAACGTTGTCTTTTAAACCACAACAAACCTTTCCATGACAGCTTTGATGCACTTTCAAAACAAAAAACATCTCTTGGGTGTGAGTAAACAATCGATCGGAACATCTTTCCAGGAAAAACATTCAATTCTCGGAACCAATATGGATTGAGTGTTTTTCCTTCTCTAAAAATAGGAGCGCTAAAAAAAATCTCGAATTCTTTCTTCCTCTCTCCCGAGTACTACTTAAAGGTAGGGGTGCCGGACACTCCCCGGATCAATACCGGAGCCGGACTTTCGTCGCCTGTTGCCCCGACACCCAATGTCAACACAAGGCCGCTCGGCACCATGCGGGAAGCGTCGGAATTCCACAAAGGTCGCGTGCCATGGCTTGTTTGGACATGTGTTAGCCGGAATTATTCAATTCCTTCTATTAGGTCACACTCTCCCTATATCTATCTTGTTCAAATTTTTAATCGTTCATAAAATTGTCCACTCAAGTTCAAATACATTTTTTTTAACGTGTAGTGGATGAACACTTGATGTTAACACAGTTTTTTCAAATATTAATTTATTCATTAAATTAAATTAATTAATTTTAGTTTTTTTTAGATTTAAGTTGCATATATTTCAATAGATGGCGCCAGATAAACTTTAAAAAATGAATTAAAATTATTTATAAAGGACTTTCTGAAATGGAGTGAAACAAAAGTAGGAATTGACTTTAAATTTTTTTTTTATATTACTTGTTAACATGGAGCTTGCTTGGTAGAGACAGATCAATGGATTGAAATAGAAAAAACGAAGTAAATGTCCTTTAATTAACTTCGATATATCAACTGTAGAATGAAAGTATAATTAAAAAGATTTACATTTGAAAGTAAATGGATATTTTATTAAATTATTTTTCTTGTTTCATCTAATTTTCCGTAATTATTATTGTTTTTTTTTTTTTTTTTATTTATCAGAATATTTACGTTGTATAACTGAAGGCAAAGTTGTTTATTTCAATTGAACGTAAAAATGGATCTAGATCCGTAAAAATGGATCTAAGGTCAGTAAATTACATGGATGGACAGGAAATGAAAAATTAATGAAATATTTTTAATCTAAAAAAAACTTAAACACTGAGTCTACTATGATTGTAGTTGGTTTTGCTGCCATACTGTTGAACAAGAAAGACACTATGTTGTCTCTCGAGCAGAAACATTAGGCACCATATAAAATATCCTCTTAAATATCTGGTTTACTTATAGTATCTTCCATCTGTTTATAGTACTAAAAACTCTTTTTTTTTTCATGTTCTCCTTAAATTGTATTTGGCATAAATATTTTCTCTATTCTTTATTCTGCTGTTCATAGCGTATTGAATATTTGAGACTTCTTGTTTTCTAAGATTAAAGATAAGTAAAAATCTCAATAGCTTTGCATATATTCATATTGTCTATACCCGAATCATCAGCTATTAGCGCATTGAAATCTGAATTGATTAATTGTCTTTTAGGATTTTGGTACCTATCATTTACCTAGTACTTAAGTATGCAACAACTAAAGTGCTTTGAAGGCTTACGTTTCTGCACATTCTTCTGATTTCCGGGATATTAGTTATATAAGTATTTATAATAAATATAATCACAACAATTATATTTTACTTTTAGCAATAAATAACATTTTCACTAACAAGTCCTTTTTACCTGATTCTTTAAAAAACTAAAATCTTCATCGATAACATTAATGTATGAACATTCATTATTTGATTAAATTCATTTGGGCAAATGGCATACTCGAGGAAAACAATGAAATTGAAACTATCAACGCTTTCGTATACCAGTTATGTAATTTTAAGATAAAACCTTCAAAGTTCCAAGCACATCTTATGAAGTCGTCATTTCTTAAGATGTTTTAGCCAAGATGCTTAAGATGAAGTCGTCTAGACAGCGGTGATGGCGCTAGAGTAGTGGTGCATGCACCAATCAACTAATTCGTAAATTTTCGATTCTGTCTTCAAGTAACTTTTTTAATATGAAAAATTACATACATTTTTAAATAAACTGAACAACTTACATATATTTCAATTAAATCATAAATAATTTTATTTTATAATATTATTTTATTTTATATATTTATTTATATTATCTTTAAACAGTTCAACAATCTGCAGGGGCTTGATGGCCGAGTAACTAGCGCTCTTGCGCTCGGTGCCGCAGATTTCAGCCCCAAGTCCCAGGGGTACTATAGATGGTTGTAGTGGTTCGGAATCCACTTTAAACCCTAGGTCCCGGAGTAATACGACTGTTGGGCGTTTGGCTGACAACCCTACCCTGTAAAAAGAAAGCATCTCCTGTCTCAAAATTTGCCCGTAGGCGGATGACCTTGGTCCACCATGGGCTGTAATGCCAGACAGTTAGTAAGCTAATAATAATTGTTAATGCATATTTAATGGAGGTATATTAAAACATTAATTACTATTGTTATTACAGACTTTTTCAGTTATTACTGGGTGTGGATAAATACAAAATATTTTTTTTGTAACTTAACGGAATCTATTTTGACGTGGAAATAGTAGAAAGTTGATCCCAAATTTTAATGAGTCAAAGGCGTTAATTAATATGTGAAATGTTACAATACTGTATAAAATTCTATAGTGTTATGAGTCTTATTCCTTTACAGCTGCGCTAAACTTTGAAGGCGTTTTCTCAGAACCGGCTTGGATAGTGCGCTTTAGTATTTATGGAGGCTGAAGCCCTCTAGGTGTACTTAGCGAGTTCTATCACACCCTGAATTTCCAAAGTTTTCCCTTCCGCTTATTAGTAAAAACAAAAACCACATTTTTCATTTAGTATACAAACGATATATTTTACTTCCTGGCACTGAATTGGCAACTATGCAAAGTTCTATTCGAGGACAGCTGTGATCGGATTGGATTTTCGACAGGGCTAAAAAATAGTATTTGCATTATGTCTAACTATGTCAATTTAGGGGGAAATTCTGGTACATTTTCTCATTTAAACATAATTAAAAGAAGTACCGAATTAAATGAAATAATTAGTTAGTTAATTGTGTATATTAATTAAGTGCTATTCATATGTTTTTCCAAATCTCTTTGTTTAGTCTGCCAATTAATTGCCAGCATTTCCGATCTAAAATGAAAATTTTAAAACATTTTTCTACCTTTTTTCCTGTTATCTGTAGTGACGACTAGAAATTTTTGTCTGTTGATGAGCATTAATAGCGATCTGTACATTCAACACCGATCTAATCAATCAAATAAGAAAATAATCACGGGTTTTCAGCTTTAAATGGACTGTAAGGTCCTATAATTAAACTGTAGTTTATGTCTGAATAATTATCTCTGCTCTATTTACAGAAAAATTTTCGAAAATAGTTTGCAAAAGGATTTATTATTAAAGAAGTGTATTTGTTTAACCAGTGAATTGCGGTAATTAATGATTATTGTAAACTCAATAGATACATTAAAAGGTCTCTTTTATAAATAATCCCTGATCTTTTCAAATTAGGTATCCACCTGGATAAACATTAGTGAAAACCACTAACTTTTCTGTTCGACATCTCTACCGACGTCACGGTTTCTCGTAGACTTTCAAATCTGGATCAATTCACGACTTCGAGCGTCCACGTTAAAGACATTTGCCCAATCTTCCTGTCTCGTGGGCCAGCGCAAACTGCACCTCTAGCCAGCGGGCAGGAGATTTACCAGTGGAAATTATTAGCAGCGATTAACTATGTTCACCAATTAACTTGGATCTGTAAATATTTTTTGAATATTTCATTTTGGAGATTATTTTTTCACATACTTAAATATTTTCGAAAGCGGAAAAAAGCCACAAGCAAATTTATGCAGCTGATTAAACTGTGTCAGTGGAAGACTCTTGTAAAATTCCAATACTGATGAGTTGAAATATTTTCGAAAAACGAGATTTAAAATTTATTTTTAAAGCTCTCAAAGCTTCAATTGCAAAATCTACCGGAAAGGGAATCTCAGTTTGCTGAATGAATGTTGGGAATGTATAAAAATGCGTGAAATATTTTTTGCTTCAATAGTTTTTGGGATTGAAATAAAACATTTTTTTGTCATATAGACGTATTATGAGTGTATAAATCCTGTAGAAATTGTTTTTCTTCTTGTAATTTTAAATTAAGTCATTCATGCGTTTAGTTAAATCTGTATAAAATGATCACTTATTGTTTTGTAACTTAGCCACTGGGCGATTTCTTTCATTCAAGACATTTTCGATTATTGCTCAAACAATCATATTAGAACTTTACCGCAATCAAGCCATCGCACAGCGGCATGATGTTGTTAGTCATTTTATCCAATCTCTTCAATGAAATCATGGAATTGACGTTGATTCAGAATTGAAAACTGGAAATCAATAGAAACGATTGATACTTCATCGGCATTGAAAGGAAAGAAATGTCAAAAGGATTAAGGGCAGTACCGCAGTGAGGATGAAAGATTCGTACTCCTTGAGCTGCGAGTGGAAGCCGTAGTTGGGGTTGGCGATGGTCCTCGCGCCCCTCACCACCTTCAGGGCGTCCTTGCACGTGAGGGTGGTCGCGGACATGATGTAGGCGGTTGCGATCGTCGCACTGCGGGACACCCCCGCCAAGCTGAAATAAAAAAAAAATTAATTTTTAGTTTTACTTAAAAAATCTGAGAAATATTTAAAATTTCTTTTAACAATGTCACAAATCTTTTTTTTTTTTTTTTTTTTTGCTTCTAACGCAGCTGGCAAAATAGACCGTGATCTTCGCCATAAGGGCTGCACCGATGTTACTCACTTTGCATTACCCAGGGAGCGCGTGTAACTTGATGGTAACCCACGGACGGTGTAACAATGCCCCCGCAGCGCTCTATGATCCTATTAGGACCGGGACCTACGGCTTAAAGTGGATTCCGAACCACTACAAACACCCATGGCAAAGCCGGGATTCGAACCCGATACCTGTGGTACCGACCGCCAGAGCGCTAGCCACTCGACCATCAGGCCCCTTTGTCACAAATCTACAGTAGGCGTTATTTAATATGACATGTTCGGGATCATGACCGTGCCGGATGTGAGATTTTGCTAGATTATAGACAGGGTGATTCAACTGTGATCATGGGGGTAAACTTTGAGTGGTGGGACAGCATACTAAAACATACGTCTTTTGTATAGGGATATAGAGTTGGAACTGACGTTCTGTGGTAAGAACACACTTTAAAACAAATTTCTTGCAACAGCCAGGCTCAATGCGCCACATGAAACCCGTCACGTGACGAGTTTTAAGAGTTCTGGCTGGAAATCCCGAGTCGTACTCTGTGTTTGCGATTGTGTTTCCATACTGAAGAGACTCCAATTGCTCCTCGTTGCTCGACTATCCATTGCGGCTGCAATAATGAATGGAATGCCTGTCATCTTTGGAAATGTCCCGCAATCATTTCTTTGACGCTGCCAAGCATGTATAACTGTTGTTGGTGGCAAATTTGAGTATCTGTTATAAACACTGAACTGAATGAGGTAAGTATGTAGTAAGTATACATTGAACTGGTACTGAATCAAAGAAGCACTTTGTCATTATGTTTTCTTTTAAAGTGCCATTTTTTGCCTTTTTACCTCAAGGCGTTACTGTCGACTATAAATTCCGATACAATATATATATATATATATATATATGTGTGTGTGTGTGTGTGTGCGTTACTAAACTGTATGCCACCCCTCAAAGTTTGTCCCTTGCCCGTTAAATCCCTCTCTACAGTATAACGGGGATACCAAAGTTAAATAAAAATTGAAACCTTTAAAACACGTACATATTGAATGAATCAAATAAAATCTGAACTTGTGTAGACGATACAAATATCTAACAATGTATTTCGTAATTCTACGAATTGAAAAATCAAAATATATACAGTTGAACATTTATTTAAATGAGCATTCTGGTAGTGATATAAAAAAAAACAGTGCAAAAGAAAAATTAATACAATACAATGATAGTTAAAACAAGTTGTCTGAACTTCGCAATAATTAGAATTTAATCCTGTAACTGACCACATTCACAGCCAAACAATTTATGTTATATTTTATGGAAATTGTTTTTGATGACGATGTTAAAATAAGATATAAAACATTGACAAACATGCAAATGAAAATGTAAGTGTGAATATATTTTGTTCAAATTTGGCAAAAAAAGTGTATTTTTTTACATTACTTAAACATTCCATAAAAACAAAAGAATATGTAAACCATATCGCATTGACTTGCATAAATGGTCACATATGTTCATTATGCATGCACTGAACTAAAAGAATAATATTATTATAAAATATAGCTGAGTGACAGTGAGAATTGAAAACTTTTTAGCAAGATACATACATCATTTAAAATATAGATTTGAAATTTCATTAGATTCGAAAATGATTATAGCAGTTATGTCTGTTATTCTACTGCAGCATAGCAAAAAATACAATTTTCGACACATTAAATTGATAATTCTGAATGTAAGAATTCAGTATCCTGACAGATCACGAACAAACAGCTGTATCTCAACTTTTAAGGGATTTTACTATTCGACGTGCCGCGGCGCCAAATATCAATTTCCAAAATGAGTGATCAATTCAACTCGATTTGTTACTCATACTTACGGCAACTTTTTTTTTTTTTATGAAGATTGTCCAATTTCTGAGGAAACATTGAAAAACATTGGTTTTTAATACAAACCAACACAAACATTTTTTTGTGATTTCCTTCTCCCCCTCCCTCTAGGGTTTTCGCCAAGTCCTACATTTTTTGAGGTTTTCAAGTTTCTCATTCCCCCCCTTCTGATTCCAGTTTTTGTTAACCATTAAATACACAAATTGTAGGATCTTTAAACGTAGAATTCTCGTCTTCTAATGACTCTAGAGGCAAACAAAAAATGTTTTAGATTTTTTTTTTCTCTTTTTCCATGAAAATCGTTCGTTATGTTAACAAACTTTAAAATATAAACTTTTACGTCGACATTTCATATCTCGCCAACTTGAAGTACAGTAACTCAAAAAAACCACACCAACCCACGTTCCCCCATTTTATTAAGTTAGCGATTATCATTGGCCACGCTTCTCTTCAGAGTAATATCGCCAGAACCATAAAGAGGGAAATTCGGTATCGATGAGGGAAGAAATTGAAAAGCACCTTGGGATGGAAAAGGGAAAAACTCTTTCGCCTCGGGGAAAAGAAAATAAACATCGTAAAAAGAAAAAGAAAAAATGAAAATGTTGAGGCGTTGCCGGAACAAGAATTTCACCGGCGACCAAGCGGAAGCGGAAGAGCACTCGCCAAAAAAGAAAAAAACATTTTACGATGGCGAGAAAGATGAATATGTTATATAAGAAATGTTGAATTTATTTCGAAATACACTTAGCGCTTGCCTGATTTGGAGGTATTCTACATACATCAACTATAAAATTATTAAACGCAGAAATTTTATATCTTCACCTTTAGGAAAAGTGTAAAAGCTTTGAATTGAGCTAAATTGAGTTTTGATAAATACCATTGTATTTATTTTACAAATTGAAAACTTGTGGTTCCACTTTGATTTGCCACTTATGCTACTCTTTATTCTATTAAATTTACTATACAAAGGGTGAACATCTAAAACTGCATTGACAGATTAAATTTGTATATTTATGCAATATATACAATAGCATGATGTGAAAGCAAGTTGTCCAGATAATCAATAAACCCCAAAAGAAAATATTTATAAAATCTCAAAATAAACTAATTACAACATCCTGAAGATAGATTTATCAAAAAATACACGCCTTAAAAATATTATAAACCCTAAAATATTATTAACGTGATGTGAAACAAGTTGTCTAGTTAATCAGTAAAACCCTAAAGAAATTAATGTAGCCAAAAAAAAAAAAAAAAAAAATACTTAGAAAAACTCAAAATAAATTAATTACAACTGAAAATAGTTTTATTAAGAAATGCATGCCCAAAAAACGTTATAAACCATATTAATTCTGCTCGCTAGATGATTGGATCCAAGTGAAAAACACATCTAGCATCATTCCGATAACATGGACTAGTCAAAATAACCTTCCGTTTAGAGTCGGACTAAAGAAAAATGATTCGGCAGTAAAGCTTGTTATAAATAGAACAAATCGAGTCACGTGACTTGGATTGTCACCCTACGGTTATTTTGCACACACGTTGGGCTAATTAGAAAGGGACCTATAGTTTAACGAGGATTCCAAATCACTAACAAACATCCATGCCACCGACAGGATTCAGACCTGAAACCTGTGGTACCAAAAGCCTGAACGCTAGCCACTCAGCTATCAGGCTCCTCCCAGGTTTTGCTAGTCATTAAATGCACAAATAAAAAGTTTCGCTCCAAGTTAGATTATAGGATTTTGAACCGTAGAATTCTCATCTTCTAATGACTCTAGAGACAAACAAAAACATGTCTGTCGGTTTTTTTCTGTTTTTTCAATTCCTACTATTAGTTCACACTCTCCCTATATATATATATCTTGTTCAAATTTTCAATCAGTAATAAAATAATTTTTTTTCATTCACTCGAGTTCAAATGCATTTTTTTTAACTTGTACACTGGACACTGGATGTTAATACAGTTTTTTTTAAATATTAATTCATTTATTAAATTTTTAATTAATTAATTTTAGTTTTTTTTAGATTTAAGTTGTATGAATCTACCCATAGATGGCGCCAGTTGTAAGGGGAAAATTTCAATTTTATTTGTAAAGGACTTTTCTGCAATACAGTGAAAAAAAAGTAGGAATTGACTTTAAAATATTATTTTTTTATATTTTGTTTCCATAAGAATCCTGATTTGATCTTGGTTTCGTTACCTTAACAAACTTAAAAATATAAACTTTTACGTAGACATTTTATATCTCGCCAACTTGATGTAGTAACTCAAAAAAACCACACCATCCAACGATCCTCCATTTTATTAAGTTAGCGATTATCATTGGTGATGCCTCTCTTCAGAGTAATAACGCCAGAACCATAAAGGGAAAAATTCGGTATTGACGAGGGAAGAAATTGAAAAGCACAGAGGGAAGGGAAAAGGGAAAAACTCTTTCTCCTCGGGGGAAAGAAAATAAACATCGTAAAAAGAAAAATGTAAAATGAAAATGTTGAGGCGTTGCCGGTACGCGAATTTCACCGGCGACCAAGCGGAAGAGTAACTCGCCAAAGAAGAAAAAACATTTTACGATGGCGAGGAAGATGAATATGTTATATAAGAAACGTTGAATTTATTTCGGAATACGCTTAGCGCTTAGATGAATTTTACATACATCAACAATAAAGTTATTAAATGCAGAAATTTTATATCTTAAGGAAAAGTGTGAGCAAAAAGGAAATTTTAAGGAAAAGTGTGAGAGTTTTAAGATATGTTGAGTAAATTGAGTTATGATATACACCATTGTTATTTATTTTAAAAATTGAAAACTTATGGTTCCACTTCGATTTACTCATTCATTCCTTATCGCGTTTGAGTATTTTATTTCCTGTAAAGTTATGCTACTCAGAATCTGTTAACTTTACTATACAAAAAGGTTAACTGTTAGAACTGCATTGACCGATTAAATTTGGATATTTATGCAATATCTGTAATAACATGATGTGAGAAAGTTGTCCAGGTTATCAATAAAACCCAATAGACATTAGTGTAACCAAAAGAAAATACTTATAAAAACTCAAACTAAATTAATTACAACATCCTGAAGATAGCTTTATCAAGGAATACATGCCTTAAAAATATTATAAACCATATTATTTCTACTCTCTAGATGATTGGATCCAAGTTAAAAACACATCTAGAGATGTATTCCGATAACATGGACTACAAACTAGCCTAAAGAAAATTGAAAAATGATTGAAAAGTATAGCTTGTAAACAGAACAAATCGAGTCACATGGCTTGGTTTGTCACCCTACGGTTATATTGTACACACTTTGCGCTAATTAGACAGGGACTTACATTTTAACAAGGATATCAAACCACTAACAAACATTCATGCTGACGCCAGGATTCAGACCTGTAGCCTGTGGTTACAAAGGCCAGAGCGCTAGCCACTCAGCCATCAAGCTCCTCCTAGGTTTTGCTAGTCATTAAATGCACAAATAAAAAGTTTCGCGCCAAGCTAGATTGTAGGATTTTGAACCGCAGAATTCCCGTCTTCTAATAACTCTAGAGACAAACAAAAAAAAGTTTTCAATTTTTTTTTTCTTTTTTTTTTTTTTTTTTTTTTTTTTTTCAATTCCTTCTATTAGTTCACACTCTCCTTATATATATCTTGTTCAAATTTTCAATCGTTCATATAATACTTTTTATTCATCCACTCAAGTTCAAATGCATTTTTTTTGAACTTGTAGTGGATGCCACTGGATGTTAATACAGTTTTTTCAAACATTAATTCATTAATTAAATTTAATTAAATAATTTTAGTTTTTTTTTTAGATTTAAGTTGCATATTTCTACCAATAGAGGGCGCCAAACACTCTTAAAAAAATGAAATGAATAAAAATTATTTATAAAGGGCTTTCTTAAATATAGTGAAGGAAAAGTAGGATTTTATTTCAATTTTTTTTTTTTTTTTTATATATTACTTGTTGCCATAAGAATTCTGATTCGATCGTGGTTTCGTGCCCTTAACCAACTTTAAAATATAAACTTTTACGCCGTCATTTAATATCTCGCCAACTTGATGTAGTAACTCAAAAAACCACACAATCCTAGATTTTATTAAGTTAGCGATTATCATTGGCGATGCCTCTCTTCAGAGTAATATCGCCAGCACCATAAAGGGAAAAATTCAGTATCGATGAGGGAAGAAATTGAAAAGCACCGGGGGATGGAAAAGGGAAAAACTCTTTCACCTCGGGGAAAAGAAAATAAACATCGTAAAAAGAAAAAAAGAAAAATGTAAAATGAAAATGTTGAGGCGTTGCCGGAACGCGAATTTCACCGGCGACCAAGCGGAAGAGTAGCTCCCCAAAGAAGAAAAAACATTTTACGATGGCGACAAAGATGAATATGTTATATAAGAAACGTTGAATTTATTTCGGAACACGCTTAGCGCTTGACTGATTTGGATGAATTTTACATACATCAACTATAAAATTATTAAACGTAGAAATTTTATATCTTAGCATTTTGGAATTGTGTGAGAGTTTTAAGATATGCTGGGTAAATTGAGTTTTGATGTACACTATTGTTATTTATTTTACAAATTGAAAACTTGTGATTCCACATCTATTTACATATGCATACCTTATCACGTTTGAGAATTTTCTTTCCTGCAAACTCATGCTACTCTTAATCTGTTAACTTTACTAAATAAAAGGGTGAACAGCTAAGACTGCCTTGACAGATTAAATTTAGATATTTAGGCAATATATACAAAGCATGATGTAAAAAAAGTTGTCCAGGTAATCAGTAAAACCCAAAAGAAATTAGTGTAACCGAAAGAAAATACTTATAAAAATTCAAAATAAACTAATTACAACATCCTGAAGATAGATTTATCAAGGAATACACGCTTTAAAAATATTAGAAACCCTATTATTTCTCTCTATATGATTGGATCCACGTCAAAAGCATTTCTAACGATGTATTCTGATAACATGGATTACAAAATGTCTTTCTTTTAGAATCAAACTAATGAAAAATGATTGGATAGTATAGGTCGTAAATAGAAAAAAATCGAATCAATTGGCTTGGTTTGTCGTCCTACCAAATATCCATGCCACTGCCAGGATTCAGACCTTAAGCCTGTGGTTCCAAAGGCCTCAGCGCTAGCCATCAGGCTCCTCCTAGGATTTGTTGGTCATTAAATACACGAGGTAGGATTGTAGGATTTTGAACCGTAGAATTCTCGTCTTCTAATGACTCTAGAGACAAACAAAAACATGTTTTCGGGTTTTTTTCTCTTTTTTTCCATAAAAATCATGATTCGATCGTGGTTTCGTTACCTTAACAAACTTTAAAATATAAACTTTTACGTCGACATTTTATATCTCGCCAACTTGACATAACTCGAAAAACCACACCTTCATTTTATTAAGTTAGCGATTATCATTGGCGATGGCTCTCTTTCAAAGTAATATCGCCAGAACCATAAAGGGAAAAATTCGGTATCGATGAGGGAAGAAATTGAAAAGCACCGGGGGATGAAAAAAGGGAAAAACTCTTCCGCCTCGGGTAAAAGAAAATAAACATCGTAAAAAGAAAAAAAGAAAAACGAAAATGAAAATGTTGAGGCGTTGCCGGAGCGCGAATTTCATCGGCGACCAAGTGGAAGAGTACTTGCCAAAGAAGTAAAACATCTACCAAAGAAAAACCAAAGAAGAAAAACATCTCACGATGGCGGGAAAGATGAATATGTTATATAAGAAATGTTGAATTTATTTCGGAATACGCTTGGCGCTTGCCTGATTTGGATGAATTTTTCATACTTCAACTATAAAATTATTAAAAGCAGACATTTTATATCTTAGCCTTTAGGGAAAATGTGAGAGCTTTAAGATATACTGGGTAAATTGAATTTTGATAAATACCATTGTTATTTATTTTACAAATTGAAAACTTGTGGTTCCACTTTGATTTGCCCATTCATACCTTATCGTGTATTAAAATTTTGTTTCCTGCAAACTTATGCTACTCTTTATTCTATTAAATTTACTATACAAAGGGTGAACATCTAAAACTGCATTGACAGATTAAATTTGTATATTTATGCAATATATACAATAACATGATGTGAAACAAGTTGTCCTGTGAATTAGTAAAACCCAAAAGAAAATACTTATAAAAATTCAAAGTTAATTACAACAGTCTGATGTCCGCTTTATCAAGAAATACATGCCCTAAAAATGTTATAAACTATATTATTTCTGCTCTCTAGATGATTGGATCCAAGTGAAAAACACATCTAACAATGTATTCCGATAACATGGACAAGATAAAATATCCTTCCGTTTAGAGTCGGTCTAAAGAAAAATGATTAGACAATATAGCTTGTTATAAATAGAACAAATCGAGTAACAGGGTTTGGTTTGACACCCAACGGTTATTTTTTCCACACTTTGGGCTAATTAAACGGGGACCTACAGTTTAACGAGGACTCCAAGTAACTAACAAACATTCATGTCACCGCCAGGATTCAGACCTGAAGCCTGTGGTATCAAAGGCCAGAGCGCTAGCCACTCAGCCACCAGGCTCCTGCTTGGTTTTGTTAGTCATTAAATACACAAATAAAAAGTTTCGCGATAAGATAGATTGTAGTATTTTGAACAGTAGAATGCTTGTCTTCTAATGACTCTAGAAACAAACCAAAAAAAGTTTTTTATTTTTCTGTTTTTTCCCATAAAAATCGTGATTCGATCGTGGTTTCGTTACATTAACAAACTTCAAACTTTTTTTTCAAATCCTTTTATTAATTCACACTCTCCCTATATATATATCTTGTTCAAATTTCAATCGTTCATAAAATACTTTTTATTCATCCACTCGAGTTCAAATACATTTTTTTTTCTTGAACTTATAGTGGATGGCACTGGATGTTAATACAGTTCTTTCAAATATTAATTCAGTAATTTAATTTAATTAATTAATTATATATTTTTTGCATATTTTTTTTAAGTTGCATATATTTACCAATAGATGGCGCCTGATAAACTTTAAAAAAAATGAATGAAAATTATTTATAAAGGACTTTCTGCAATAGAGTGAAAAAAAAGTAGGAATTGACTTAATTTTTTTTTATATATATATTACTTGTTTTTCCATAAAAATCCTGATTCGATCGTGGTTTCGTTACCTTAGCAAATTTTAAAATACAAACTTTTACGTCGACATTTTATATCTCGCCAACTTGATGTAGTAACTCAAAAAAATCACACGATCCTCCATTTTATGAAGTTAGCGATTAAGTTAGCGAGCCATCAGATTCCTTCTAGATTTTGTTAGTCATTAATTACACAAATAAAAAGTTTCGCGCCAAGCTAGATTGTAGGATTTTGAACCGCAGAATTCTCGTCTTCTAATGACTCTAGAGACAAAAAAAAATTGTTTTCGATTTTTTTTCCTCTTTTTTTCTATAAAAATCGTGGTTTTTTTACCTTAACAAACTTTAAAATATAAGCTTCTACGTCGACATTTTATATCTCGCCAACTTGATGTGCAGTAACTCAAAAACCACACGATCCCA
Source organism: Caerostris darwini (assembly GCA_021605075.1). NCBI lineage: Eukaryota > Metazoa > Arthropoda > Arachnida > Araneae > Araneidae > Caerostris > Caerostris darwini. Next base: position 79,710 of record BPLQ01009436.1, read on the forward strand.
CGATCCACCATTTTATTAAGTTGGCGATTATCATTGGCAATGCCTCTCTTTCAAAGCAATATCGCCAGAATCATAAAGGGAAAAATTCGGTATCGACGAGGGAAAAAATTGAAAAGCACAGGGGATGGAAAAGTGAAAAACACTTTCGCCTCGGGGAAAAGAATATAAACATCGTAAAAAGAAAATGAAAATGTTGAGGCGTTGCCGGAACACGAATCTCACAAGCGACCAAGCGGAAGAGTACTTGCTCGCCAAAGAAGAAAAACATTTTACGATGGCGAGAAAGATGAATATGTTATATAAGAAATATTGAATTTATTTCGGAATACGCTTAGCGTTTGCCTGATTTGGATGAATTTTGCATACATCATCTATAAAATTATTAAATGCAGATATTTTATATCCTAGCCTTTAGGAAAAGTGTGAGAGCTTTAAGATATGCTGAGTAAATTGAGTTTTGGTAAATACCATTGTTATTTCCGTTAAGAAAAAAAATTTTTTGGTTCCACTTCGATTTACTCATGCATACTTTATCATGTTTGAGAATTTTGTTTCCTGTAAACTCATGCTACTCTTAATCTGTTAATACTATACAAAAGGGTAAACGGTTAGAACTGCATTGACAGATTAAATTTAGATATTTAGGCAATGTATACAAAATATGATGTGAAACCAATTGCCCAGGTAATCAGTAAAATCCAAAAGAAATTAGTGTAACCAAAAGAAAATACTTATAAAATCTCAAAATAAATTAATTACAACATCCTTTATCGAGGAATACGGGCCTTAAAAATAAACCATATTATTTCTGTTCTCTAGATCAGGGGTCGGCAACCTTTTGAGTCGGAAGAGCCAAAAATGGCAATTTACAAAATTTCAAGTTTTTAAAGAGCCACACAATTTCTTCTTGCCAACAATAAATAACAGGTGGGCTGAAATGTTCATAGACACGTAAATGGCGCTACTAGTATTAAATCTATATAATTTTTATTTTAGCCCTAACCTTCAAAAGACACGTGTATAAATTTGATAGCTGTTGCTCTATTAGTATGTGAGTTATAGCATTTTTAATGAAGTTATAGCATTTTTAGTGTTCATCACGTGCAGTCTACTTGGCTGACTGTCGATTGGACTCCGGTGTGAAATGATGGAGCCATGTTTCATCCATTGTTACATACCACCTGTTAGTACTTAGTACTTAGGGTTTATTACGATTGAACAGCTCCAAACAATGCTTAGAATCATCAATTGGTTTTTGTTTTGGGTTGATTGTGAGTTCGTGCGGCACCCACCTTGAACAGAGCTTTTGCATATCGAAATATTCATTCACGATATGTCCAACACGTTCCTTTGATATCTTTAGGGTCTCAGCTATCTCAATCAACCTCACTTTACGGTTATCAGAAATTGTTTTGTGGACTTTTTTTGATGTTTTCGTCGGTAACAGCCTCTTTGGGGTGTCCACTGCCTGCATCGTCCTCGGTGCTCATTTCACCTCGTTTAAATTTAGGAAACCACTTCTCTACGGTTGATTTTTCTGGTGCAAAGTCCGAATAATGTTTATCAAGCCAAGCCTTGGCTTCAATAGTATTTTTTTTCGCCAAAAGGCAATGCTTTATTAACACATTAAATTCCTTTTTATCCATTTTTCGAACTAACTAAAGTTGCTTCATTAAATATGCTATTACTTACATACTAATAGTGCATCAGCTATCAATATTATACACGTGTCTTTTGAAGGTTAGGGCTAACTAAAAATCATATGGATTTAATACTAGTAGCGCCGATTTAATTACTAGCCCACCTGTTAGTACTTACAACACTAACTTGTACTTCAATAACAAACAATTGAATTAACAAATTCAATGGGAGCGATGGTTTTGCATGGTTATTCAAGTAGAAAATTTAAACTTTATGAAACAATGTAATTTGTACTTAAAAAAAAAACAATAACTTACATTTGAGCAAACAAATTCAATGGGAGTATTGGCTTTGCATTGTTTTAGAAAGTTTGGATAAATTTGTCTCATAACTTGTTGCTTTAAGTTGCAAACACTACTCTAAATTTTCATTTGTTAGTTGACTTCTTACTTTACTTTTAATTATATTCACGCAAGAGAACACTTGCTCGCACAAAAATGTTGATCCGAAGATAGTCAGCACTGCAAATGCCAACTTCTTCACCTCACTGGAGCAATCTGGGAGACTATTCCATGCGTCGAATATAAGTGCCTCAACTCGCGGCATTTCTTTTAAAGTTGTCCACTTTTGTTGCGTTACGTACATACATTTCTGGACCTCCAACTCTTCCAGCTTGCTTTTCAACTCTGTAAATTTTCCACTCCACGAAGCTTTACTATTTAAATCGATCAATTACATTTCTAGAGATCCAGTATCAATTCCAAATGGCTCAATGTGGATTTCGTTACTATTTGTGTTGAAAGGATTTACTATGAATGCTAGAGTGGTTTTGTTGGTTTTTGAATTGCTGAAATCTATCAGCAAATTCATCTTTAATTTTTTTTATAACTGTGCTGAAGTACCTCGTGCCAACAGTTGCACTAGTTTTATCACGATATTGCTTTAGAAATTGAAAATGAAGTAATATACTGCTCTGAATATCTTCTGCAAAAAGAATTAATTTTTCTTCAAAACAAATCAATTCTTCTACCAAAACATAGTCTGGGTTTCCCTTTCCTTGCAGTTTTAGATTAAGCTCATTTAATTTCGCTGTGATATCCACCATAAAGTAAAATTTTTGCAACCATTTTCCGTTCTCTAACTCAGAGTGATTAATGCCTTTTTTATTTAGGAATGAATTTATTTCATTCAAGCACAAAGCAAAACGTTTCAACACCTTACCTTTGGAAAGCCATCGCATTTTATTGTGAAGAAGGAGGTCGGAATACTGAGACTCCATTTCGTTTAAGAATTCTTTAAACTAACGTTGGTAGAGTGCTTTTGACAAGATGCTGTTAACAATCTTGATTACCAAATTCATGACCTCAACTATTTCGGCCGGAAATGTTTGGGCACAAAGGGCTTCTTGGTGTATTATGCAGTGAAACGTAAGAATTTCGTGGTTTATTTTGCTCTAAAGAATCGTCGTTGCCCCTTTATTTTTTCCTGTCATACTTCTGGCTCCATCAATTGCTATTGAAACGATTTTATTTAAATCGATCTTATTGTCTTCAAGGCATTTTTGCACGGCATTCACTATATCTTCCCGTCTAGTTTGTCCCGAGACGGTAGGAATCCTGGAAGTTCTTCTTTTGGACCTTGGGAAGACATATACCTGACAAAAAGGGCAACTTGTGCCGTGTTTTTTATGTCGCAAGACTCATCTATAGCAAGTGATAAGGCAGAAGATAGTTGAATATCTTCCACCTGCAAATATGTTACATTTGAAGATATCTTAGCTATTCTATCTTGTACTGTTTTAGTGGATAGTGGCAAATCTTTGATGTTTTTCAAGATTTCTCGTTTGCTTTTGAAATCACGAAACAGTTCTCAGGTTCCTCGTTAATCGATTCAGAACGATTTTAAATTTTTTTTTTTTTTTTTTTTGATAAAATAAATAATATTTGCGTATGGAACTAAAGATCCACAGTTTCACATCAAAAGAGCCGCAGGTTGCCGACCCCTGCTCTAAATGATTGGATCAAAGTCAAAAACCCATCTAGCGATGTATTCCGATAACATGGACTACAAAATTCCGTTTAGGGTCGAACTAAAGAAAAATGATTGAGCAGTATAGCTCATTATGAATAGAAAAAAATCGAATATTGTTTGGTTTGTCGCCCTACGATCATTTTGTATACAGTTGGGCTAATCAGACAGAGATGTAGAGTTTGACGAGGATTCCAAACTACTAACAAACATCCACTCAGCCCTGAAGCCTGTAGTACCAAAGGCCAGAGCGCTATCCAATTGGCCATAAGGCCACGAGTCACGTGGCAGAACCCAGTGACTATTTATAATAATATGGTCATAAGTGAGTGATTGTGAGGCAGAAGGCAATTTGCTCTAATTAATATACATCTGAATGGGCGTTTATTGCACCTGGTAATTAGCATCACGGAAAAGTGGAAACAATGTTAAATTTGAAGGCCTTAATTTGCTATTACTAAATTATTTATTATATATAAAAAATGTGAGCTGTGGTAAAAATTTTTAACAATAATTAGCCGGGAACTGACAGATTAAAAAAGTAATGATGGACAAATGCTATGGGGCATTATTCTTTAAAAGAATTTTAAATTCATTTCCGTGTTGCTGTTTAAAAGCAGTGTTGTTACAGATGTAATTAATTCCGAGCAGTTGATAAATAATGATATTGCGATTTTTTTTTATACTGATCTTGAAATTCCAGGTGGTCTATTGATAGTAAAGTGGAATTGTTTCTTTTGACAAAAAATATTGATCCGTGGTAAGTTGTGAAGGCTAACATGCATTTAAAAAGGAAATCAGATTGAAGGTTATTTCTATTAACCTTTTTAGGACTATTGAATAAAATCAACTGTATTGAATAAATGTTTTAACAGATTTCATGAAAATTTGGATGGTTGAATACAATTATGTCATCCATATACATGAAACCATGTTTGTGAATCAGACAACAATATTTCTAGAAGTAGTACGAAAATATTGGTGAGTATTGGTTCTCATATAGAAAAAGATTGGTGAGTATTAATCAGTATTTAGCTGCTTGTTGAAATATATATAGTTTGATATTGAAATTCCAGGTGAAAAAGTATTCTCATTACTGTAAGTGTAATTATTAAAATTGCAGAGATTACAGAGCTTTATCCAGTGGTCGAAGTTTACTTTAAGGATATTATGATAATCGCGGTAAAGTGATTTTAATGTACGTTGGAGACTTTTAAGAGGTGGCAAAGAGATGCTTAAAATCAAAGATATTTGTAGAAAAGATACTGTACCAAGATATATTTTTTAAAAATTACACAGATTTCACTAACATACACACAGACATGTATATATATACAGTGAGCCCCAAAAGTCAAGATTTGAATTCCTAAACATACTAAATAGTGTGACATATTTGGTAATGAAAAAGTTTTTCCCTTCAAAGTGCATCTTTAGTCTTAATGCTCGAGAGGTTTGGTTTGTCGCTCTACGGTCCTTTGTACACTCTTTGGGCAAATTAGACCGAGACCTACAGTTTTACGTGGATTCCGAACCACTAAAATACATCCATGCCACCGCCGAGATTAGAACCTGAAGCCTGTGGTATCAAAGTCTAGAGTGCTAGCCATATGGCCATCAGGCCGCTGATGCTCGAGAGGAGGAGGTACGCCAAATTGTTTTCTAAAACAAAGCGTGCTGTACACTTTATTAAAAGCATTACTTCTTGCGTGAATACATTTATTCATAAAAACGTTTGACCACAAAGTGACTCGACATTAAGTAAAAAGCTATATAAAGAAGAGAATTTTAAATTATATCTATTAGAAAATAATTGTCGTCTTAAGAGATTTCTTATGAAGTACTGGCTCACATTTGAATGACGTGTGTTCGAAAAATATAATTGATGAATGATTACATTTTAAATGATTTTCATTAGTAGAGACTCCTGGGTTTCAATTCTTCATGTCATACTAAGTAATCAGTTTATGAGAATTTTACTAAAATTAATAAAGTGACAACAGTTTAGGGAATGAATTAAAAGAAAGTCTTTTTTTTAAGTGAAGAAATTGTTACTATGTTTCATTAAATAAAAAAAAAAACCAAATATCTCAATTGAAGTCAAGAACTTAGCGTTAAAAATAATATTTAATGTAATAATATATCACAATACAAATTTTAAAAAAAGCAGTGACTCATATTATTCAATTACCCATTTAATGGAAAAATTACTCCCGAATCTATTTATAAAAGTAAGATTTTTTTCTTGCAAAATTTAATTACGGCGATGATTTATTGAACCCATAACAGAAATCTGAAGCAATGAGATTAGCTTTTTGGGGCGGGTAGGTTTCTGCTATATTCGGAACGCCATTGTTCCAGCAACAAAAGAAACGAATCATCGAATTCGTTCTTCTTTCACAAGTTGAACGAGTCTCAAATTTCTTCGAGAAAACTCCCCCCCGAAAAATCTTAACTTTTGTTTGTGCTTACTTTTACTCGGTGGGCGTCAGAGGGAAAATCACAGACAGTTACGGTTTCCGAAAATAAATCGATTTTCCCTGCCGAAGTGAACTGAAAAAGGCCAGCATAAATAACGAACGAAAAAAGTCGTAAAAAAAATTTCTTAGGTAAAGATACAACTGTAATCAGGTCGTAGTTTTGGTTTACTTGGCTGTGTTTTTATTTATTGATTTATGATTTTTTTTATTTTATGGTGGTTCCAAATAAATTAATAGTTTAAAAAAACTAAAAAATAAGCTTTTAGAGTTAATCTATCTAAAAAGTAAAAAATAATTGTTAACATAAGAATAAAATGACTGACGAGAAAATGAATGTCACTGTTCTAAAAGCGTGGGGTGCTTGTATGACATTTTAAAATTAACTCTGCATTTCTGAGTGAAACTAGTGAAAAATTATAACCATTGATATTGAGCACCCCACGCTTTTAGAACAGTGACATTCATTTTCTCGTCAGTCATTTTATTCTTATGTTAACAATTATTTTTTACTTTTTAGATAGATTAACTCTAAAAGCGTATTTTTTAGTTTTTTTAAACTATTAATTTATTTTTTACTTTTTAGTCTGATTAACTCTAAAAGCGTGTTTTTTTTTTAGTTTTTTTAAACTATAATTTATTTTTTATGAAAATTATATATGTATAAGGCATGAATTATATAGGCATGAAAATTATATATTTACAAGAATAAAATAAGAAAAAGTAAAATTAAGGAATAAAAAATTTAAAAGTTTATGAGAAATACAAAAAGATAAATACAATGCAAATAAAAATTAATGAAAAATACTAAAAAAGCTAAGTACAATACAATTAATATAAGCAAAAAAAAAGAATAATATAAAAAAGTTGGAATATACTACAAAGTAGAGTAATTGCTGCTAGAAAGGATGACTAAAGTCTAGGTCTGGTGCAAATTATGCAGAGACGGTACCTTGGCCGATTATCCGCTAAGTTTATATACTTTTTGCCCACCGAAATTTTCGGCCAATAGGAAGAGCGCAATTCGACATGATCGCACTCCTATGCCTTTGAGATCCGCCTCTTTTTAGCCACGGAAATTTTCGGCCAATAGGAAGAGCGCAATTCGATCGCGGATATTACTGAATTTCTACCCGGGGTGAAAAGCTGGGCAACGGGCGTACCGGTTATGATGTTCCTTGGTGGTTTTAAGAATCACAAAACCTCCACATCTTAAATTAATTGAAACATTAGCATAAATTGTAGTTTCTTAAATTAATGAATAGAAGTAATTAAAAATAAATAAATGAATTTAAAATTTAGGAAAAACATCTGCTTGAGAACAATTAAAGCATGAGATCAAAAAAAGCTAAAGCTATCGGTACAATTAAGAGTTCGTTGACGATGCCCAAAAATAAAAAGGTTAAAGTTAAAAAAAAATGAGAATTTTAAGATAAAAGTAAAATAAAACAAAAGGAATTAAGATTAAACAAAATAATTATACAAAATAAGTAGGGTTTGATCAGTTGACTGACTCGCCAGTAGATGGCGCCATCAGTCCCAACATCGAGCCCAAAAAGTGAGTTACATACAAACATACAAACATACAGGTGAAGCTAATAAAAGCGTATTAAAAAAAGAAATCCCCCCAGCTTAATTTTGAGGGTTCTTTTTATATTCCGCAAGCTTCAATTTCTTTTTCCCTCAGAAAAAGGGAATTTATGGCTTGTATTAGAAGAAATGAACAACTTGAGTTCTGGTTGCGGAAATTCTGAAACTATTTCAACATTTATGTTTTCATTTCTCGGGTCATAACGAGAATCAGAAAACTCTCAGACTTTTTTTTGATGAGTCATTTCTTTCGTGGTTTTTACGCAGCTTCAAATTTATTTGAATAATATTGTTCATTTCTTCAAAAATTACTTCGCAAACGTTAAAAAAAGTTCATTCGAAAGCGGAGAAATTACTATTGCTACACTTCATTAAATTGTCAAATAGAATTCCTTGATATTACATTGAGAGTTTTTATTTTGTTAATTTTTTTTTTCGTTGGTGGGATTTACATTCATTAAAGAAAAACTATTTATGCATTCTTTCACATTTAACAGGTGGGCTGAAATGTTCGTAGACTGACACATAGATGGCCCTACTAGTATTAAATCCACATGATTTTTACATCAAGTATAATCATAAATTGTGCAACAAATTTATACATGTGTCTTTTGAAGGTTAGGGCTACCTAAAAATCATATGAATTTAATACTAGTAGCGCCATCTATGTGTCAGCCTACGAACATTTCAGCCCACTTGTTATACTTCAATGAATTGTAGTCAAGTCTTACATCGAAATTTAATGTTTAGTGTTAATATACAGTCGCTCTAGTAAAATTCCAAAGGGCAATACGTCTTGCTTGGGATTATGGAATTATTGTTTGTAATTATTTGTAAATTATTTAGTTTGATTTGTCGCTCTACGGTTATGCTGTGCACACTTTGGGCTAATTAGACCGGGACCTATAATTTAACGTGAATTCCGAACCACTAAAATACATCCATGCCACCGCCAGGATTCGAACTGTTGTACCAAAGGCTACAGTTCTAGCCATATGGCCATGAGGCCGCTGGTCCTCTAGAGGAGTGAGTATACAAAAATGTTTTCTAAAACAAATCCTCTTGTATTCTTTATTAAAAGCATTACTCCTTGTGTGAATATATTGATTCATAAAAAAATTGGACCCCAAACATACCCAATCAATGACTCGCATTAATTCAAAGGTAAAGAACAGATTTTAAAATTATATCTATTAGAAAATAATTGTCGTCTTAAGAGACTTCTTATGAAGAATTGGCTTACATTTGAATGACATGTGTTAGATAAATATAATTTATGAAACAGTCTACATTTTAAATGACTTTCAATAGTAAAGATTCCCGGGTTTCAATTCTTCGTGCCATACTTTTTTTTCTGTTCTAATGCATCTGGCAAACACTTAATACAGTTGTCTTTGATGCCTTAAGGCAAGCACAGTATCGAGGTTACTCACTTAGCGTTACTCATTAGGTGCGTGTAGCTCGAAGATAAGCTACGGACGCGGAGTAACAATACCCTCGCAACTCTCTACGATCATGTTACACCGGGAGCTACAGATTAAAGTGGATTCCGAACCACAACAAACCGGGACTCGAACCCGAGACCTGTTATACCGAATGCCACAGCGCTAGCCACTCGGCTATTCTGGCCCCCTTCGTGTCATACTAACCATTAGATTATGAGAGTTTTACGAAAATTAATAATGTGACAAACGTTTAGGTAATAAATTAAGAGAAAATATTTTATTATTTTTAATTGGAAAGATTATTACCATTAAATAAAATAAAAACAAATATCTCAATTAAAGCTGAAAACTTTGCTTTAAGAAAAAAACTATTCAATGCAATAATACATCATACAAATTTAAAAAAGCAGTGGCTCAAATTATTCAATTACCCATTTAATGGAAAAATTACTCTTTGAATCTATTTTTAAAAGTAAGATTTTTTTGTTTCAAAATTTAATTACGGCGATGATTTATTGAACCCATAACAGAAACCTGCAAGCAGTGAGATTAGCTTTATGGGGGCGGGCAAGATTTCTACTATATTCGGAACGCAACAAAAGCCAGCAACAAAAGGAACGAATCATCGAATTCGTTCTTCTTTCAAAAGTTGAACGTGTCTCAAGTTTCCAGAAAACTTCCCCCCCCCCGAAAAATCTTAAATTTATTTGTGCTTACTTTTGCTCGGCGGGCGTCAGAGGGAAATCACAGACAGTTACGGTTCCGAAAATAAATCGACTTTCCCTGCCGAAGTGAACAGAAAACAGCAAGCATAAATATACGAAAGAAAAAAGTCGTAAAAAAAATTTCTTAGGTAAAGATACAACTGTAATACGGTCATAGTTTTGGGTTTACTTGGGTGTGTTTTTATTTATTGATTTATGATTTTTATTTCTATTTCTATTTTTATTTTATGAGGTTTTCAAAAAAAGAAATCCATCCAGCTTAATTTGAAGGGTTCTTTTTATCTTCCGCAAGCTTTGATTTCTTTTTCCCCAGAAAAAGGGAATTTATGGGTTGCATTAGAAGAAATGAACAACTTGAATTCTGGTTGCGGAAATTCTGAAACTATTTCAAAGTTTATGTTTTCATTTCTTGGGTCATAACGAGAATCGGGAAAACTCTCAAGACTTTTTTGATGAGTCATTTCATTCATTGTTTTATGCTGCTTCAAATTTATTTGAATAATATTGTTCATTTCTACAAACATTACTTCGGAAATTTTAAAAAAAGTTCATTTAAAAGCGGAGAAATTAATATTGCTACACTTCATTAAATCGTCAAATTGAATTCCTTGATATTACACCGGCAGTTTCTATGTTGTTAATTTTTTTTTCTTGTGATGGTATTTACATATTTTTAAAGAAAAACTATTTATTTATTCTTTCATAGTTATCATTCAATGAAATGTAATGAAGTCTTAAATAGAAATTTAATGTTTCGTATTAATATACAGTCGCTTTAGTAAAATTCCAAAGTGAGATACGTCTTTCTTGGGATTATGGAATTATTGTTTGGCTTGTAATTATTTAATAAGATGATTTAATTTGCTTTGTCGCTCTACGACCGTAGAGCGACAAAGCACACTTTTCTGTGCACACTTTGGGCTAATTAGACCGGGACATACAATTTAACGTGGATTCCGAACCACTCAAACACATCCATGCCACCGCCAGAATTCGAACCTGAAGCCTGTGGTACCAAAGAGTGCTAGCCATATGGCCATCAGGCCGCTGGTAATCGAGAGGAATGAGTATACAAAATTGTTTTCTAAAACAAATCCTCTTGTACTCCTTATTAAAAGCACTACTTCTTTGCGTGAATATATCTATTCATAAAAAAGTTTGGACCAAGAACATACCCAATCAATGGCTTGGCATTAAGTAAAAAGCAGATTGTATAAAGCAGAGAATTTTAAATTATATCTATTAGAAAATAATGGTTATCTTGAGAGATTTCTTATGAAGAACTGACTTACATTTGAATGGCGTGCGTTAGAGAAATTATAATTCATCAAACGGTCCCCATTTTAAATGACTTTCAATAGTAAAGGCCTCCAGGCTTCAATTCTTCTTGACCTACTAACCAATTAGTTTATGAAAATTTTTACAAAAATTAATAAAGTGATAAAAGTTAAGGCAATATATTAAAAGAAAATCTTTGATTATTTTTTAGAGGGAAAGATTATTACAATTTCATTAAATAAAAACAAGTAATATAAAAAAAAAATTTTAATTTTTTCACTACCTTGCAGAAAGTCCTTTATAAATAACTTTCATTCATTTTTTTTTAACTTAGAGAAAATTCGCTCTCTCTCTCTCACACACACTTTCCATCTCTCTCACTCATTTATTCACATGTTTTATTTTCCATTTTGTCCCTCCTTCACTCAGACAAGAACCCAGAATGAAAAAAGAATCAGAAAAAGAAATTTTTTCTCCAGGGATTTACACGCTTCGCCACTGACAGTATTTATTCCTAAATTTATATCCTGCTAAATATTTTATATCAGAGAAATTTTATTCCCACATATAAAATTAAAATTAATTAATTAAATTTAATGAATGAATTAATATTTGAAAAAAATGTATTAACATCTAGTGTCATCCACTACAAGTTTTAAAAAAATGTATTTGAACTTGAGTGGATGAATAAAAAGTATTTTATGAACGATTGAAAATTTGAACAAGATATATAAATATATATAGGAAGAGTGTGAACTAATAGTAGGAATTGAAAAAACAAATGTCTCAATTAAAGTCGAGAACTTTTCATTAAAAAAAACTATTTAGTTCGGTAAAATATCACCATGCAAACTAAAAAAAGCAATAACTCAAATTATTCAATTACCCATTTAATGAAAAAATTACCCTCTGAATCTATTTTTAAAAGTCAGATTTTTTTTTGTTGCAAAATTTAATTACGGCGATGATTTGTTGAACCCATAACAGAAACCTGGAAGCAATGAGATTAGCTTTACGGGGACGGCTAGGTCTCTGCTATATTCGGAACGCAATTGTTCCAGCAACAAAAGAACCGAATCATCGAATTCGTTCTTCTTTCACAAGAGTTGAACGTGTCTCAAATTTCTTCGAGAAAACTTGCCCCCTCTCAAAATCTTAACTTTTATTTGTGTTTACTTTTGCTCGGCGGGCGTCAGAGGGAAATCACAGACAGTTACGGTTCCGAAAATAAATCGATTTTCCATGCCGAAGTGAACTGAAAAAAAGCAGCATAAATATACGAAAGAAAAAAGTCGTAACCAAATTTCTTAGGTAAAGATACAACTGTAATCAGGTCGTAGTTTTTGGTTTACTTGGGTGAGTTTTTATTTATTGATTTATGATTTTTATTTCTATTTTTATTTTATGGTGGTTCCAAAATAAGAAATCCCTCAGCTTAATTTGAAGGGTTCTTTTTATCTTAAGCAAGCTTCGATTTCTTTTTCCCCAGAAAAAGGGAATTTATGACTTCTATTAGAAGAAATGAACAACTTTAATTCTGGTTGCTGAAATTCTGAAAGTATTTCAAAATTTATGTTTTCATTTCTTGGGTCATAACGAGAATTGGAAAAACTCTCAAGACTTTTTTTTGATGAGTTCATTTCTGTCGCGGGTTTTATGCTGTTTCAAATTTATTTAAATAATATTGTTCATTTCTTCAAAAATTACTCCGCAAACGTTAAAAAACTTCATTTAAAAGCGTAGAAATTACTATTGGTACACTTCATTCAATCGCCAAATAGAATCCCTTGATATTAACAGTGACGGTTTCTATTTTGTTAATTTTTTTCTTGTGGTGGGATTTATATTTTTTAAAGAAAAACTATTCATGTCTTATTTCAAATTTATCATTCAATGAATTGTAGTCAAATCTTAAATCGAAATTTAATGCTTGGTGTTAATATACATCTATTTTAGTAAAATTCCAAAATGATATACGTCTTGCTTGAACGCGAAATTATTTGTTTGGTTTGTAACTATTTAGTAAGATGATTTAGTTTGGTTTGTCGCTCTACAATTATTCTGCGCACACTTTGGGCTAATTAGACCGGGACCTACAATTTAACTTGGATTCCGAACCACTAGAATACGTCCATGCCACCACCATGATTCGAACCTAAAGCATGTGGTACCAAAGGCTAGAGTGCTAGCCATACGGCCATCAGGCCGTTGGCGTTCGAGAGGAGTGAGTATAAAAACTATTTTCTAACACAAATCCTGTTGTACTCTTTATTAGACCCATTATTTCTTGCAAGAATATGTCTATTCATAAAAAAGTTGGACCACGAACATACACAATCAATGACTTGACATTAAAGAAAATGCTTTATAACAAGTAATATAAAAAAAAATTTAAAAGTCAATTAAAAGTCCTTTAGAAATAAAGTTGAAATTTTCGTCTTAAATCTGGCATCATCTGTTATTAGATACATGCAACTTAAATCTAGAAAAAAATTTAATTAACTAATTAAATTTAATTACTGAATTAATATTTGAAAAAACTGTATTAACATCAAGTGCCATCCATTACAAGTTAAAAAAAATGTATTTGAACTTGAGTTGATTAATAAAAAGTATTTTATGAACGATTGAAATTTGGACAAGATATATATATAGGGAGAGTGTGACTTAATAGAAGGAATTGAAAAAAAAAGCGATTTAAATTATATCTATTAGAAAATAATCGTCCTCTTAAGAGATTTCTTATGAAGAACTGTCCTACATTTGAATGACATGCGGTAATTCATGAAACGGTCAACATTTTAAATGAGTTTCAATAGTAAAGGCTCGCAGGCTTGAATTCTTCTTGACTTACTAACAAATTAGCTTATGAGAATTTTACGAAAATTAATAACGTGACCGAAGTTTAGGTAATAAATTAACAGAAAATATTTCATTATTTTTTTAAGTGAAGAGATTGCTACAATGTTTCATTAAATAAAAAATAAAAAAAAATATCTCAATTAAAACTGAAAACTTTGCATTAAAAATACTTTTTAGTGTAATAATATTTCACAATACAAGCTAAAAAAAAGCATGGCTCAAATTGTTCAATTACCCATTTAATGGGGAAAATTACTCCAGAATCTATTTTTAAAAGTAAGATTTTTTTGTTGCAAAACATAATTACGGCGATGATTTATTGAACCCATAACAGAAACCTGGAAGCAAAGAGATTAGCTTTATGGGGGCGGGTAGGTTTCTGCTATATTCGGAACGCCATTGTTCCAGCAACAAAAGAAACGAATCATCGAATTCGTTCTTCTTTCACAAGTTGAACGTGTCTCAAGTTTCTTCCAGAAAACTTTTTCCCCCAAAAAAATCTTAACTTTTATTTGTGCTTACTTTTGCACGGCGGGCGTCAGAGGGAAATCACAGACAGTTACGGTTCCGAAAATAAATCGATATTCCCTACCGAAGTGAACTGAAAAAAGGCCAGCATAAATACGAAAGAAAAAGTCGTAAAAAAATTTTTCTTAGGTAACGATACAACTGTAATCAGGTCGTAGTTTTGGTTTACTTGGGTGTGTTTTTATTTATTGATTTATGATTTTTTTTTATTTCTATTCTTATTTTATGAGGTTTCTGAAAAAAGAAATCCCCCAGCTTAATTTGAAGGGTTCTTTTTATCTTCCGCAAGCTTCGATTTCTTTTTCCTTCAGAAAAAGTGAATTTATGGCTTGTATTAGAAGAAATGAACAACTTGAATTCTGTTTTGCGGAAATTCTGAAACTATTTCAAAATTTATGTTTTCATTTCTTGGGTCATAACGAGAATTGGAAAAACTCTCATACTTTTTTTTGATGAGTCATTTCTGTCTTGGTTTTTATGCTGCTTCCAATTTATTTGAATAATATTGTTCATTTCTTCAAAAATTACTTCGAAAAAGAAGAAAGAAAAAAAAAGAGAAGAAATTATATGAAAGAGAAGATATATATATGAAAGAGAAGAAATTATTATACTGTTGCTGCACTTCATTAAGTCGTCAAGTTATATTCCTTGATATTACAGTGAGAGTTTCTATTTTTTCGTGTGGTAGGATTTACATTTTTTAAGAAAAACTACTCATGTATTCTTTCACATTTATACTTCAATGAATTATAGTCAAGTCTTAAATCGAAATTTAATGCTTGGTGTTAATATATAGCCGCTTTAGTAAAATTCCAAAGTTAAAACGTCTTGCTTGGAATTTTGGAATTATTGTTTCATTTGTAATTATTTAGTAAGATTATTTAGTTTGTTGCTCTACGATCATTCTGTGCACACTTTGGGCTAAGTAGACCGAGACCTACAATTTAACGCGGATTCCGAACCACTAAAATACATCCATGCCACCGCCAGTATTCGAACCTGAAGCCTGTTATACCAAAGGTTAGAGTGCTAGCCATATGGCCATCAGGCCGCTGGTGTTCGAGATGAGGGAGTACACCTAATTGTTTTCTAAAACAGATCCTGTTGTACTCTTTATTAAAAGCATTACTTCTTGCAAGAATATATCTATTCTTAAAAAAAGTTGGACCACGAACATACCGAATCAATGATTTGACGTTAAGTAAAAAGCTATATAAAGAAGAGAAATTTAAATTATATCTATTAGAAAATAATTGACATCTTCAAAGATTTCTTATGAAGAACTGGCTTACATTTGAATGACGTGTGTTAGAAAAATATGATTTATTAAACGATCTACATTTTAAACGACTTTCAATAGTAAACGCCTCCAGGCTTCAATTCTTCTTGACCTACTAACCAATTAGTTTATGAGATTTTTACAAAAATTAATAAGTAACAAAAGTTTAGGTAAGGAATTAAAAGAAAATCTTTCATTATTTTTTTAAGTGGAAAGATTATTACAATTTCATTAAATAAAAACAAGTAATATAAAAAAAATTTGAATGTCAATTCCTACTTTTTTTTCCACTATATTGCAGAAAGTCCTTTATAAATAACTTTCATTCATTTTATTTAACTTAGAAAAACTTCGCTCTCTCTCTAACACACACACTTTCCATCTCTCTCACTCATTTATTCACATGTTTTATTTTCCATTTTGTTCGCTCCTTGATTCAGACTAGAACTTAGAATGAGAAAAAGAATCTGAAAAAGAATTTTTTTTCCACCGAACTACACGTTTCGCCACTAACGGTATTTATTCCTTAATTTATATCCTGCTAAATATCTTATAGAAGAGAATTTTTTTTCTCCCATGTAAAACTAAAATTAATTAATTAAATTTAATGAATGAATTAATATTTGAAAAAACTGTATTACCAACAAGTGTCATTCACTACAAGTTAAAAAAACGTATTTGAACTTGAGTGGATGAATAAAAATATCTTATTAACGATTGAAAATTTCAACAAGATATATAAATATATATAGGCAGAGTGTCAACTAATAGTAGGAATAGAAAAAACCAAATATCTCTATTGAAGCAGAGAATATTTCATTAAAAGAAAAAACTATTTAGTGTAATAATATATCACAATACAAACTAAAAAAAAAAAAGTGACTCCAATTATTCAATTACCCATTTAATAGAAAAATTACTCCACAAACTATTTTTAAAAGTGAGATTTTTTTGTTGCAAAACTTAATTACGGAGATGATGTATTGAACCCATAACAGAAAAACCGGAAGCAATGAGATTAGCTTTATGGGGGCGGGTAGGTTTCCGCTATATTCGGAACGGCATTGTTCCAGCAACAAAAGAACCGAATCATCGAATTCGTTCTTCTTTCACAAGTTGAACGTGTCTCAAGTTTCGAGAAAACTTTTCCCCCGAAAAATCTTAACTTTTATTTGTGCTTACTTTTTGCTCGGCGGGCGTCAGAGGGAAATCACAGACAGTTACGGTTCCGAAAATAAATCGATTTTTCCTGCCGAAATGAACTGAAAAAGGCCAGCATAAATACGAAAGAAAAAAGTCGTAAAAAAATTTCTTAGGTAAAGATACAACTGTAATCAGGTCGTAGTTTTGGTTTTACTTGCGTGTGTTTTTATTTATTGATTTATGATTTTTTTTATTTCTATTTTTATTTTATGGTGGTTCCAAAAACAGAAATCCCCCCAGTTTAATTTTGAGGGTTCTTTTTATCTTCCGCAAGCTTCGATTTCTTTTCCCTACAAAAAGTGAATTTATGGCTTGTATTAGAAGAAATAAACAACTTAGAATTTTGTTGGATGTGGAAATTCTGAAACTATTTCAAAATTTATGTTTTCATTTCTTGGGTCATAACAAGAATCGGAAAACTCTCAGACTTTTTTTTGATGAGTCATTTCTTTCGTGGTTTTTATGATGCTTCAAATTTATTTGAATAATATTGTTCATTTCTTCAAAAAATTACTTCGCTAACGTTAAAAAAAGTTCATTTAAAAAAGGAGAAATTATTATTGCTACGCTTCATTAAATCCTCAAATAGAATTCCTTGATATTACAGTTGCAGTTTCTATTTTGTTAATTTTTTTTCTTGTGGTGGTATTTAACATTTTTTTTATGAAAAAATTTTATGTATTCTTTCCCATTTATCCTTCAATGAATTAAGAAATTAAAAGAAAATTTTTGATTATTCAATTAATTCTATTAGCTCACACTTTCCTTATATATATCTTGTTCAAATTTTCAATCGTTCATAAAATACTTTTTATTCCTCCACTCACGTTCAAATAAATTCTTTTTTAATTTGTGGTGGATGACAATGTTAATATAGTTTTTTCAAATATTAGAGAGTTTTTGCATACCGTACGTTAGTTACCGTAGGACGTCCGTTAGCTTTTCCTCCCTAGCGCACATGCTCATAGGAAACATAATTTCCTATGAGGGAGAATAAGCTAACGGACGTCCTACGGTAACTAACGTACGGTATGCAAAAACTCTCTAATAATTCAGTAATTAAATTTAATGAATTAATTTTAGTTTTTTTTAGATTTAAGTTGCATGTATCTACCAATAGATGGCGCCAAATAAACTTTAAAAGATGAATGAAAAATATTTATAAAAGATTTTCTGCAATATAGAGAAACAAGAAGTAAGGAATTGACTTTAAAAAAAAATTATTTTTAACTTCTTACTTGTTTTTTAAGTAGAAAGGTTATTACAATTTCATTGAATAAATAAAAAAAATATCTCAATTAAAGCCGAGAACTTTGCATTAAAAAAAACCTATTTAATCCAATAATGCGTATACCATAATACAAACTAAAAAAAAAAAGCAGTGACTCAAATTATTCAATTACCCATTTAATGGAAAAATTACTCTCTGAATCTATTTTTAAAAGTAAGAATTTTTTTTGTTGCAAAATTTAATTACGGCGAAGATTTATGGAACCCATAACAGAAACCTGAAAGCAATGAGATTAGCTTTATGGGGGAGGGGAGGTTTCTGCTATATTCGGAACGCCATTGTTCCAGCAACAAAAGAAACGAATCATCGAATTCGTTCTTCTTTCACAAGCTGAACGTGTCTCAAGTTTCTTCGATAAAACTTTTCCTCCCTAAAAATCTAACTTTTATTTGTACTTACTTTTGCTCAGAGGGAAATCACAGACAGTTACGGTTCCGAAAATAAATCAATTTTCCCTGCCGAAGTGAACTGAAAAAGCAAGCATAAATACGAAAGAAAAAAGTCGTACAAAAAAATTTCTTAGGTAAAGATACAACTGTAATCAGGTCATAGTTTGGGTTTACTTGGGTATGTTTTTATTTATTGATTTATGATTTTTTTTATTTTATTGTGAGTTCCAAAAAAAGAAATTCCCCAGCTTAATTTGAAGGGTTCTTTTTATATTCCGCAAGCTTCGATTTCTTTTTCCCCAGAAAAAGGGAATTTATGGCTTGTATTAGATGGAAATGAACAACTTGAATTCTGGTTGGGGAAATTCTGAAACTATTTCAAAATTTATGTTTTCATTTCTTGAGTCATAACGAGAATTGGAAAACTCTCAAAACTTTTTTTGATGAGTCATTTCTTTCGTGGTTTTGATGCTCCTTCAAATTTATTTGAATAATATTGTTGATTTCTTCAAAAATTACTTCGCAGGCGTTAAAAAAAAAGTTCATTTAAAAGAGGATAAATTACTATTGCCACACTTCATTAAATCGTCAAATAGAATTCCTTGATATTACAGTTACAGCTTCTATTTTGTTAATTTTTTTTTCTAGAGGTGGGATTTACATTTAAAAAAAATATTCATTCATTCTTTCACATTTATCATGCAATGAATTTTAGTCAAGTCTTAAATTTAATTTTAATGCTTGGTGTTAATATACATCCATTTTAGTAAAATACCAAAGCGATATATATTTTGCATGAATGGGAAATTTTTTGTTTGGTGTATAATTATCTAGTAAGATGATTTAGTTTAGTTTGTCGCTCCGGTCATTTTTTTAACATTTTGGGCTAATTAGATCGGGACCTATAGTTTAAGGTGGATTCCGAACCACTAAAATACTTCCATGCCACCGCCAGGTTTCGAATCTGAAGAACCAAAGGCCAGAGCGGTAGCCAATTGGCCAACTGGCCGCTTTAGTAAGATGAGTTTTAAATTAAAAATTTGCAGATATTAAATTATGAGAAATTATTGAATGTGGTTAGATTTTATAAAAGGCTTCTTTGGATTTTTCTATTATTTGCAATTTTTTTTTCTGAAACCTATCTAAGTAAAATACAGAGGATAATCGAAAAGTCTTAACTTCTTTTGAGTAAAACTAACAAAAGAGCAACAACTAACAAAGCATTTCTTATGAGGAACTGGCTTACATTTGAATGACGTGTGTTGGAGAAATATAATTTATGAAATGATCTACATTTTAAATGAGTTTCAATAGTAACGGCTTACAGGCTTTAATTCTTCTTGACCTACTAACCAATAAGTTTATGACAATTTCACAAAATTAATAAAGTGATAGAAGTTTAGGTAATAAATTAAAAGAAAATATTTTATTATTTTTATTATTATTTATATATTTTATTATTTTTATTATTAATTACTCTCACCAATTTATTCACATGTTTCATTTTCCATTTTGTTCCCTCCTTGACTCAGATTAGAGCCCAGAATGAAAAAAGAATCTGAAAAAGAAATTTTTTTTTCAGCGATCTACACGCTTCGCCACTGACGGTATTTATTCCTTATATCCTGCTAAATATCTTATATAAGGGAAATTATTTTCTCCCATATAAATCTAAAATTAATTAATTTAATTTAATGAATGAATTAATATTTGAAAAACCTGTATCAACCTCAAGTGCCATCCACAACAAGTTCAAAAAAATGTAGTTGACTTAAGTGGATGAATAGAAAGTATTTTATGAACGATTGAAAATTTGAACACGATATATATAGCGAGAGTGTGACCTAGTAGTAGGAATTGAAAAAAAAAAGAAATGTACATGATATCTATTAGAAAATAATCGTCGTCTTGAGAAATTTCTTATTAGGAACTGGCTTACATTTGAATGACGTGCGTTAGAAAAATATAATTTATTAAACGGTATACATTTTAAATGACTTTCAATGGCAAAGACTTCCAGGCTTCAATTCTTCTTGACCTACTAACCAATTAGTTGATAAGAATTTTACGAAAATTAATAAAGTAACAAAAGTTTAGGCAATTAATTAAAAAAAGGCTTTTTAAGTGGAAAGATTATTACAATTTCATTAAATAAAATACAAATATCTTAATTAAAGCCGAGAACTTTGCATTAAAAAAACTTTTTAGTGTAATAATATATCACAATACAAACAAAAAAAAAACAGTGACTCAAATTATTCAATTACCTAATTAATAGGAAAAATTACTCTCTGAATCTATTTTTAATAGTAAGATTTTTTTTGTTGCAAAACTTAATTACGGCGATGATTTATTGAACCCAAAACTGAAACCTGAAAGCACTAATATTAGCTTTACGGGCGCGGGTAGGTCTCTGCTGTATTCGGAACGGCATTGTTCCAGAAACAAAAGAAACGAATCATCGAATTCGTTCTTCTTTCACAAGTTGAACGAGTCTTAAGTTTCTGCGAGAAAACTTTTTCCCCCCGAAAAACCAACTTTTATTTGTGCTTACTTTTGCTCGGCGGAGGGAAATCACAGACAGTTACGGTTCCGAAAATAAATCGATTTTCCCTGCCGAAGTGAACTGAAAACAGCAAGCATAAATACGAAAGAAAAAAGTCGTAAAAAAAATTTCTTAGGTAAAGATACAACTGTAATCAGGTCGTAGTTTTGGTTTACTTGGGTGTGTTTTTATTTATTGATTTATGATTTTTTTATTTCTATTTTTATTTTATTGTGGGTTCCAAAAACAGAAATCCCCCAGCTTAATTTGAAGGGTTCTTTTGATCTTCCGCAAGCTTCGATTTCTTTTTCCCCAGAAAAAGGGAATTCATATCTTGTGTTAGAAGAAATGAACAACTTGAATTCTGGTTGCGGAAATTCTGAAACTATTTCAAAATTTATGTTTCATTTCTTGGGTCATAACGAGAATTGGAAAAACTCTCAGACTTTTTTTTGATGAGTTAATTTATTTCATGGGTTTTATGCTGCTTCAAATTTATTTGAATAATATTGTTCATTTCTTCAAAAAATTATTTCGCAAACGTTAAAAAAAAGTTCATTTAAAAGCAGAGAAATTACTATTGCTACACTTCATTAAATCGTCAAATAGAATTCCTTGATATTACAGTGAGAGTTTCTATTTTATTAGTTTTTTTTTTCGTTGCTGGTATTTACATTCATTAAAGAAAAACTATTTATGCATTCTTTCACATTTACCAGGTGGGCTGAAAGGTTCGTAGGCTGACACATAGATGGCGCTACTAGTATGAAATCCAAATGATTTTTACATAAAATATAATCATAAATAGTGCAACAGCTGTCAAATTTATACACGTGTCTTTTGAAGGTGAGGGCTAACTAAAAATCATATGTATATAATACTAGCAGCGCCATCTATGTGTCAGCCTACGAACTTTTCAGCCCACTTGTTATACTTCAATTAATTGTGGTCCAGTCTTAAATCGAAATTTAATGCTTGGTGTTAATATACAGTCGCTTTAGTAAAATATGTCTTGCTTGGGATTATGGAATTATTGTTTTGTTTGTAATTATTTATTAAGATGATTTAGTTTGGTTTGTCGCTCTCAGGTCATTTTGTGCACACTTTGGGCTAATTAGACCGGGACCTACAATTTAACTTGGATTCCGAACCACTAGAATACGTCCATGCCACCACCATGATTCGAACCTAAAGCATGTGGTACCAAAGGCTAGAGTGCTAGCCATATGGCCATCAGGTCGCTGGATCTGGAGTGTGTATACAAAATTGTTTTCTAAAACAAATCATCTTGTACTCTTTATTAAAAGCATTACTTCTTGAGTGAATATTTTGATTCATAAAAACGTTGGACCACGAACATACCCAATCATTGGCTTGACATTAAGTAAGAAGATATACAAAGAAGGGAATTTTGAATTATATCTATTAGAAAATAATCGTCATCTAAAGAGATTTCTTACGAAGAACTATCTTACAATTGAATACCGTGTGTTAGAGAAATATAATTTATGAAACAGTCTACATTTTAAATGACTTTCAATGTTTACGTCATGAAGTAATCATTGAAAGATATTTCGTTAGTACGACACAAAGAATTGAAGCTCACAAACTTCAATTCTTAGTAACGTAATAACCAATTAGTTTATGAGAATTTTACGAAAATTAATAAAGTGACAAAAGTTTAGATAATAAATTAAAAGAAAGTCTTTAATTATTTTTTAAGTGGAAAGATTATTACCATTAAATAAAATAAAAAGAAATATCTCAATTAAACGAAGGAAATTTAATGCTTGGTGCAAATATACCACTGTGCCCAAAAACTAAGACCAATTATTTATTTTTCCAAAAATTCTTTTTATTCTTCCAAATTTATTTCATGGCGTTCAAAGCAATCCCTTCCGGACACAATACACTTATGCCAACTGTTTTTTTTTTTTTTTTTTTTGTATAAGGCAAAAATGTATTGATCTCATTTCATGATACTTTATTAAAATGATTTTTAAGCAGGCATTAAAAGCAAACATTAAAAAAAGTTTATTTAAAAGTTTAAAAGAAAACTTTGAATTAAAAAAAAACTATTCAGTGCAATAAAATATCACAATACAAATTAAGAAGTTTGTATATTGCAAACCAAAAAAAGCAGTGACTCAAATTATTCAATTATCCATTTAATGGGAAAATTACCCTCGAATTTATTTTTCAAAAGTACGTTTACTTTTTTATTTATTTATTTATTTATTTGCGAAATTTAATTACGGCGATGATTTATTGAACCCATAACAGAAAACCAGAAGCAATGAGATTAGCTTTATCGGGGCGGGTAGGTTTCTGCTATATTCGGAACGCCATTGTTCCAGTAACAAAAGGAACGAATCATCGAATTCGTTCTTCTTTCACAAGAGTTGAACGTGTCTCAAGTTTCTTCAAGAAAACTTTTGCCCCCGAAAAAACTAACTTTTATTTGTGTTTACTTTTGCTCGGCGGGCGTCGTAGGGAAATCACAGACAGTTACGGTTCCGAAAATAAATCGATTTTCCCTGCCGAAGTGAACTGAAAAAAGCTGCATAAATACGACAGAAAAAAGTCGAAAAAAAATTTCTTAGATAAAGATACAATTGTAATCAGGTCGTAGTTTTGGTTTACTTGTGTGTGTTTTTATTGAATGATTTATGATTTTTATTTTTAATTCTATTTTTATTTTTATTTTATGGTGGTTCCAAAAAAAAAAAATCCCCCAGCTTAATTTGAAGGGCTGTTTTTATCTTCCGCAAGCTTCAATTTCTTTTTCCCCAAGAAAAACGGAATTTATGGCTTGTATTAGAAGAAATGAACAATTTGAATTCTGGTTGCGGAAATTCTGAAACTATTTCAAAATTTATGTTTTCATTTCTTGGGTCATAACGAGAATTGGAAAACTCTCAAGACTTTTTTATTTCGAGTCTTGATGAATCATTTCTTTCGTGCTTTTGATGCTACCTCAAATTTATTTGTATAATATTGTTCATTTCTTCAAAAAATTACTTCGCAAACGTTAAAAAAAAGTTCATTTAGAAGCGGAGAAATTAATACTGCTACACTTTATTAAATCACCAAATAGAATTCCTTGATATTACAGTTGCAGTTTTTATTTTGTTAATTTTTTTTTCTTGTGGTGGGAGTTACATTCTTTAAAAAAAACTATTTATGTATTCTTTCACATTTATCATCAATGAATTATAGTCAAGTCTTAGATCGAAATTTAATGCTTGGTGTTAATGCATAGTCGCTTTAGTAAAATTCCAAAGTGAAATACGTCTTGCTTGGGATTATTTAATTATTGTTTGGTTTGTAATTATTTAGTAAGATGATTTAGTTAGTAGCTCTACGGTCATTTTTTGCACACTTTTGGGCTAATTAGATCAGGGCCTAGAGTTTAACAAGAATTCTTGGTGCTAACATGCATTCACTAATATACATAATTCTTGGTGCTAATATGCACATACTAATATACATAATGTTTGGTGCTAATATGCACATACTAATATACATAATGTTTGGCGCTAATATGCATCCGCTTTAGTAAAATTCCAAAATTACAATACGACTTGCTTGGTGGCGAAATTGTTTTTTTTTTTTGGGGGGTTTGGTGTGCAATTATTTAGTAAGATGATTTGGTTTGTCGCTCTACGGTCATTTTTTTTTTTTTTTTTTTTTTTTTTTTTTTTTTTTTTTTGCACTCTTCGGGCTAATTAGATTGGGACCTACAGTTTAAGGTGGATTCCGAGCCCTTAACAAACATCCACCGCCAATATTCGAACCTGAAGCACTAAATGTTAGAGCGCTAGCCAACTGGCCATCAGGTCGCTTTAGTAAGATGAGTTTTAAATTAAAATTTTGCAGATATTAAATTATGTGATATTATTGAATGTGGTTAGATTTTATAAAAGGCTTCTTTGAATTTTTCTATTATTTGCAATTATTTTTTTTTCTGAAACTTATCTAAGTAAAATACAGAGAATAATCGAAAAGTCTTAACTTCTTTTTAGTGAAACTAATAAAAGAGCAACAACTAACAAAGCATTTCTTATGAGGAACTGACTTACATTTGAATGACGTGTGTTAGAGAAATATAATTTATGAAAAGATCTACAATTTAAATGAATTTCAATAGTAAAGGCTCAAAAGCTCCAATTCTTCTTGACCTACTAACCAATTAGTTTATGAAAATTTTACAAAAATTAATAAAGTGACAAAAGTTTAAGTAATAAATTAAAAGAAAGTCTTTTATTAATTTTTTAAGTAGAAAAATTGTTACAATTTCATTAAATAAAAAAAAACAAAAAAATTAAAGTTAAAAACTTTATATGAAAAAAAAACTATTTAGTGTAATAATATATCACAATACAAATAAAAACAAAACCGTGATTCAAATTATTCAATTACTCATTTAATGGAAAAATTACCCTTTGAATCTATTTTTAAAAGTAAGATTTCTTTTGTTGCAAAATTTAATTACGACGATCATTTATTGAACCCATAACAGAAACCTGGAAGCAATGAGATTAGCTTTATGGGGGAGGGGAGGTTTCTGCTATATTCGGAACGCCATTGTTCCAGCAACAAAAGGAAAGAATCATCGAATTCGTTCTTCTTTCACAAGTTGAACGAGTCTCAAGTTTCTTCGAGAAAACTTTTCCCCCCCGAAAAATCTTAACTTTTATTTGTGCTTACTTTTTGCTCGGCGGGCATCAGAGGGAAATCACAGACAGTTACGGTTCCGAAAGTAAATCGATATTCCCTGCCGAAGTGAACTGAAAAAAGCAAGCATAAATACGAAAGAAAAAAGTCGTAAAAAAAATTTCTTAGGTAAAGTTACAACTGTAATCAGGTCGTAGTTTTGGTTTACTTGGGTGTGTTTTTATTTATTGATTTATGATTTTTTTTATTTCTATTTTTATTTTATGGTGGTTCCAAAAACAGAAATCCCCCCGGCTTAATTTGAAAGGTTCTTTTTATCTTCCGCAAGCTTCGATTTGTTTTTCCCTCAGAAAAAAGGGAATTTATGGCTTGTATTAGAAGAAATGAACAACTTGAAATCTGTTTGCGGAAATTCTAAAAACTATTTCAAAATTTATGTTTTCATTTCTTGGGTCATAACGAGAATTGGAAACTCTCAAGAGTTTTTGATGAGTCATTTCTTTTATGGTTTTTTATGCTTCTTCAAATTTATTTGAATAATATTGTTCATTTCTTCAAAAAATTACTTCGCAAAAGTTAAAAAAAGTTCATTTAAAAGCGGAGTAATTACTATTGCTACACTTCATTAAATCGTCGAATAGAATTCCTTGAAATTACAGTTGCAGTTTCTATTTTGTTAATTTTTTTCTTGTGGTGGCATTTACATTCATTAAAGAAAAACTATTTATGCATTCTTTCACATTTAACAGGTGGGCTGAAAGATTCGTAGGGTGACACATAGATGGCGCTACTAGTATTAAATCCAAATGATTTTTACATAAAGTATAATCATAAATAGTGCAACAGCTGTCAAATTTATACACGTGTCTTTTGAAGGTGAGGGCTAACTAAAAATCATATGTATTTAATACTAGTAGCGCCATCTATGTGTCAGCCTACGAACTTTTCAGCCCACTTGTTATACTTCAATGAATTGTAGTGAAGTCTTACATCGAAATTTAATGCTTGGTGTTAATATACAGTCGCTTTAGTAAAATTCCAAAGTGAAATACGTCTTGCTTGGGATTAAGGAATTATTGTTTGGTTTGTAATTATTTAATAAGATGATTTAGTTTGTTTTGTCGCTCTACGGTCATTCTGTGCACACTTCGGGCTAATTAGACCGGTACCTACAATTTAACGTGGATTCCGAACCACTAATAGACACTCTTGCCACTGGCAGGATTCGAACGTGTAGCCTGTGATACCAAAGGCTAGAGTGCTAGCCATATGGCCATCAGGCAGCTGGTGCTCTTGAGGAGTGAGTATACCAAATTGTTTTCTAAAACAAATCCTCCTGTACCCTTTATTAAAAGCATTAATTACGTTAAGTAAAAAGCAATATAAAGAAGAGAATTTTAAATTACAACTATTAGAAAATAATTGTCGTTTTAAGATATTTCTTATGAAGAATTGGCATACAATTGAATATAGAATTAGAAAAATATAATTTATGAAATGGTCTATATTTTAAATCACTTTCAATATTAGAGACTTCCAGGCTTCAATTCTCCGTGCTGTACTAACCGACTAGATTATGAAAGGTTTACGAAAATTAACAACGTGATAAACGTAAAGGCAATAAATTAAAAGAAAGTCTTTGATTATTTTTTAAGTGAAGAGATTGCTGCAATGTTTCATTAAATAAAAATAACCCAAATATCTCAGAGCTGAGAAGTTTGCATTAAAAAAAACTATTTAGTGCAATAATATATCACTATGTAAATTAAACAAGTAATATAAAAAAAAAAAAATTTTAAATCAATTCTTAATTTTTCTTTCACTCTATTGCAGAAAGTCCTTTGTAAATAATTTTCATTCATTTTTTCAAGTTTATCTGCAACTTAAGTCTAAAAAAACTAAAATTAATTAATTAAATTTAATTACTGAATTAATATTTGAAAAAACTGTGACCAGTGTCGTCCACTACAAGTTCAAAGAAAAATGCATTTGAAGGTGAGCGGATGAATAAAAAGTATTTTATGAACGATTGAAAATGTGAACAAGATATATATAGGGAGAGTGTGAGCTAATAGGAGGAATTGAAAAAAAGAAGCCGAGAACTTTTCATTAAAAGAAAAAACAATTTAGTGCAATAATATATCACAATGCAAAATAAAAAAAAAACAGTGACTCAAATTATTCAATTACCCATTTAATGGAAAAATTATTCTAGAATCTATTTTTAAAAGAATCCTGGCTGTGGCATGGGTGTTTGTTAGTGGTTCGGAATCCACTTTAAACTGTAATTCCTGATTTAGCTCAAAGTGTGCAAAAAATGACCGTAGAGCGACAAGCCAAACCAAATCATCTTACTAAATAATTACGCACCAAACAAAAAATTTTGTGCCCAAATAAGATGTATATCACTTTCGAATTTTACCAAAAGCGGATGTATATTAACACCAAGCATTAAATTTCAATTTAAGATTAGACTAAAATTCATTGAATGATAAATGTGAAAGAATGCTCTAATATTTTGTTTTAAAATGTAAATCCCACCACAAGAAAAACAAATTAACAAAATGGAAACTGCAACTGTAATATAAAGGAGTTCTATTTGTCGATTTAATGAAGTGTAGCAATAATAATTTCTCAAACTTTTTTTAACGTTTGCGAAGTAATTTTTTGAAGAAACGAACAATATTATTCAAATAAATTTGAAGCGGCATTAAACCCACGAAAGAAAAGACTCATCAAAAAAAGTCTGAGGGTTTTCCGATTCTCGTTATGACCCAAGAAATGAAAACATAAATTTTGAAATAGTTTCAGAATTTCCTCACCCAACAGAATTCACGTTGTTCATTTCTTCTAATACAAGCCATAGATTCCCTTTTTCTGGGGAAAAAGAAATCAAAGCTTGCGGAAGATAAAAAGAAACCTTCAAATTAAGCTGGGGAATTTCTTTTTTTAGAAACCTCATAAAATAAGAATAGAAATAGAAATAAAAATCATAAATCAATCAATAAAAACACACCCAAGTAAACCAAAACTACGACCTGATTACAGTTGTATCTTTACCTAAGAAATTTTTTTTACGACTTTTTTCTTTCGTATTTATACTTGATTTTTTCAGTTCACTTCGGCAGGGAAAATCGATTTATTTTCGGAACCGTAAGAGCTCGTTCCCACCGAGGCGAGAGACGTGAAGATGCAAGAGGCAAGCGACCAAATTTTTTCGACCCCTTCACAGCGAAACGTCAGAAATAGCATTACGCATAGTGAAAAACCGCTTGGAGTTGAAAGTTGGGCTACTCCACGCGGCGAACTGCAAACCGGTTTCAGGCGACCGCGGTGAGGTCAAATTTTGGTCGCTTGCATCTTGTCGCCTTGGTGAGCACGAGCCTTAACTGTCTGTGATTTCCCTCCGACGGCCGCCGAGCAAAAGTAAACACAAATAAAAGTTAGATTTTTCGGGGGGAAAAGTTTTCTCGAAACTTGAGACACGTTCAACTCGTGAAAGAAGAACGAATTCGACGATTCGTTTCTTTTGTTGCTGGAACAATGGCGTTCCGAATATAGCAGAAACCTGCCTTCCCCCATAATGCTATTCTCATTACTTCTGGTTTTCTGTTATGGGTTCCATAAATCATCGCCGTAATTAAATTTTGCAACAAAAAAATCTTACTTTTAAAAATAGATTCTGGAGTAATTTTTCCATTAAATGGGTAAATGAATAATTTGAGTCACTGTTTTTTTTTATTTTGCATTGTGGTATATTATTGCACTAAATTGTTTTTTTCTTTTAATGAGCAGTTCTCGGCTTCTTCTTTTTTTCAATTCCTTCTATTAGCTCACACTCTCCTTATATATATCTTGTTCATATTTATGTAATCATATTTTGCATTACTAAAAAATTACTGTTGCTTTAAAGGTGCTTATGCTCCTACTTTTCCATGCTTTATAGAATATATAATAATATTCCATGCTTTATAGAATAAGGAATAAATTTCTTTCCAAAGAGGCAATGTATTTTCATCCTTCATGAAAGAATGCGAATCTATCTCAGAATTCTGTTTTATTGCTGTATAATGGAAAAACTTTATATCGAACTCCGACATTGCTCAGAACAACCATTGTGTTATCTTAGTTAGGTTTTTTTAAATAAACTTCCTAATGCATCGATTATCATTCAAAAATATCAAAGTATGGATGAAAAGCAATTTAACAAAATATGAACGGAATTTTTGATTAAATAGCATTAGCAATTTTTGCACAGTACGCGCCAGAGCGTAATGTGGCATTTGGAAAATAATTTTATCTGTAATACCTTACATGCGCTGGAGCGTAGTCAAAATATAATAATATAAAGGCTAAATAATTTGTTTAATACACAATAATCATGGTTCATTAACACTTATCAGTCATATTAGTTATAAAAAGTACGTCGTCTTCTGGGAAAAAAACTTTTATGGCGGAGTAATAACTATCAACACATACTCACATGACCGGCAGCGAATATGTCAAGGAGGAATATTTGATAATGTGCTTTGTTTTCGACATAAGGAGATACGATAAGAGGGCTTTGTTTACAAAATTAAATTTACAACTTCTGGAAATAAGCAACCCAGCTTTAGAGTACGCAATCATAATTTTAAAGATAATGCACGATATATACATATACACATATTGCACACATCATAAGGATGTATTTTGTATTCTGAACCGTTTTGGAGTGTCTAATCCATCCCGTTTTAAATTTCTTGGTTGCATACAGGGCCGGATTTAGATTAAAAGAGGTCCTAGGCTATACCACTTATGAGGCCCTTTCACTCCCCCCACACACACACAAATTTTTAAGTTTGTAAATTACTCGAGAGATAACAGAATACATCATTACTGTGATGTATATATCAATATGTTAAATGAAACATGTTGTGATGGGTACTCATCTTTATAAAAATTGTGGCACAAAAAAAGTCGAGAACACTTATTTGGACATTTATTCTCAGCACCCTATAGAGTACTTGTAACAATAACTAATCAAACATAACACAAGAAAAAAAATTCAAATAATAAAAATCTTTGACTACGATAATAAAAAATGCAATACAAATTATATTTTCTATAAAATTAAATCAAAGTAATACGAATATAACCGAACGTCGGGATATCAAAAGGTCTGTTCGTTTGCCTGTTCCAATCTGCACTTTATTTATGCAAGAACAAATCAGAGCTTAGTAGCATAAGGCGCGTCAGTATTTGCCATAGCAATCAGTGAACGTATGAACTATACTTTTGTGCAATCTACTATATACAAACGAACAGACCCGATGAGCCGAACGCGTTGATCTTAACCAATACATTTTTATGTTTGTTTGTTAGTCACATGTGAAGAATTTCTCCTTATTTTTGATTCAGTGAACTGTTATTTGTTTATTTTCTCCTTATTTTCGATTCAGTGTTTTAGTGTTTTTAGAAGAGTGTCATTCTAATTTTGCTAACAATTTGAATGTAGGCCCCTCTCGATCTTGAGGTCCTAGGCTGAAGTCTAGTTAGCCTATAGGAAAATCCGGCCCTGGTTGCATAGCCACTGATGAATTATGGGAACATACTCACCAGTGCACAAGCACGTTGCCTCCGTTGGAGCGGGCGTCATGGATGAAGTCGTTGCACTTTGAAAAATACTTGGATAGATTCTCCTCCGGGGAGTCCGGGACACGAATGCACAGATACTTCTTGTCCTGCAAGCACACGCTGTTTTCAATCAGTATGCTAACTAAACAAAAACTGGGCTAGAAAATATGCAAAACATGCAATGCCGTAGTCTTAATTAGTCTGTTTTCATTGATGCCCAATGCTTACAGTGTTTAGTAAAGAACTAATACAAAATTGACTAAGTAACATACTCATTTTAGTTCGAATTATTGTGAATATTTTGCTCTGTAATGTACGGAGATAAAAGAACAAATAAAATTTTCAATAACTTAACAAATATTAAAATAAAATGTAGAATATTAGATAAAATGGTGAGTTTACTGCTAGCATTTAGATAAATAAAAAATTTCAACAAGCGCTTTTCATAGGAAAATAAAAGGATGTTGTTGAGTCTAATCCTCAGTGTCCTGCTGTGCGGGACCGACATCCCATGAGTAATCTACTCATGGATGGAAGGCAAGGGCAGTTTGCGTTTTGATGGAGCACACGTAGTTAGAAATCTGACTTGGCTCCGAGTCGCTGGAGAAAGAGGGCAGTGCCTTCCGGGAAGGCTTTTAGGGGATACTACCTCGCATTTGCATATCTTATTGGAGAATACCCGAAAAACTCCCACCAGGTAGCTTGACTAACGAGGCAAGATGCTGAACACCACAAACGTCATCGAGTTTCCTCATTTTTAGAAACAGTGTCTACAACAAAGCCGCCAGAGGACTGAGCCTCTGCACTAATGCTCATCAGCGGCGCACTTGCCACTAATCCACGAGTCGGGCAAAATAAAAGGATGAAATAATGGCTATGTATCTTCTCCAAAAGAACTTAAAAATGAAACAAATGAATCTACAAAATATATAGCTTATAATATGATGAAACACACCTTTACATCCGAAAAAGGTACAATAAACACCTATTTAAAAAAAAAAAAAACGTCACACCAAGTTTATGGTTTTTGCAGTACGGAAACATTTCTAATGTTTAGAAATGTTTAATGATATCAGATAGTAAAACCTAAATTAATTAAACTTGAATTGCACTAATTTATGAACCCATATTCCGTCCTTTTACAGTAAAATTAAAAAAATAATAATAATAATGCGGATAAAAAAATAAGATTGGAATGCATCGATTTAGTAAATAAAAGTAAATGTTTCTAAAATTGGATCACCAATTGTGTGAAAAGGTTTAAAGGTGAAAACTGACGAATCAATTACTTGTTAGGGATGTTTGTCACACATACGTGACACAGTTGTTTTAAAGAAAAAAGTTTAATAGTTATAGAAAAAAATTTTTCGTTTTCTTTTTCTTTTAATCTTGTATAATTTGGAATTTAAATTATTAAAAATTAAAATCACTTTTATTGTAATTACAAACTCTCCGAATTACTTTTCCCTTATTACATCGATTTCGAACTTTCAACTTGCCGATTTTCGAAAGAGTATAACACAATGCAAAAAAAAAAAAAAAAAAAAAAAAAAAAAGATTTGGTGAAAATTTGTATACAGATATGTGGTTATAGAAACAAATTGGATGAATCTGTTTCAAGCAAAAAATTTGACGACAACAACAAAAAGACGGCAGTGTGAAATAATAGTAAGGCACTTTAAAATATTTGAAATCCTTATATCTAAGAGACAACTTCAATTCCGCTTCCGATTTGTGTTCATTTTACTAATATTATAATTTGGAAGGTAAGTTAAGCAAAATTGTTGTTTCTATTTGTTGAATACTTTTATTTATTCAGAATTCCACAAAGAAAGAAGTTCAAGAACTCAGATGATTATAATGTCAATCTATAATAGATCTTTTGACCAAATAGATAATAGATCTTTTTTTATCTTTTGATCAAATAATAGATTTGACATAATGTATCTTTTGAGTCTAGATTGTTGTCCAATGGTAACATGCAGGAGAACTCATGTTCAAATCCACTGGTGAACCGTTGAAGTCATCGCATTGATTAACAAGGAAACTCGATGACAGCGCATTTAATTGTTTTGCATTGATAATCAGACTACCTGGCGGGGTGTTTTCGGGATTTTTCCCAGATTGTAAGCAAATATGGGGCAATAAAAAAATCTTCTAAGTCTAAAAGTCCTCTGGGAAGGCATTGTCTTTCCTTTTGCGCCAGTTGGTGGAACCAATGACATATCAAATGACTACAAAAAAAAATTTCAATCATCAGACAAATGCCATCTTAAGACACCGACTCTATACTGTTTTATCCCACATGCGTTTACTAAAAGAGGGGGAAAAAAAGGTTTGGTGCAAAGTGCGGTAAAGAAAGCTATCGCATGAGATTGTGCAATTACCTCTACGACCTCCTTGGCCGTGTCGTGGATGGAAATGATGTGCGTGATGTCGTTGTTGCGCAGCTGGTCCGAGTCCTTGCCGTCACGGAAGCTACCTAAGTACAGGCCCGGCAAAACCTGGAACATAAACAATGGCTCTTCAGTCGCTGTAGGATGGATGCCCAGTCAGTTCTTTTACAAGCATTTGATACACTCATGAATAGCGCAAGCTTTAAATACACTCATGAATAGCGCAAGCTTTAAATACACTCATGAATATTTGTCGAGTTGTGTTCGTTATAAATTTCATTGAATTCAAGCATGGTTAGTTCATCATAAGCTCTTATGAACTCATCAATGGTATTTTTTGCAGTGTTCATCATAAGACTTCAAAAAAATCATGAATACCGTACTGTGTTCATTATATATTCTATTAAATTCACTTATGGCGTTTGTAGCGCTTTGCTCATCATAAGCTTTTAAAAACTCATCAATGGTATTTTTTGAGCTGTGTTCATCATAAACTTTTAATAAATTTATGAATGGTGTTTGTCGTGCTTTGTTGATCATAAGCTTTTATAAAGCTCATTAATGGTGTTCTATATAAGCTTTTATTAAACTCACTCGTGGTATTTGTCATGGCGTGTTTAAAAGTTTGAAATTGATTTTCAAACTACATATTAAATGTTATTCAGCTAACATTTTGCACACATTTTAGATGACAAAGTAGTAATTGACGTGTGAAAAAAATTATTTCAGAGGACCTCGGGTTTTAGCTATTTTTTTTCTCGGCGGAACGATGATTTCGCACATTCGTTTTTGGGTTCGACTTTGACTTCTTTCTATTGGATGTCGTGTTACATTCCTTTGTTCAAAATAACTTTAATCGGTTATGTAAAAAGTAATTTAGTCAGGCACGAAATCTGGTATTAGATTAACATGACCAAGAAGTAAAAGAAAATGTACGTGTGGAGAAACTAGCTAAGCGTTTTTTAATCACATAAAAAGTGAATATGTAAGAGGAGAATTCGACGTATTCTTGTCTTGAGATAGCAATTTAGCATATTTTTTATGACTCACTTGATTTCGAATGCTGACTCAAATCAACAGCTTTATTGTACGAACCAAAAATGGACAGTCAGGATCGCGATAGAATTCTTCATCGAATCAACAGCTTATTGCATGAACTAGAAATAGACAATCACGATCGCGATAGAATTCTTCCTTGTATCAACAGCTTATTACATGATCCAGAATTAGACAGTCACGATCGCGATAGAATTCTTCCTTGAATCAACAGCTTATTGCATGATCTAGAAATAGATAGTCACGATCACGATAGAATTCTAGCTTGAATCAACAGCTTATTGCATGATCTAGAAATACACAGTCACGTTCGCGATAGAATTCTTCCTTGAATCAACAGCTTATTGCATGATCTAGAAATAGATAGTCACGATCACGATAGAATTCTTCCTTGAATCAACAGCTTATTGCATGATCTAGAAATACACAGTCACGTTCGCGATAGAATTCTTCCTTGAATCAACAGCTTATTGCGATCAAGAAATAGACAATCAGAATCAAGATGGAATTCTGGATGTACGGATAGTCCGGATCGAGATAGAATTTTTGATGAATGGACAGTTAGTATCGCAAGAAGAATTTTTCTTGTTAAATATGGAGCATAATGCAAAGGAAATGTGTAAAATCTTCTACACAAATTATTGCGTAAGACTGAAATTATGTTTCAATAATTCAGTTTCATTAAAAAGATTAAGAACTTGTAAAAGAATTGGGAAGAGACATCAATTTAGCTTCAAAAGTAACTCTGTATTCTACAAACCAGCCATTTTTTAAAATGAACGTCGTCAACGTGTCTTTATTTATTTACTTACCTTTAACATTTTCAATATCTTTATTGTGCACTTTGGTAAGGGCACAAAAACACCTTTTTATCAGTATAAAAAAAATTATTGCATTTCATAACATAGGGGATTACTTTTATTTGGCTAATGATATTAATATTATTTCATGTTTAAATCTGTAGTTTCAGTTTAATTTAATTATTAATTTAGTTAGTATTCTTGAAATGTCAGAAGTAAAATGATTCATTTTTCATACAAAGTCGAGCACGCATACAAATGACCATAAAAGAAAATATTTTAAATTAAATCTTAGTTAAAACTTCACATAGATCATTTTTTCAATTCCTTCTATTTGCTCACTCTCTATATATATCTTGTCACATTTTCAATCGTTCATAAAACACTTTTTATTCATCCACTCAAGCTCAAATACATTTTTTTGAACTTGCAGTGGATGACACTTGATGTTAATACAGTTTTTTTCAAATATTAATTGATTCATTAAATTTAATTAATTAATTTTAGTTTTTTTTTAGATTTAAGTTGCATGTATCTACCCATAGATGGCTCAGGATAAACTTAAAAAAATGAATGAAAATTATTTATAAAGGACTTTCTGCAATAGAGTGAAAAAAAAGTAGGAATTGACTTTACAAATTTTTTTTTTTTATATTATTTGTTATTAGTATAAAAAAAATTATTGCATTTCGTAACATAAGGGGATTACTTTTATTTGGCTAATGATATTAATATTATTTCATCTTACTAGAGTTTGTGTTTTAAATTAGTAAAAGTTTATATTCCAGTTAAGTATTGCGTTGAATTAAGTAATATATTAGTTAATGTATTTCATTCAGTAATTAGTAATTAATTAATTAAAAGGATAAATTAATTAACTAGCATTTAATTAGTATTTCAATTTAGTTAGTATTCTTGAAATGTCACAAATAAAATTATTCATTTTTCATACAAAAGTCGAATGCACATACAAATGACCATGAAAGAAAATATTTTGCATTAAATAGTTAAAACTTCACATTGATATTTTTTTTTGTCTTTAATTCCCAGAAAGAAATGGCGATGATAACTTTTTGTGAGTGTAATTTTATTTCTCTGCATTTGTTCCCATTTCTCGCTAGCGCAAGTTTAATTCCAAATGTTTCCCTTTGTGTATTTTGGTAAAGGACACAAAAACGCCTTTTTATCAGTATAAAAAAGTTATTGTATTTCAAAACTTTTATCTGGCTAATGATATTGATATTATTTCATGTTTAAGTCTTACTATAATTTCTCTTTGTTTTAAATTAGTAAAAGTTTCTATTTCAATTACGCGTTGTATTTAAATAATTAAACAATAGTTAATTGATTTGATTGAGTAAATATTAATTTTAATTAGTTTGATTGAGTGTTATTTAATTGAATTAATTAGCATTAAATTAATATTTTAGTTTAGTTAGTATTTTTGAAACGTCACAAGTAAAATGATTTATTTTTTTGTATCAAAGTCGAACCCACATACAAATGACCATATTTTACATTAAATAGTTAAAACTTCAGATTGATAATCTTTTTTGTCTTTAATTCCCAGAAATAAATGGCGATGATAACTTTTTGTGAGTGTAATTTTATTTCTCTGCATTTGTTCCCATTTCTCGCTAGCGCAAGTTTAATTCCAATTCAATCACAAACAGATGCTGAAAAGAGAAATGAGTCGCAATCTTTGTGCCTGCCGCTCCAGTTAACACAGAAATTAACTTCTTGCACTCCCGCGGACTCGCTTCCACTCACTATTCATAAGCACGTCCGTTCGAGGCTTGACTTTCTATCGAGTAATTAGTTTTCATTCAACGCATGCATTCATCGTCAGTTAAAGAGTTCATTTTTCAATCCTTGAAGAATTTCAATGATTTTTAAAAATTTAAATGAAATACAGCAGATTTTGTAAAAGACGAAAGTAGTTTAAGATGGATTTCAGCATTTGTATTTTCTTGTTAAATATGGAACACAAAGCAAAGAAAATGTGTAAAATCTTCTACATAAATTATTGTGTAAGACTAACGGCAAAGTGTCTTTATTTATGTACTTAACCATTAAATTTTAACATTTTAAATTTCAACATGTATTTTGGTAAAGGACGCAAAAACACCTTTTTATCAGTATAAATAAAAATTATTGCATTTCATAACACAGGGGATTACTTTTATTTGCCTAATGATATTCATGTTTAAGTCTATAGTTTAAATTTGTTTTAAATTAATAAAAGTTTATATTCCAATTCAATATCGCCTTTAATCAATTAATCATTAGTTAATGGATTTGATTGAGTAATCATTAATTAATTAGACTGTTTAATTGTTATTTAATTGAATTAATTAATTGATTACTTAATTAGTATTTCAATTTAGTTAGTTAGTTTTAGTTTAGTTAGTTAGTTTAGTTGTTCATTTTTCTACAAAAGTAGAGCACACATACAATTGACCATAAAAGAAAACATTTTACATTAAATAGTTAGAACTTCACATTGATATTTTTTTGTCTCTTAATTCCCAGAAAGAAATGAAGATGATAACTTTTCGAGAGTGTGATTCGTTCTATTTTCTCTTATTTCTCACAAGCACAAGTTTAATTCCAATTCAATCACAAACAGATGCTGAAAAGAGAAATGAGTCGCAATCTTTGTGTCTGCCGCTCCAGTTAACACAGAAATTAACTTCTTGCACTCCCGCGGACTCGCTTCCATTCACTATTCATAACCACGTCCGTTCGAGGCTTGACTTTCTATCGAGTAATCAGTTTTCATTCATCGTCAGTTAAAGAGTTCATTTTTCAATCCGTGCAAAAAGAAATTCGGTTTTGATGATTTTCAGTTCGGGATGTTTTATTGCTGCCGTCTTCTCACTGGAATGCCTATTTTTCAATCCATTCAAAGAGTGTTGCGAAAAACAGAAATCATTAATTCAAGAAGAAAAGTCTTTTAAGCAGAAAGGTTTTCAAAATACATCAAAAACCCTGAGATTTTTGTCTAAGATAAAAACATGCATTCTATCTCAATAAATGAACATTTAATGTGAATCTATATAATATATGTTAAGAGAAATAAAAAGAAATGTGAATATATAAATAAAAAGACTTCTAAATATAAAATATATATATATAACATATATTTATGATCACAAATGCAAAGTGTTTTTATTCTCTCAATTACACTATTTTTCCTGAAAACAAATAAAAAATTATTATTAATCTCATTCATTTAAATATTTACAAATAATTTAGACAATATGGACACAAATTTCGGCAGAATTTCATAAGACAAAGAAATCGTATATAAAAGAAGGAAAAAAAAAGTTTTTAAAACTGCATATGTTTTTTAATTTTTTAATTATGAGAATGGCTTGATGGTTGAGTGATTAGCGCTCTGGACCTCGGCACCACAGTTTCGGGTTCTAGTCTCGACAGTGGCATGGATATATTAGTTCGAAATACATTTTAAACCGTTGGTCCTGATCTAATATGCTTTTCGGGCGTAGGACTGAGAAACTTACTCTGTAAAAAGAAAAACAATTCTCATGTTTCGTAACCTGCCAGTAGGCAGAAAGCATTTGTTCAATATGGTAATGTCACGCCATTAAAGAAAAATTAAAAGAAACAAATTTAATAAAAAACAAATAATCCAAATTATTATACACTCATATTACACAATATTTTGTTCACTGCCTCTTGGGGCAAAACTGTAGCATTAAGAGATTTCTCCAAATAATCTAAACGTAATTATACTGGGGTTATCTGTATTTGGATAGCTTTTTAGGATTTTTAATCCTGTACCTCTAACTGTAAAAACAAATGGCGTAAATAATTCTTCTGTCTTGGTAATCATATCAATTTCAGTAAATTAAAGAAAAATAAATGAAATAGCTTTTATTCGTTCAAAAAGTGATGAGACGGGAATAGAGAATTATTGAAGTAGGAGTCAGTATAAATTCGACTTTTTTTTATATATATATATATATATATATATATATATATATATATATATATATATATATATATATATATATATATATATATATAATTCTGAGAATTGTGAAAACAATTCAATTGAATATCAACCACTAGCAAAGACAATAACTTTCTTAGCAGTAAAACAAATAAGTGTTGAAAAGGCTTAAAAAGGCTTTTAAAAAGCTATCTTTAATTCACAATGAAAGAAGATCTTATAGAAACTATTTTATTATTATTAAAAAAAAAAAAAAAAGATTTGACGCCAGAGCACCCAGGTGATAAATTTTACTTCTTTGACAAAATGTTATCCTGCACCAATGAAATTTATGTTAATAATTTCATCTGATAATAGATTAAAAAAAACTAACTTTTAAAAACCATCAAAAATAAGCGTTGAAAAAAGTTTTATCTCGGCCTCCCACTCATTTATAGACATTCCAATTCCTCTTTCACCAACAGAGTTCTTGTATACAAACAATTAGTACTCACTTAAGCAGCTCCAATAAATAGTATAACGGCCAAAACAAACAAACATCAAGTACAAATCATTCAGAACAAACTTCTCCGTATCACCACTAGTGCTCCTTGGTATGTTCGCAACTCAAAAATACGTCAAGAATTAAGACTAGACTCAATGGAATATTTCATCCAAAAAGAAAATTCTTCAACTGCATCTTAAATCGCAAGAACCTAGTTACTCGAGCCCAAACTATCTCTACACAACCAAACGAAAACTAACATTATTGCTACGCAACTACTAGATGGAATCTTACGGCCTCCTTAACTAAAGATATCAAACAAAGAAAGGAAATTATAAATTGATTCAAGAACATTCTCAACTCAAACCTTTCAAGAAGCAAGTATTATATCATACAATCAATACTTCATCGTTTCTTAGACAACATGAAAACTTAAGCTCAAACGGAAAGGATCCTCCACCCCCCTCCCCCTAGTAAGAGACGAAAAAAGAATAGATCCCTCAAGTTCACCACCACTGTAATTTCACTCAGTTCAGCATTCCCTTCCCCTTGTTGAAATAAATTCTTATAATA
Organism: Caerostris darwini; assembly: GCA_021605075.1. Classification (NCBI taxonomy): domain Eukaryota; kingdom Metazoa; phylum Arthropoda; class Arachnida; order Araneae; family Araneidae; genus Caerostris; species Caerostris darwini. The sequence goes on from BPLQ01009436.1 coordinate 120,569, forward strand.
TATGAATACTTGAACCTTGCGCTATTTTTATTTGGCTGACACACAAACAGGGCCGGATTTAGATGAAAAGAGGCCCTATTGGCTATTCCACTTATGAGGCCCTTTCACCTCCCATTTTTAAGTTTGTAAATTACATGAGAGTTAATAAAATACGTCATTACTGTGATATATATCAATATTTTCACACATAAGATATTCAGTAGTCTATAAACACTTCACTAAAGTATTGAACCTATTGAACTCAAAAGGCGAGAATCAAATGATCGTGTACGCAATGCTAAAATAAAAATCTTTTCTAGTAACATTAACACGTATTTCATATTATCGAAGTAATGCGAATATAACCGAACGTCGGGATATCAATAGGTCTGTTCGTTTGTCTGTTTCAATCTCCACTTAATTTATGCAAGAACAAACCAGAGCTTGGCAGCATAAGGCACGTCACTATTTGCCGTAGCAATCAGCGAACGTATGAACTATACTTTGGTGCAATCTAGTCTATACAAACGAACAGACCCGGTGAGCCGAACGCGTTGATCTTAACCAATGCATTTTTATGTTTGTTTATGAGTCGTATGTGTAGAATTTCTCCTTATTTTCGATTCATTGTTTACTGTTTTAAGAATAGTAATGTTTACTGTTTTTAGAAAAGTAATTCTAAATTTGCTAAAAATTTTAATGTAGGCCCCTTTTGATCTTGAGGCCCTAGGATGAAGCCTAGTTAGCCTATAGGAAAATACGGCCCTGCATACAAATAAAAAATTATTGTAAATAAAAGATTGATTTTATTTCGAAATTCAACAATAGAATCATTATTAATTAATCTACGCCTCATTTTCAATTAATAGAACATCCGTTACTTAAACATTCAACGATATGCATATTAATGATCTTTTAATGGAATTAAAACTTGTCTCCGTACACTTGTGTTAATTCTATTTGCATATATTTGTTTATAAACGCCACTCAAATGCTGTTGTTTTCTCTGGGGAATTTCTAGGGCTCGTCGACATAATTTTTTGTTTATTTATTGTTATTAATATTGCTATTTTACCTTTATTTATAATTCATTGGTATTATTATCATCGTTATTATAATTTCGTAAATAAGACTTTTCAAGCATTTAAGTTCCATTAAATTTTTTATTTATGTTCTTTTATTCGTCTTTCGAACATTTTAAGTTCTTTAGACTATCGTTAATTTTTTACTCTATTTTATTCTAATTTATTTTATATGGAATATGCAGCGCTTGTAGAGTTACATATATATGGATTTTTGTGGGAATCTGTGATTTTTAAACAGTATTTTAAGGTTCTGAGTGAAAAGTTTTATTAAATAATTTTTCAAAAAATTAAAGACAACATTTTGATTATTGCACTGTGATTTAACTGATTCTTTACAGTCTCTTGTTGTGATTATGAATTAGTTTGAAAAGTAGCAGTAAAACTAGAATAAAATAGGATAATTAATTAACAAGGTAAACTAATTAAAGAACCCAAAGTATTTCAAAGGAAAGGCTTTTTATACAGAAAAAAATAGCGAGCAAATCCAGGAAATTCTAAAGGAAAACTTCCACAAGAATTTGAGCTCTGTTTGCGAAAAAAATATACATGAGTAAAATAAACATGAGGTACAACCTCTTACAGAGGTAACTTATTCTGTAATATAGAATTCTGATGATAGTACATTTTTTTAAGAAATTCTGGTAGCTTATATTCAAAATGCAAACACAAATCTTCATTGACATTATCTTCTTTATGAACGTATTAGAAACATCTATTTTTTAAAGGTATCATGGATTTAACTCTTGGTCAATCCCTTCCTTCCCATAAATAATTAAAAATTACTACTTTTATTTAAAGTTCTTAATGATTTTATAGAATAAACAATATTTTAATATTTTTTTTTTCTTCTAATGCAACCGGCAAATAGACCGTGATCTTTCTCCATAAGGGCTGCACTGATGTTACTCACTTTGCACTACCCAGGGGGCGCGTGTAACTTGATGGTAAGCCACGGACGCGGAGTAACGATGCCCCCGCAACGCTCTACGATCCTATTAGGAGCGGGACCTACGGCTTAAAGTGGATTCCGAACCACTACAACACCCATGGGCAAAGCCGGGATTTGAATCCGATACCTGTGGTACCGAACGCCAGAGCGCTAGCCATTCGGCCATCAGGCCCCATATATTATAATATTAATAACTAGAAAATGTTATGTAATAAGATGATCTTGGAAATCATTCGAGATTGTTTTCTCACAATTTACTTTTTCGTCTACATCTTTTTCGGACATCTACGTTGTAATGCAATTCAATGCATTATCGAAACATGGTAATACCTCGATATTACGCTATGGATGGGTTTTGACGAGAATCGCTTTCCTACAATTTAGTATAAATGGTGATTCAACGGTTACAGAATTAACTTTGAGGGGAGATGCAGCTTACTGAAACATACATTTTTTGTACAGAAATTTTGGGTCGTAAGTAACGAACGAACACACTTTCAAACGAATTTCTCAACACAGCCAGGTACAATGCAACCTCAACTGATACCCGTCACGTGACGAGTTTCAAGTCCTCTAGATGGTAATCACGATGCTTCCTCCAATTCATTATTATTCTGTGTTTGCAACTTTGTCTTTATTTGCGAGATTCCAGTTAACTCCATTGAAGACTTATGCATGGAATCTTAGGCACTGTTCGCCAATCACTCCTTCGACGCTACCGAGCATATAGCTGTCGGCGGTCGCAATTTTGAGCATTTATAGCGAATATTGAACCAAGCACTTTGCATGATGTTATAAATAAACAATGTTTTTCTTGTCTCATTTTTGGGTTCATGCTTCAAAGCACATCTTCCTATCCTACATTCCTAAACAAAAAATGTTTTTATTAGTAAGCTGTTCCATTGCTCAAAGTTTACTCCATGACCGTTGAATCACTCTGCACACTACTACACAGAAAAACAATAAAAAATAGTTTGATGTAACATTATTATTAATCAAAACAATGATAAAATACACATAAATATACGATATACACATCAATTTCTGATATTGTTTTAAAATATTAACAGAATAGAATGATGATGTACTGGTTGAGAAACTCTGAGGTTTCGTCTAATTCCACAAAATGATTTTTTGTGGTTGAGTACCAAACCAATTCTCATCTATCATTTGAGAACAGGGGTTGGGTGTCAGCTAAAAAATTTCGGAATCATGAATTGGATTTTTTGCACCGACTCCCGATTTTTTTTCCGTAATCTAACATACTACGATCTTTACTTGTGGATTTAGAAATTTTTTAAATAAATTCAATGATTATTATTGAATTCATACATCTATAAAAAAATTTCATAACAAAGTATGTTTCACAACTTTAAACGTGTAGTATTTGCACTCACTTAAAAGACATATTCAAATTGCTTACCAAAAATTCATATTTCCTATAAAAATAGCAGTACCAAATTAACAAGTAGCAGAGTGGTATAAAGTAACTGAAGATAAGCAAAAGAAAACTGTACATTTTAAGCACAAAGATGTTCAATTTGCAATAGCTTTTTTTTGCTTAGTAGACTGTTAAAAACAGTCACTATCTTTTCTAGTGGCTGCACGATTGAAGCATACAATTGAATTGCCTCCTTAACAATTAATTTTAACATTAATTCTCAGAATTTTAGTAAAATAAAAACAATTTTTATAAAAGAATTGAAAAAAAAAGGCTACATGCTGTTATTTTTTTAAATAAAAGCCCACCAGCAACAGAGGGTGCTGGTGGGGATATGCTGGTGTTAATATGCTACAATTTCAATGTGGGTTTTTTTTACGACATGTATTTACCATTTTACATCATGCATTAATTACGTTAATTTTTTTAATACAGCAATTAGATGTCAAATGAATGTTTTTCCGTTAATTTTTGCGAACTTTAAATGGGATATATATAGATTCAAAAGATTGTAGACACATAAATATTACATATAAAGAAATGCATCGGACGAAATTTATATTTTTTTAGAAACTAGTTCTATATGACAGACCTTTTAAATAAGCATTGCGATGAAAATTGTAATCAAAAAGTGAAATAATTAAACTAAATTTTATTTTTAATGGTAAGAGAATTCTTTGCAATGCCAGTGGGGAGAAAATTGATTAGAAAGGAAAGAATGTTACGAGATTGTTTTTCTAGGAATAACTTCCGAGAAGAACTTCACATCCGAGATGAGTTTTATGAGGAAGCCTGTCAAAGTGCGGCTGTAATCGAGGCTGCCTTGATTGCTTCCCCGGCGTCCGACATGAAACAGACGCAAGCCAAGATACAGCCATAAAAACATAATTTGGAAACTTTCGTGCGGAGACATAAATCTTTTTTAGGAGGCAGTGTTCTTAAATAGACATTATTAATTAATATATAGTGTTAGTTTAGTTACCTTCTCTCTAATGCATTATCTGTATCTTCAGGAATTATTCCGTCAGTTGCTGGCCAATATTGAAAATAGTTACTCAAAACTATACGAAAATTAGTTTTACTAAATTTATTATCATGTGTGAATACATACTAAATTTATCATCATATACGGGGTCTGTGACATTATCCGAAAATGAGGGCAAGCAAATAAAACTCCATTACAAATTTTGGCGGAAAATGGTATTTTGGGCCCCTTAACTCTTGAAATGATTCATGGGTAACGCTATCTTATCTTAAGGAATTTTCTGGAGAATTTGGCTTTTGATTGAAGTGTTTTGTAGTATGATTTTGAATCAATTTTCATGTTTTGGGTTGGGATTTTAAGCATTTGTATTTCCAATGGCTATAAATACTCGTAGTGCGTTGATCAATTCCTTCTTTTAGAAATTTCATATTTATCACTTTTGGCATTTTCCGGTGCCTATTGAGCTGTATAGTGCTTCTTATTATATTTGGAATACTTCATTCTTCATTTATGCCTAGAATTTTCAAACTTTCACATATTCTTTTGGTTATTGTATGTGATACGTTTCTTGTAGAATTGGGAATACTTCATTCTTACATTTATCTTACTTTTGAATATTCTTTTAGAGATTCTTGAACATTTCATTCTTCATGAAGTTCTTGATCTATTTAACATTGCTATATTCATGTGGCTATTGAATTTGGCCATTTTTGTAATATTCCAAACAATTGCTTCATATATCTCTTGCATTATTAAACATATTCCTGAGTTTATTCATCCGTTCTCGAATGTTCACACATGACAAGCTGAAATTTGCCGAGCAGATTTCAGCATTTTTTTATTTAAAAATTATTTTTACAAAATATTAGAAAAACGATAATAAATCTAACAATTTATTTGAAATTTTTGTTTCTACCCTATGTAAAAAATTCTTAATTTTCCCTATGTCCTAACTTTGTTTCACTGCGACTAATACCTTTTGTTTCCGAAAAATGCACCATTTAAATATTATTCTACGATATGCTAAAATATCGCCAACTTGGAGGCAAATTTGACGATAGTGATATTCTTGCCAATTTTTTTATTCCCCTGCTTTTTAATAAGCTTTTTTTTTTTTTTTTTTTTTTTTTGAGTAAATAAAACCAAATTGTTTTAAAATAAAACAAGTAATATAAAAAAAAGTTGTTAAGTCAATTTATACTTTTTTTTCACTATATTGCAGAAAAGTCCATTACAAATAAAGTTGAAGTTTTTCTCTTACATCTGGTACCATCTATTATTAGATACATGCAACTTAAATTTAAAAAAAAAAATGTGTTTGAACTTGAGTGGATGATTAAAAAGTATTTTATGAACGATTGAAAATTTGAACAAGATATACGGATAGTACGTCACAATGACGAGAGTGTAAGAGAGGGGTATATAAGGAATGGTGGCAAAGAAGTAAAATTGTTCACAAGCGCTTTAAAAGCTTTTCAGTGCAATAACCGCATAGTTATGGCACAAAGGAAGCATTTGGATGATTTTTTATGTGGTAGAATTATCGGACGACTGGAATGTGGATGTACCCAGCTGGAAGTATCCGAGGAACTTGGAATCGCCCAGAGTGTCATCTCCAGGTTTTGGCAACGATTCCGAGATGATGGTAATGTTAGTAGATGTTACAGCACAGGTCGCCCCCGAGTTACAACGCCGAATGAAGACCGGTATTTAGCAGTTACTGCCAAAAGAAACAGACGGAGCACAGCATCAGAACTGTCTCGTCAGCTCTCTTCAGCTACCGGTACGACAGTTTCTAGGCAGACCGTGTACAGACGCTGAGGGCACATTGGTCTATATGTTCGTAGGCCTGTCAGATGTGTTCCACTTACCGCAACTCACTGTCGCCTGCGATTAACCTGGAGTAGAGAGCATGCATTGTGGACACCGCAACATTGGTCTAGTGTGATGTTTTCCGACTATTCCAGGTTTAGTTTGCAGTTTGATTTTCGCCGGACTTTCATATGGAGAGCGCTAGGTACCCGTTACCACCAAGAGAACACCATTGAACGACACCGTTACGGTGGTGCAGGATGGCTCGTTTGGGGAGGAATTATTCTTGGTTCCAGAACTGACCTGCATGTTCAGAGTGTAACGATGACAGGCCACATCTATCGGGATGTCATTTTGGAACAACATGTACGTTTGTTTCGGGGCGCCATGGGTGCTGAATTTCTGTTTATGGATGACAATGCTAGTCCTCACCGTGCAAACATTGTAGAGGAATGCCTTCAATTGGAGGATATCACCCGTATGGATTGGCCAGCATACTCACCGGTCTTGAATCCAATAGAGCACGTGTGGGATATGCTTGACCGAAGAATTGCAGCCCGTCAACCCCCTCCCACCTGTCAACCGGAACTTCGGAGGGCATTGCTTAATGAGTGGTGTAATATTCCCCAAGATCAGATTAATAATTTGATACTCAGCATGACTAGGCTTTGTAAGGTCTGTATTGCATCGTCCGGGAGACATACTCCATATTAACCATCATACTAACCATGTTATACTTTTTTTTGTAAATAGGTTCTTTTTTTTAAATTTGCTCCAGGGAGTAAAAATCGCAATTTTCATTAATTATGTCTTACATATAGCATCTTTTTTGCTCTTTACTTTTTGTTTAATAAATAGACTTTACAAATAAATCAAATATGTTTTGCTTCTGTCTCTTTCTTTGCCTGAACTTCATTATCCTTAATTTATGGACATGAGTGTATATAGGGAGAGTGTGAACTAATAGTAGGAATTGAAAAAACTTACAATTATTTATAACATGGAAATTGAACGCATCATATTATTTGCTATAATTACATAATCAATTAAAAAATTATATTAGCTTTTAATTTAATTTTTAATGAACAATTTTTATGTAATTAAGATGTGTTTTTCTAATATACCTTTTTTAATTTACGTAATAAATGTAAATATAACAATGTAGTAATCTTTTAAACTACTTTGTTGCATGTGTTGTTAATGTTTAGTTTAGATTTGTAACGAAACACGTAATATTTTACAGCAAAATATAAGGGCGAAACAGTGGAATACAGGACTGGCTTTTAAAGGTTTGGTTCGGTTTGTCGCTCTACAGTCAGTTTGTGAACACTTTGGATTAATTAGACCGGGACCTACAGTTTAATGTGGATTACGAACCACTAACGAATATCCATGCCACCGCCAGGAAGTTTTAAAGGAAAGATCATATAATCTTACCATTATAATTATTGGAGTGTATCTCTTAGGATATATGTGATCTCATTCATTCTCTAAATCATTGAGGGAAAAAAAACCATATTCTACGGAGGGGAAAAAAAAAGGGAAGACCAACAAATCTCCATCAAAAAAGGGGAAAAAGAAAAGAAATTGAACATCATGTAAATCATATTAGCTATTTTACCAAAACAAGTTATCATTTGTCGGAATGTCATAAATTTCAATGTCTGATATATTCATAATAGCATCATTATAATGCATAGAATATTGCATGGATAACTGATTTTCGAACTTAATATGAAATAAAATATATATTAAATAAACATTTAATCAATGAAAATATTTACTATTTTAATTAAAATATTTTAGATTTTTGAATTACCTCATTTTAATTGTTCTTGCTTTGTAAAACAATATTATAACTACTTACATAAATTTCAATACAAACTTAAAATGAGTTCCACGTTAAAAATCAATTCAATACTTTAAATGCAACTAATAGAAAACTTATAAATATTATCAACTATTCCTCATACTATTTATGTAAAAAATCGAATAGCGAATATTACAATTGTCAAATAAGTATATAGTTTATCAAATTTAAAATCAGAAACATTTAAAATCATTTTTTTTTTGTAAGAATTTGTATTGTTTCCAAATAAATGAAAAAAATGTAGCTAGTTCTTTGTTCATACCAATCTTGGAAACATGCCCAACAGTCCTTTCTCTTACATCATGAAAACATAAACAACTTTTAATGAAGTGCATAAGAAACACTTCACTAAAATACAATGAGAGCGAATTTCTTTTTTCAAGGCACGAATTAATAACCTTATAAATAAAGAGCAAATGTAATGTTTAAGTCATTTAGTTCAAAAAGTATTAGAAGCATGAAAGGAATACAAGTGATAAAATATTGCGTTTTTATTCGTCTTAGACAATCTACATAAAAGAATGAGAATAAAAAAAAAAGATATTGCTGTTGTACAAAATGGCAAAAATGATTCATTCGTAAAACACATTGATGCTATCTTAAAACATGCTAATAAGCAAATGACTTTTAAGGAAAAAAAAAATAAATAAAAAGAACAAAACTATATAACCCATAGTAATGTACTGGATATATTATTACACAATTATATTTTAGAAATTAGTACAGATTTATCAATCAGACAGTCTTATAAGCACAAATTACGAAATCAAAAAGGCAATTAAAAAACTGTATCTTAAAATTTTATGGTGGGATTCTTGTTCTACAAGCATTTGAAAAAAGCGGCCAGTAAGAGAATAACCTTTGAAGGTATGCCAACAGTTTTAAATTAGTACTTTTATATTTTTATATAGTGTTTTGGCACATAAATAGCTTAAAAATGCTTAATTAATAAAATAATAAATTGTATTCAAAAAGTTCCAAGATGGATGGTAGACAGACCATATAACAACACAGACCTGTACAAAATGGTAAAAATGATTGATTCTTAAAACACATTAATGCTATCTTAAAGCATGCTAATAAGCAAATGACTTTTAGAAAAATAAAAGTTTATAGTAAAGAGAACAAAATGAATTTCTAGTTCTCCATATTCACAAGTTTCCATAAATTATACAAAAAGAAACATACAACAAAAAGCTCTAACTTGATTTCATTGCAATTGAGACAAAATATATAACACCTAGTAATTTACTGGATATATTACCACAAAATTATGTTTTAAAAATTAGTACATATTTATCAATTAGACAATCTTATACGTACAAATTGCGAAATCAAAAAGCCAATTAAAAAATGAATCGAAATATAGAAGGCATTCAAAACTTTTTATATCTATTGAATTTTTAATTTATTTATGATTAGATTCCCTGCATAGAGTTTTAAAAAAGCAGAATATATTTTTAATTAAATGAAAGTTATAGTTTCTGTAGAAAATTCGTGAAAAAATGGTGTTCACGAAATGTTGTTTGTGACCCAGATTAGATCTCCTTTTTATTTTTATTTTTATTATCTTTAAATTCTCAATGCTTATAAACATGAAGAATAACTTAAACATTTTCTTTTTATACTAAAATTTTTTAATTGGAATGCACAGAAATATTTAAATATTTCCACACTTCGGAAAACAAATTTTTTTATGCGATAGTAATAAAGTTAGATGTTTTTTTTCAATCACTTATTAACATGTGAAAGCTATGTGCATGAAATTTTACACGGATATCGAATTATTTACAGTTAAATGTTCTAGTTTTGTAAAAATGAAACTCTCAATTGCAAACTAGATTTTGTAATGTTTTGAACATCTTGTACATGGAATTTTTTTTAGTTTAACTTCACATTCTTCATTCATATTTTTCTAAAAACATTTTCAAATTAAGTGAATGACACTACTGAAATCGAGCAATGCAGTCATCTAATTCAAATCGATCCGGTGATCATTTAAAAAAAAACATTTATAAACTAATTGTGGAAACATATTCGCCCTCGATTAACGTTTTGACAGCCAGATTTAAAACTCTTTTATCCTCTTGACACCGAACATGCATTCTATTGGGCAGATTTATTTTGCATATAGAAGAAGAAATTATAATTTTAGGTCTTAAAATCCTGCAGTCTTTTAGAGTGAATAGTCCAGCACTGTCATCTATATAGAAAAACTTTAAAATTTGTGGTGGGATTCTTGTTCTACAAGCATTTGAAAATAGCGGCCAATGAAAGAACAACCTTTGAAGATATGCCAACAGTTTTAATTTAGTTCTTTTATATTTTTATATGGAGTTTTGGCACACAAAAAAACCTTAAAAGTGCTTAATTAATAAAATAGCAAATTGTATTCACAAAGTTCCAAGATTTATGGCACACAAACCGTATAACATATAGAGCGTACTTAATTTGTCATTAAGCTTTTTCATAGTCTCCCAATTCAATACAACATTTGGAATGAGTGTACAGTTCGTAAACTCCTTCTGAAACGCCTCCACTCCAACACTATTTAGATCCGATATCACAGCCTCTTCAATCGATAACTCTTGTCGCCCTTCAAAGAATTGATTCCACTGGCCGAACAGGATCCAACTTTAATGCAAAATATTATCACCAGAGTTGAGACTTGATGTCTTGACTGCGATCCGGTGACAAAACTTCAATCTGCTGAGTTAGCAAGTCTAAAAAAAGTTGGCAAATGAAAGTTCGCGTTCCGAAATCAAACACGATTCTCATCACCTTTTTTAACAGTCAGTCATCGAGAATTTCGTCGCCAAGGTTCCACTGTAACTGGGGAATTCTAGAAAAATGTTTTGGATTAGCTTTCGAAACGAATGAGACTTGTGAGGGCCGATTTGCTGGATAGTCGAAATGGGTGCCTCTTGCACGACACTGCACTATCTCAGGAATCCATCCTTGAACAGTAATTTTTGGCGAAAAAGCAGGGTATATGTATTAAGCTTCTCCTCTCTCTTGTAATCACCAGATCTGGACTTTGCCCCATGGACTACTCTTAATTTACCATGATGCTGCAATAGGAGAAAATATAGGAGATTGAAGCCGCTGTGGCATCCGAATTGAATAATGTTGGAGTGAAGGCAGGGCCGGATTTAGATGAAAAGACGCCCTAGGCTATCGGCTAGGCTTATGGGGCCCTTTCACCTCCCATTTTTAAGTTTGCAAATTACATGAGAGGTAATAAAATACATCATCGCTGTAATATTGTATATCAATATGTTAAATGAAACATGTTGTGATGGGTACTAATCTTTATAAAAAATGTGGCACAGACAATAAATAAAAAAAAAAGTCGAGAACACTTTTTTGGACTTTTATTCTCAGCACCCTATAGAGTACTTGTAACAATAACGAATCAAACATAACACACAACATTTACAAAGAAACAAAATTCAAATAATAAAAAATCTTTGACTACGAAAATAAAATATGCAAAAAAAAATTATCATATTTTCTATCGAATTAAATTAAATATATTCAATACATTGAAGATTAAAGCAAATTCAATTCAGATAAATTTATTTCATAATTTCTCCTTATTTTCGATACAGTGTTTTAGTGTTTACTGTTTTTAAAATAGTGCCATTCTAATTTTTCTAACAATTGGAATGTAGGCCCTTTTTGATCTTGAGGCCCTAGGCTGAAGACTCGTTAGCCTATAGGAAAATCCGGCCCTGAGTGAAAGTCTTGCAGAGGACGTTTATGAATTACGGACACTCGTTCCAAGTGTTGTACTGAATTGGGAGACGACTATGTAAGTACATCCCCTGTGTTATATAGTTTGTATACGATTAATCCAGTAACTTTTTTATATATTGTGTTGTATTGTTTGTAATTTTTTTTAAATTGTTTATTTTCAGTGTTTATTTCACTCCACAGTGGGACTTGAACAGTTAATTGTATTATCAGAATGACATACTGAGAAATTTTTGTTTTCGACAAGAAGTAACTATGTTATTTGTTCACAGCATAATGTTAAGTTCCAAAATGAAGTCCATTATGATGCACATGCCAAAAAAAGATTATTTTTCTTAGAGGTTTTTTTTTTATCAATGACTTAACCTACTGTTTTTCAGCTCTTTTTAGAAGATTTATCTCTTTTTAGGAAAAATTGATTAAAAAACATGGTCTCTTGCCTGAAGCGGATAAGTGGAGATAAGAAAGAAATGAATCTTTTCGAAGCCCAGCAAACCAGCTGCTGTGAATTGTGGTATCCAGGGCCGGATTTTCCTATAGGCTAACTAGGCTTCAGCCTAGGGCCTCAAGATAAAGAGGGGCCTACATTCAAATTGTTAGCAAAATTATAATGACACTATTCTAAAAACAGTAAACACAGAATCAAAAATAAGAAGAAATTCTATACATATGAATAATAAACAAACATAATAAGTAATTCACAAACTTGAAAATGGGAGGTGAAAGGGCCTCATAAGTGGAATAGCCTAGGGCCTCTTTTCATCTAAGTCCGGCCCTGGTGGTATCGTTAATTTTAGCCCACAGAAGTTATGGTCACTTTATTGTAAAGTAAGTAACAACGGATTCCCGCACTATAAGCATGCATTTATGACTGTCTCTATTTGCAGTACTAGTTGTTCATAAACAATTTTAAATATAATATTTTTTTTTTAAATATACTGCTAGTGTAATTTATCTATTCTAATTACAGAATATTTGTACTGCTTTATCTATCTTGGAAATTGTATTACAAAATAAGATGAAATAATTAAGCCAAGGATCTCTACTCAAGGCTGTTTTAAGAAATAAGGTGCTATTTTCAACTCGATCAATGTTTATAAATATCATAGATATTGGATTTCAAATAGGCTGTCTTATATCTGTCACATATCTATTATCTCTGTCTTATATCTCTGTGAGGGCCTAAACGGCCGCTTTGGCGCTCGGTACCACAGGTTTCGGGTTCGAGTCCCGGCGCTGCCATGGATGTTTGCAGTGATTCGGAATCAACATTAAATCATAAGTCCCGGTCTAACAGGATCGTAGAGCGTTGCGGGGGTTGTGTTACTCTCCGCGTCCATAGCTTATCTTCAAGCTACACTCACCTCCTGGGTAGTGCTAAGTCAATGCAGCGCTTGCCTTAAGACATCAAAGACAACTGTCTGAGTGTTTTCCAGCTGTATTAGAACAAAAAATATCTGCACATGTTGATATTTCATGATTTCCTCAACAACTTATTCATTTTCGATTAATTTTTTAATATGGAAAATATATAGATATTAGAATATTATATAATTCAATTTATTCTTAAAATAAAACAATTTTCATAATTTTTTTGTTATATACCGCATACGGATGTAGGACATTAAGAGGAAAAATTCAATTTCACAGTAGTATACAATAAATATATATATATATATATATTATGTGTAGTAAATGGTGAGAAACCATTAGGCATCATCGTAATCATATAATTTACATTGATTGAGCTGGTAAGACAATACATTAGGTTTTTATTATGAACTTATAGTAAATAGTGAAAACCGAAATTACTTTGCTGCCAACCTAACAGAATATATTTTTTTGAAGCCATTATTTTAGCAACAAACCGGTTTTTTCTGAATTCAGACACAATGAATAGTTTTTGTTACCAGTTCAGTTTCTATAACATGCAATTAGAGAATAGAAATGCTTCAACAAGGAAGTACCCACATTTTTTTTTTTTTTTTTTTTTTTTTAATATCATGTGAATGATGAGTGGCCTTGAAAACCTACCAATAATGATAGCGAAGAAAAAAATATATTTCAGTACATTTTAATTTTATATACTTAAAGTTTCAAAATGTATTAATATTATTTATGTAATTACAATTAGAAAATAAATGGCTAATTATTTATTTTTTTAATTATAATTTATTCTACAAACGGAAATTCATCCTTTCATTTTTTTACTTCCTATCAGAGAGGAACTGTTTACTAGAAAAGTTTCATATCTATTCCAGCATGAGTATGACAACCAAATCTGTAAGGCGGAATATCTGGATTTCAATTTTAGAAAGTAGAGAACAGGACTGTGCGATACCACTCTTGATGATGGTCGCTCACAAGTATGGTAGAACAATAAGGATGCATTGTAGTAAATCCGAATCCGTATAATGCATTTTTAGTAACGCTGAATCTGTTACATTATAGTGAGGAATGACTAAAGTGACTAGCGTTTGGAAACATTTATTTCTGCCAACCACAGCAATAAATTTGTCAAAAGTATAATTTTTTCACTTTTGTACTAAGGATTTCACTATTTTATGTTTGCTGTACGTTCTTTTTTCCTGATAGACCATTCCTGTAAATTTGTCGGTTAATTTTACGAAACTTAAAACTTACGTTCATGAAAGAAATGAGCAGAAAAAGACTCATTTAATTAATATCAAAATATAAAGATTATAAAATTTTAAAACATTACTTCAACGGCAAATTATAATGCTTTATATACAATATTATTGTGTTAAGTTTAATTAAATTTTTTGCAAAAAATTCATTTTTCACGTGCCTTTTCATAAAACTTTTTTTGTTAAAAATCAAAGAAACGAATTCATTTTTTTTTTCCTTCATTAGTCTTTTGATGCTGAGGACATTATTACCATTATTCAGAAAAATCGTATGGAGTTCTTTTTTTTTTCTATATAATTATTGGCGATATGACTTATTGACAACATAAGTACAGCAATACGCCGAATTTACACGATAGACGAATCTGAAAGTCAAGTACAACTTGCATATAATTAATATTTATTTAAACTTTACATATATTCACATAAATTTTACATATATGCATATAAATCTATATAAATTTGGTTTAAGTTGGAGCACAATTTTGTATATACTATAAATACATTTCAATTTTAAGTTGTAGTTGTAGTCTAATGTTGTCAAAGTTCTACTCCAATTTAAACAAAAACTGATTTATAAGCATTTCTATGCAAAGCTGTATTCTTGACTTAATTAACATTAGTCAGGGTACAACATTTTATACACATATATATAAATTTTATTTAAGTTGAGGGTACAACTGCGCGTATAAATACACTTAAATTTTACTTAAGTGGGAACAAGGAATAACAAAAATGTTAGTTTAGAAAAAAATATTTAATTGCGATTTTTTATAAAGACCAATTTCTATAATTTTCTACCCTCTGAAATCTTTCACAATTATTTCGAAGACAGGGCATTTTCGTAACAAAATTCTCTTTTATCCTCAAGAAAAAATATATAATTGAAAAAAAAAAAGAGAAAAACGGATAATATTGGCGGTTTTATGCAATCCAAACTTACTCGAATAGATGACATCAAGTGAAATAAAAGAAAAGAAATTGAAAGAGATAAATAAAAAAATATGTATTTATAAAATCAAGAAGAGAATAGAACACTCGTTGAGAATTATGGTAAAATCATCATTAAATATGGATCAAAATGATTTTTTTGATACTTAAATGATACTCTACTCATAGAATAGATAAAAGCATGTTATCACGAGAGGTTTTGTATGGCCACACTATTTCGACCAGTAAGACCAAAATTACAAGTAAAACAAAATTATCATTAAAATTAAACAAGCGTAATATTGAAATAAACGGTTAGCAGTATTGCTAGTCGAAAAAAAAATAAAAAATCTAAGAACCGTGTAACTCCGAATTCGCGTAAGTCAGAATATTACTAAATTATTAAAAAAAATTAATAATAATAAAAAATTAGAATTCTAAAAACAATCAAAGATTAGAATTCTAAAAAAAAAAATCAAAAATTAGAATTCTAAAAAAGAATCAAAAATTAGAATTCTAAAAAAAATCAAAAATTAGAATTCTAAAAAAAATCAAAAATTAGAATTCTAAAAAAAATCAAAAATTAGAATTCTAAAAAAAATTAAAGATTAGAATTCTAAAAAAAAACCAACAAAAAAAAATTCGTTTTAAAAGCACGTTCAGAATAAACTAATAGTTAATTAATAGTTAATAATTAACAAATTTACATAGTTATTAACTCACCTTGTTCATTCCATTTCCCATTCTTCCTTCATCCTCTTTCTGTTAACTTCTAGATTTAACTTTTGAAGCTCTTTCCTTTCAAATATAGCTACTCATTCTTAATAACAAGACATTCTAATTACTTCGCGAACTCGGAATATTTCTAAACATTAAACAGATAAGGCACTATACATTTAAAGAGCGAGTCATTTAACTCGAAAAATAGACTATTTAGATTTTAATATATATACTTTTTACAAAATACTATTTTATGTAATGCCTTTCACAAAATAAAACACTAATGTAACAAAAATGATCTAGATAATTCACTTGATTAAGAGTAGAATGAGTATTCATTACGGAATATGAATACTAAATAATTGCGTTACTATCGCTAAGTTTTCAGACTTCACATGGAGCTGAATGTAATCGGAATGAATGAATATTCCCTCCCAAAATGGAATGATTCATTTCTTGCTTGCCAAACTGCCATCTAGTGACTATTAAAGGAACTATTTTCTTTTCATTTGTATTTCGGTCACACTGCTCATCAATAATCATTTCCCTTTTTAACAACTAAGTTTTTTTTATATATAATCAGTATAATAATATTTATTTAATTATCTAACTTCCAGTTACATTACTCTTGTTTAGCAAATTGCCGTCTAGTGATCATAATACAAATTATTTTTTATTTGTATATCGGTCACACAATTCATCAATAATTATATATTTTTTAACAACTAAAATTAGCATAATTGAATTATAAAACTGGAAGTTAAAACGAATAAATTGCCTAGATGCTTCGTAAAATCACAAAGCCTTTGCAACTTTGTTTCGTTTTTTCTGGGTTTTTATAAATTAATTTCTAACGAAAACACTATTTATTTCTATTATTAATGTAAAAATAACTAAATGCTATTTATTTCAATTAATAATATTATTAACTGTGCAAAATAAATTAAATATAATGTATCATTTTAAAATGAATTTCAAAAAATTTAACGAAAAGAAATATTTTTGAATTGCATAATAAAAAAAAAAAAATATCAAATGAAATCAGTGTTTTAAATTAAGCGATCTAATAAAATGAAGTGCATTTATACTAGGCACAAAGTATAATACATTGTGTAATTTAAAATGTTAAAATATGAATATTATAAGACATGCATGAAATTACACTGAGACGATGAAATGAATTCTTATTTGATGTTCATAGTTCTTTTGAATGTTATTTTTTATTTTAAATTTTGAATGTAATGATGTTTTGAAAATCAGACTGACTAAAGGGAGTTTTTGCGGCAGAATGCCTCTCAGCAGATTTTCCGCATTATCTCCAATGCAATATATAAAAGCATCCTGTCGTCCAGCGGACAACCCAGCAAGCACAACACAGCAAGCTAAAAAACAGCTAAATTTGTTACTATAAAACGTAGACATTCGTCATCGGTTCACCTTTTGGAGTGAAATTTAACTCATTGTTGCTGTGTTGTGACTCATCCTCAATGTACAGTATCGCGGGACGGACATTTCATGAGTAGTCTACTCATGGATGGAGGTTACGAGGCAGCTTCTGTTGTAATGAAGCCTCAGTAGGTAGAAGTTTGACTTGGCTCCGTGACTTTCAAGAAGGAGGGCAGTGCCTTCCGGGATGTCGTTTTAAGGGGAACTACTCCGCATTTGCGTATTGCATAGGAGAAAACTCAGAAACTCCCTCAGGAAGTCTGACTAATGTAGCAAGATGCTGAACATCACAAACGCCATCGAGTCTCTTCCATTAACAGTGTCTACAACAAAGCCGCATCGGATTGAACTTCAATCCTAATGCTCAGGGGCCTGATGGCCGAGTGGCTAGCTCTCTGGCGCTCGGTACCACAGGTTTAGGGTTCGAGTCCTGATGGTGCCATGGATGTTTGCAGTGGTTCGGAATTCACTTTAAGGCATAGGTCCTGGTTTAATATCCCTGCTTCTCTATAATCTTTGCATTTACGTCTCAAATTTTGTTTTTTGAAAGAATAACCATTAACATAAGATTCACCCCGACAATTATTTCCAAATTCTTGATAGGGTTCTCCTGTTGCACTTAAATTGTTTTGCAGCTAACGTAATTGCACATATGACCGTAGAGCATCACAGTGCGCAATCAGACTTTTTAGGTGTGGTGTAGTAGTAGTAACTCTAATGCTCACCAGCGATGCGCATTATCACTGAACCACGAATCAGGCATTATCAAAAACTAGATTAAATTAAACAATAAATGAAAAATACTACTCCAATGTCGTCCACCTACTGCCAGATTTCTAGTCATAAAATGCATTCTTTTTACGCGGTAGGGTGTTCCGACCTACACCCAATGCTCTACAGTCATATTAGGCCAGGACTTACGGTTTAAAGTGGATTCCGAACCACTACAAACACCCATGGCACCACCGGGACTCAAACACAAAACCTGCTACACCGTGCGCCAGAGCACTAGTCACTCTGCCATCAGGCTCTACCTGATGGAGTGCTCAATATAATATTCCCCGTTCAAAAGGTATTGGTTAGACTAGATATCGTGTCAGCGGACATAGGGAATCAACTCTAACTGCCATGATGTCTTTTAAATACGCATAAGACGTATCAACAGAAAGTATATGCTTTACCATCTCCCACACCTCTCCATCGAAATGCCTCACCTGAAATACCTCTCAAAAATACTTAGATCCTCATCTCTTTTTAACATTTAAGGCGAGTGTGTCAAGTTATTCCATAATCAATTATACGATATCTTCCAAGATCTGTTGGAAGCCTGAAATGGTTTTGTCTCCATCAAATGCATCTCCACTTGGACCTGCTTTGCCTTCCATTAATTCCATCCATAAAAGCATCATTTGAATAAATATCTTAAACTTCTCCATCCGTCCTTTCTATGACATCCCGATGATGGACTCCTCATTTCCCATTTCCTTTACACAAAATGGAAAAGAAGCTCCTGAAAGGTTCATTTTTTATAAACACAAAGTGCCTATTTTGGCGTGTAAGGAACAAAATTGAAGCCTTTTCCCTTTTATGTAGATGAAAAGAGGATTCCTTTTTTTACAACCCAAAAGAACCAATTTTGGGGTGTAAGGAAATTAAAAAATTTAATCCCTTCCTATCTGTGGCGGTATTGTAAAGGTTGCGTAGTGTTATTAAAATCCAGACGGCAAAATAAAAGACGATAATCAATTTTCACAATTACGACATGTTTATTCTACTTCGAACGCTTACTACGTTCTATTTTTATTTTAGCGGGAAAATTCCCTTTCTAACAGTGAAAGTAGAAGTCGTTCAATTTGTATTCCATTTTACATCAATAGGTGTCGCTACATCACTCCCCTACCAGTAACCAAGTTACGTTACTTTGAAAATGGTAGACGAATTAATATATCTATACAAATATTAGCGAACAAATACACATTGATACAAATTGAAATTGTACAAAATAATTACAAATACAATTAAATATAAACATTTACATACATAAATCAAGTTAATTTTTAAAATGGAATGGATGAATTACAAATTTGAAGAAAAGTCAATAATGTCATTGAAACGAATAGGAAGTTTTACTTGTCTTCCACAACGTGTTGTTGTATTTGGTTGTGCAAACTTGCTGACTTGGTATAAATGTTTGTTCACTCGGCAGAGATGTATGATCATTTAAAGACGTTGGATTCAGAAGTTCATTAGGTTGTAACACATATGCCGGTTTCAGTCTATCCACTGAAATATTAACTTGTTTATTTTTAATTGATAGAAGAAAGTTTTTCGTGGATCTTTGCAATACCAAATAGGGTCCTTCATATGGGGGTTCTAAAGGTTTTTTAACTCTGTCAATTCGCAGAAATACATGTGAGCATGTGTACAAATCTTTTGGAATGAATATCTTTTGTTTACATTTGTTTTTGGATTGGTATGGTTTTAAGTCGGCCATCTGTTTTCGGAGATTGCTTACGAAATTATCATCAGATATTGGCAATCTGGATTCTTCAAAGAATTCGCCTGGTAGTTTAATAGTTTTTCCATAAACCATTTCAGCTATTGTATACTTAGAGTCCTCATGTAGAGCAGCTCGCAAACCCATAAGAACCGTTGGTAATGTGTCCGTCCAACGAACGTTGTTATGACATCTAATAGCTGTTTTCAAGGTACGGTGAAGACGTTCAACTTTTCCATTACTCTGAGGATGGTAAGAAGACGTATGGTTTACTTTAACACCACATAGCGCAGCCAAACTTCGAAATAGTTCTGAAATAAATTGAGTGCCTCTGTCAGTAATAACACAAGTAGGTACACCAAATCGGGTAATCCAATGCTCATAAAAAGCTTTTGCTATACTTTCTGCAGTGATATTTGATAACGGTACCACTTCCATCCAAGAGGTAAACCGATCAATACACGTCAAGCAGTATGTGTATCCATTAGAAGGTGAATAAGGTCCAATTAAATCTATATGAACGACACTAAATCTCTCATCTGGTGTTTGAAATTGTGAATATTCTGATTTTGTATGTTTAGTTATTTTATTTTTCTGACAGTTGATGCAAGTTTGAGTCCACTGTTTAACATTTTTTTGATATTTGGCCAAATGAATCTTTTAGTTATTTCTTTTACAGTAGTTCGAATTCCAGAATGAGCT
This sequence comes from Caerostris darwini, assembly GCA_021605075.1. Classification (NCBI taxonomy): domain Eukaryota; kingdom Metazoa; phylum Arthropoda; class Arachnida; order Araneae; family Araneidae; genus Caerostris; species Caerostris darwini. Next base: position 141,389 of record BPLQ01009436.1, read on the forward strand.
AAACTGTGAATTGTATTAAATATTGTCATTCGAAAATGTTTTGGTATGAAGGGTCGGATACTGGAAGTAGAGGTATCACAATACAAGAGCTTTCCTGATGGCAATTGGTGTTCCTTAAAATGTAATGATTTGGAATGTAATTTTAATTGTTGTAGTTCATCATCATTAATTTGTGCATCTGCTATCAAGTCATAATCAACAATAGGTGAATCGATGTCCTCAATTCTAGACAGTCTGTCTGCTACCACATTGTTTCGACCACTGATATGGTATAGGTTAGTAGAGAATTGTGAGATATATTGTAGGTGTCTTAGTTGTCTTGGGGAGGCTTTATCATCGTTTTGCTTAAAAGCAAATATTAACGGCTTATGATCAGTATAAATATCGAAATCTCGACCTTCAAGTAAATGCTTAAAGTGTTTAATGGATAAATATATACCCAAAAGTTCACGGTCATAAACGCTGTAATTCTTCTGAGCATCATTAAGTTTTTTAGAAAAAAATGCAATTGGCTTCCATCCATTTGGTTCTTTTTGTTGAATAACTGATCCAATAGCCCAATCAGAAGCATCTGTGAGAAGTGCCAGAGGGTAATCCGAGTTGGGATATGTCATTAACGCTATTTGAGCAACATCTTGTTTGCATTTTTCAAAACTTTGTCTAGTTTCATCGGTCCATGGTATTTTGGACGATCTTTTTTTGTAGATCCTTTCAAAAGTTCATGTAGAGGAGCTTGAGTTTTTGCGGCATTATTTATATAATTACGATAAAAATTGATCATTCCTAAGAAGGAACGTAATTCGTGCATAGTTTCTGGCAATGGATATTCTATGATAGCTTTGATCTTTTGAGGTTGAGGTAGTGAACCTTCCGCAGATATTTGATAGCCTAAAAAATCTATTACAGGTACTCCCAAAACTGATTTGCTAATATTAATCCGTAGACCATATTTATCTAAACGCTGGAAAACTATTTTAAGATGTGAACGATGTTCTTCCTCGCAAGAAGAGGCGATCAACACATCATCTAAGTATGGAAACACAAAGTCTAGACCATAAAGAACTTCATTTATAAACCTTTGAAATGTTGCAGGGGCATTTTTGAGACCAAAACTCATCACATTGAATTGATAAAGTCCAAAAGGTGTGATGATGGCAGTTTTTGCCTTATCTTCATCTGCTACAGGAATGTGATAATATGCTTTAGTAATGTCAATTTTAGAAAATATAGTTTTATTAGTTAAAATATGCTGAAAATCCTGGATTCGAGGTATGTTATATCGATCAGGTATAGTTAAATCATTCAATCTTCTATAATCACCACACGGACGAAAAGAACCATCTTTCTTTGTTACTATATGTAATGGACTTGCCCATTCTGAGCTAGATGGACTAATGATGTTATTGTCAAGCATATATTTAAATTCTCTTTTAGCTATTTCCAACCGTTTTGGATCTAATTGTCTTGCTTTACAATTTATAGGTTGTCCTTTAGTTACAATATGATGTTTTACATTATGTTTAACATTTGAATTAAGAAAATTTGGTTTTGTTATATTGGGATACATAGAAAATAAATCAGAATATTTACATAAGCTGCTCGTTGTATTTACACTTTCATTAATAGAGATGGGTGCAATGTCACCATAAACTGCAAGGTTAGTTACACCATCAATTAATCTTTTATGCTTTATATCAATTAATAAATTGAACTTATTTAAAAAATCTGCACCTAGTATAGGTTTACTAATTTTGGCCACAATAAATGGGAATTGAAATTCTCGGCTTAAACCTAGATCAAGATTTAAAATTTCTGTACCAAAAGTATCGATTGCAGTATTATTTGCAGCATATAATTTATAGTCACTAATAAATTTGTGTTTAGAAGTATAAGGAATAAGACTTACGTCCGCTCCACTATCAACCAAAAAGCGTAAACCCGTTTTTTTGTCGTTGACAAATAGACGGTATTGACGGCAATGTTTTGTATTTTCAGCAGCAGAGTCTGCCGTTAATTCTGTTGCTGATTCTGGTTTTCCGAAGGATTGTTTTTGCCATGCACATGGAGCTTTACATTTATCAGGAAAACATTTTTCTCGAAAACGAAAATGGTAATAACAGTATTTACCAGAAGGATTGGAAGAGCGATTGCGAGACTTACTTCGATGAGAAGAAGAGTATCGACCACCTGTATTTCTTGTTTGGGAACGAGAGTTCCGTGTGACACTCAGTTTTTCAAGTTTATTTTCCAAAGATGTAAGTTGTTGTCGTAACTCAGTTATGGCATCTGATCCTGATGAAACATTGCTTACGCGGTAAAGTTCTTGTTTTGGTTGCATTTCAAGAATACGATCCGCCATTAATGCCAGTTTTTCAATTTTTTCATCACTGACTAGTAAAATATTCCGCACAGAATCAGGCATTTTTTGTAGAAATAACGTTGTTAGTACCTTATCTGTTATTCCATCAGTAGCCAGGTTTCTCATTTTTTGTAAAAGTTGACTAGGTTTAAGATCTCCCAAGTCAAGTCCTGTCAGCAGTCTCTGAAGACGCTTATTTTCGCTTTCTTTAAATGTATTCAGCAAACGTTCTTTAGCAGCGGTATATTTTGTTCTATTATCATCACTTATAATGTCCCACAAACTTTCAACAAACTTCGGTTCTAATTACGAAACTAAGTAGTTGAATTTTGTATCCTCGGCTGTTATTCCACAAATTGAAAATTGTGCTTCAACTTGAAAGAACCATATTTCTGGTTTTTCAGCCCAAAAAGGAGGTATTTTGACACTTACCCGCGCTACTTCATCTTTTTTCGCCGATTCATTAGATTCAGTCATTTTGTAAATAATTCACTGTTTGCAAACAATTCACGGGTCACCAAGTATGTGGCGGTATTGTAAAGGTTGCGTAGTGTTATTAAAATCCAGACGGCAAAAATAAAAGACGATAATCAATTTTCACAATTACGACATGCTTATTCTACTTCGAACGCTTACTACGTTCTATTTTTATTCTAGCGGGAAAATTCCCTTTCTAACAGTGAAAGTAGAAGTCGTTCAATTTGTATTCCATTTTACATCAATAGGTGTCGCTACATATCCTTTAAATGTGCCTTTTCCTAAAGAGAGGTCGTTTTCTGTTTTTAAAGATTTTTCGAAAGGATAATTGTACTCACATATTTTTTCGATTGACTAAAGATGGGTATTACAACAGAAATTTACTTATTAAAATAATCCCTTTATTCATAAATTGTAAGTTACTTTTGTTTAAAGACTATTTTTTAGAACTGCTAATTAAATTTTTCAATATTTGATTAATTGTTATTTAATGTCACAAAATGTGAAGTCATTGTTGAATAAAGATGTCGAGTGCCTGAACGCGAAGCGTTCATCTACTCAATGGTATGTGAAGGCAGTAGGAAAGAAAAGTCCTGAAAAATAGATAATAGTAATCGTATGATTTGAGAGAAAAAAAAAAGAAGAAAGTTAGAAAAATGTAAATCATCGGTGACGGAAACGTAACAAGAAATTTATGATCAGTAAATATGCGTTGAAGTAAAATATCTAAAAAGCGATAAGTGAGCAGGAACAAAATGTGAAGTAATTTAAAGTGATACGTTGTCGATTGAAGAAAGATGTAAAATATATATCTTTTGGGGTAAATATATCTAAATTTCTATTGAATGGTACCAATCTTCTGTTAGAAATTTTGTGAAAGTATAGTTGTTTTAGCTTTTTAAATTATCTTGTTTTGAAATCGTTTACAAATTCCTACAATGGCAGCCTCCTTTTTTTTATTATTCACATTTATTTTTAACTAAACCTAAACTGTAAAATGAAATGAATATAGCTGCCAAGAGTCAAAACACATGACAAATTGAAACGAACTGAATTGAAGACTTAGTTTACGTGAAAACGAGTTTATTTTGACATTTGTTTTGTTTATTGTTTGTTTAGTTTACTGATATTTTTCTCATTTCTGAGAGATTTATCAACTGAATACTACATAAATCGCCATAATAAATGCCCAAAATGTGGTTTTGGGAACTATTGCTTCAAAATATTTGTGTAGCTACCTGATTATAAAACTTTTTTTCTAGTATTTTGGGGTAATTGAAAATTTTAGTTGTTTATATTTCTTTTGAATATGATTGAAGTCATTTTATTAAATTATTATGATTATTTCCTATTTAATTGTCCACTTATAATATTTCTTTTATTATGTTTAGATATTTACATTAATTTCTAATAAATATAATAACCTTGATTTTAATCTAATTTAACTATTTAATTTTGAATTCAATAAAACCAAGAATATAGATACAGTAAATATTGAAAATAATGATTTCAATTAATTAAGATGAAGTGAAATTTATTTGTGTGTTAACAAAATTTTGCATTGATTTCACTTGCCAAACTTTGCATTTTAATTAGTTTTTAATAAATACGACTAATTATTTTTAAAATTTTTTTATTAGAATTTTTCTGAAACACTATCAAGAAATATTGTCATAATTCTTGAGATTGTACATTTCTATAATATAAAACAAATTATGAAATAATTATGCTGTAGTTTAATTGGGGGTTTTAGACAAAATATGTGCAAGTAGACCTGAGAATTTCTCTCAAATTATGACTTATTTTGTTGATGGCTATGATTTCACATCATTTACATTTAGTGCAAAGTAAAGATCCATTAGTGGATAGCTATTTTTTTTTTTTTTTTTTTTTTTGCAAGTAAAATGTTTATTATATCACTAATGCCTCTGCAATTTTGCTATCCATATTAACTAGTCATTTTTTAAGAAGGACTGTGAAGAATGGTTTTTGTGGCTGTAAGCTTGGGTGCTTATTATTGCATAAACAATGCAATTGTAAATTGTATGTACTATTTTTTAAAAAAATCTATGTTATGATATGTATAAAAATTAATCACACTTCCTGGACTTATTTATGTATTATTATTAATATGATCTCCTTAACATTTAATCACAAGTCAATAGAACTAAATCTAAAGAAGATTAAAGCATAGATAGAAGATTGACTGCATTGATAATAATTTTCAAAGCTGACAGAATAACTAATTGAAGATTCTTTATTAGTTAATGAAATAAATATGTTAAAAAAAACATTTTGGCCCATACTGGCTTGTCAAGACAATAAAAAAAAGAATGTAAATGTAGCAATATAAATAATAATAGCATCAATATGAATATTATGATTTATACTTACTTTTTTTTTTCACCAAATATAAAAATGACACCTGTTATAAAATCGCAGGATCTTTAATCACATAATCAATCAAACAGTAAACTACTATTTTAGTATACATTAAAAATTTTCAATAATTTAAATAAAATAAAAAATTAACTATAATGTTAAAGTGTAAAAAACAAAAATATTGAAAAGAAATCAAACTGTAAAGCTATATAAATAATGACAAAATTAACCCTAAATAACAGTCTTAAAATTACTAATTTCTTTAAGAATTCTAAAAATTATTTCAATTTTGAGTATCAAGTAGGAATTTTATACTATTAAGACATTCTGCAATATCCCAGAACTTCTCAAAAGTTAATATGTGATATTTGAATTCTGGACATAACTCTAGCAATGGGTGCAATAAAATATTTATGCCCAGCATCTTTTAGTTCATTGCTTGTGTATGCCTGAAAAGATAAGAAAATATTATCCAATTTCCATTGCCATGGCTAATGTTGTTTTTTCTTATAAATAAACTTTCATCTGTTTTTCATTTCATTTCTACAATTGTATAATTTAAAACATTTGTTTACTTGTTCACAGTGAAAGGTCTCATAAATTTTGGGGATGATTTTCTGATTATTATATTTACCAAGAAGTTGACTTGACAACTGAAAAGTATCAATTATTTTTATTCCAGGCTTTATCACTAGAGAATACAATGTCCCATTCTGGTTCATCAGCAAAGCGACCTGTGAGCAATAGCTTGTCCCAATGGTCGGACCATCCCAGCGATGCTTCGCAGCACTCCCTGTCATCCCACCATCATCATCACCGCAGTTATGACCCTGAGTGGGATGCCAAGGAGGAGTTGCGGATGCGGGAGCTGGAGGAGGCCCGCGCGAGGGCAGCTCAGATGGAGAAGACTATGCGCTGGTGGTCAGACTGCACTGCCAACTGGAGAGAGAAGTGGAGCAAGGTGAGGACAGAGAGGAATAAAGCAAGGGAAGAGACTCGAGTGCTCAGGTAAGCTTTTAGTGTTGAATACATTTAATTTATTAAGATTTACCGGGGAAAATTATGTATTTTATAATATTTAGTGCTTGCTTTTGCAATGCGGGTTACTTTTGTTTTTGATTTAATGTTTATTAAGGAAATATTTGAATTGAAAGAACCATTTGCTTATAAAAACAAGTAATAATAATAAAAAAAATTTAAGTCCATTCCTAGTTTTTTTTCACTCTATTGCAGATAAGTCCTTTACAAATAAAGTTGAAATTTTCCTCTTACATCTGGTGCCATCTATTATTAGATACATGCAACTTAAATCTAAAAAAAACCCTAAAATTAATTCATTAAATTTAATTCATGAATTAATATTTGAAAAAACTGTATTAACATCATGTGTCATCCACTACAAGTTCAAAAAAATGTATTTGAACTTGAGTGGATGAATAAAAAGTATTTTATTACTGATTAAAAATTTGAACAGGATATATATATAGGGAGAGAGTGAACTAATAGTAGGAATTGAATAAATATGAAAAAGTAAAGCAAAATTACTGAAAGCAGATTAATAAAAAGTATATTTAATAATACTGTTTTATTATGCTTTTCAAATCATGTGTAATAGGTTACATGGATGAATATTACCAAGAAAAAAAAAATAATGAATGGCTAACAATGATGATTCATAATTTTAAATGATTCAGGATATTTGGATGAAAATCTTTTGATTATTTTAAATTTATTTTACAAGTATGATATTTTTTGTGTATTTGTGGTAATGTTTTCAAAGACTTTACTGTTACCTCTATTTCAATAAATATCAATATTTATTGATTTGCTTTCTAGATGAAAAAATAAATAAATAAATATACTAAGTTTCATCCATGTTTTATGACTCCATTCTGTTTTTTATGAATTTTTTTTTATAATTTTTTAATTTAAGATTACAATACCGAAATATAGTCTTAAATATAAAAAAAAATGCATTTAAAATTCATGAAATATTTAAATTGTATGTTATTTTAATTGCTGTATTATTTTTTGTAAAAAATGCGTATTATGAAATGCATTCTATAAAAGCTTTTTCCATTAAAAAAAAAAAATATATCTATATTTTTGAGTATAAAAATATTTAATTTATTTAAATTTGTATAATTCATCAAATTGTTTGTATTTATTATATATATATATATATATATTCTGTTTTAAAAATTATCTTAAGTGTAGGATTAAAAAAGAGAAAAGTCTGTCCCTGGCTTTTTGTCAAATTAATTTTATTCTTGCCCAAAAGAATTTAGTATAATAAAATTATTATTAATTTTTCTGTTTCAGAGGTAAATTAGAAATTGCTGCCAAAGAATGTAACACTTTAAAAAGAGAAAAACAAGATCTTTTTATGCAAGTTGAAAGACTTAAAAAAGAAAACCAACTTTTTAATGGAAATGAGGAATTCATTGATGATAAGAAGGAAGATGTTTCCTATATAGGAGGTCAAAACAAAGAAAGAGTTATTCCAGAACGAGATGTGGGTCCAGGAGACAAAGTAACTGATCTTGAAAATGTTTTTATTACTAATTCTTTGCCCAAATCTACAAAAGATGATAATGCAGATGATGTAAATATTGAAGTCTCCTCAACTGTTGTTGAAGTATCAGACTGTGCTCATACAAATCCAGATTTGCAATTCTTGGATAAATTCCTCAAACAAGACTCTAAAGACACCATTGCCATTAATACCATTCCATCAGTGAATGAAAAAAAAGTGTCTAGGATCCTAAATCGAAGCATTGAAGATTTCAATGTTCCTGTGCAAGAAATAACAGAGCAGAAAGTAGCTATGTTACAATTGCGTTTAGATGAAGCATCAAAAACTATTATTGCTGAAAGACAGTAAATATTTTTCCTTATTGTAGTGCTTATAAGTTTCTGTAATGGATTTATAGAAGTTCCATCATAAATATCTTTTATAAATTTTAAAATTTAGAAATCGAAATGCTTCTTTATTAACTAATTATTAAATCTTTATTAACTAATATAAATAACACATTGAGTGTTTTAACTATAACTTGTTGTTTTGTTGCTATAACTTCATTTATAATTGAATTTTATAACATTAGTAATTTTAATTATAATGTAAGTATATGGAATAAAAAAAAAATAAGGATTTACCTAATTTTTTTTTGTGTATGGCACAAATATGGGCTAATTTTTCATAAGCTTTTCAGAAGGCATTTTTTTAACTCTTGCTCATACATCTGATAAAAAATTGTTGTATGACAATTTTAAATAGTTTTAAATTTACAATTAATTTTAGGTTACTTAATTTTGTTTTCAAATGTTATCTACATTTATATCACTTCTGATTTTTAAAAATTTTTAATTTTAATTTTCTGATTTAATAAAATTTCGTAATTTTTAGAAAACAGTTTTATATGTTCATATATGAACAACCAAGCATCTTTTATATGTTTAATCATTAGCATTATTATGAAGAATTTTTATAAATATTTTGTTATAGAGAAAAGAACCAGTTGATGAAGAGTATGGATAAGATGCAGTCAGAATACAATCAACTTCGAATCAAGTATGAAGACGTGAAGAAATCAAAACAGGATATCATGAAAGAAGCAAGTCTTGTTTCTATTAATATTTATAGAGTATTTTATTTAGTTGGTGTACGATATTTTGCATGCATATTAAAATATTGTAACTCACATAGTGTTCTATGGATATTTTCTCGAATTATGTAAGGAATTTTGTTGATATGATGAAATCTAATAAATTGAACTATTGATTTCAGGAGGTTGTCATATTTCTCCACTCTCTTTTTCATTATTTGTGAGCTAAGTCATCACAAACCGTAATACTTTTTCCTTCTTATTTCTTTAGATAGTTCCCATTTTAAACAATGCATGCGGAAATGTGCTATTATCAGAATTCTTTAAAATTCTATTAACACAATTAATATAACTTGAATTGCTAAATTTGATTATGTAAAATCTTTTAGCTAAGTCAAATCAAAGCAGAACATCAAGATGAAATAGACAATATGAGGTTGGATTTAGAGGATGAGGCTAATAGTAGAAGTAATTTAGATCAGAGAGTTGCAGAACTTCGCTCCGAGGTAAATTGAAACATTAATATTTTCCTTTCTAATTTTGCATATTTTAAAGAGTACTTATATATAGTGTGTGTGTATGTATGTATATATATATATATATATATAGTAGCATGGAAGCTGCAATAGTAAACCAAGTGGGTTTTTCAGTAAATTTGAAAGACATTTCTTTTTACTTAATTTATTAATAATAATTAAGATATTTGAAGAATTAGAAAACAGTTTCGAAAACCTTGTCCGCTAAGTGTGAAAATTTAAAAGGTTTTATTATCAGAGTGAAGAAAATTATGTACATATCTCTAAAAGTGATGTGCTTAATATCTTGCAGGGAACAATTAACTTATTATATAGCAGTTACAAGTGGCTGTTGTAGAAAATGCAGAACTAAGTTAACAGGGGTTAGTGTAGCAACTGAATTTGTTAGTTCTAAGTCAGGAATTCAGGATGAGCAACATAAGTGTTATTATGTATATATATATAAGTATAATAAAAAATTGTAAGTTTATAATATTTTTATAAAGGTATTTTTTATAAAAATATTTTATACTTACAACATTTACCATAATTTAAAAATGCATAGTAGTATTGTGTACAAATTTATTTTTTTGAATAAAAATTGAACATTGTAATATTGTACTAATGCAATAATCTGATGGTGTTTTTGTTTTATTTTATTACAGACAAAATTCAACTGCAATTATTGTTTTTTTTTTATAAATATTTTTAAGATTTAGATCTAGCAATGATCAAAGGATTAGTATTTATTAATAAATATTTTACTTTAAAATTAAATCTGTATATGCCTTTTATATAAATTTAATCACCGAAGTCAAGCATCATTGGGCGCGGTCAGTACTTGGGTGGGTGACCACCTGGGAACACCGCTTGCCGTTGGCAAATTTGGGACCTGAATGGCCGAGTGTCTAGCGCTCTGGCGCTCGGTGCCACAGGTTTCGGGTTCGAATCCCGGCGGTGCCATGGATGTTTGTAGTGGTTCGGAATCCACTTTAAGCTGTAGGTCCCAGTCTCCTATGACTGTAAGAGCGTCACGGAGCAAAAGTCAGGCTTCTACCTACGGGTGCTCCATCACAACAGAAGCTGCTTCCTTCGCCTTCAATCATGAGCACGTATGGGCTCGTGGGCTTGGCCAGCCAAGTGGGATAAGAAACAACAACAACATATAAATTTAATTCAGACATTTTACATATAATTTATTTTATAATTTCTGTAAGCTTGATTCCTTTATTATTCAATATTTCCTGATGAAATTTGTAAATAATAGATCATTATGTTTGCTAATATCTACTAAGTTAATTTTATTTTTAAGCAGTTTTAGCATTTAAATTATTTCTTCTTCTTCTTATTATTATTATTATTTATTAAAAATCCAACTTAGTATTTAAAAACTAGCAGAAAAGGGATACACAAATCTTGCTAAGAAGGAATACGAGATAAAAAGTAAATTAAAAGAATTGTTAGATGAAAAATCACTTTAACTTCATAAAAAGAAAATAAATTTAGAGAGAAAATTCTAGCTGATTTGAAAATGTTTGATGCTGTTTTTTATGTATAATAAGAAGTTTAAAATCAATTTATGAAATGTGTTAATCATTTCTTTGCTAGTTATTCGATTAAACATTCTTTTAGTTGGAGAGACTTCAGAGTGAAAATGCTGCTGAATGGGGAAGAAGAGAAAGGCTGGAAACTGAAAAGTTAGCGTTAGAAAGAGAAAATAAGAAATTGCGTACTCAGATTGAAGACTTGAATGAAAGAATGGAGAGAAAAACAAAACAAATGACATTAGCTTCTGATTCTGATGTTAAAGCTCTTCAGATTGAATTGCACGAAAAAAATAAAGTAATAATTTTTTTATTTAGTTGCTTTTAATTGTACTTAAGTTTTTTTAATCTTTTTCAGAATATTGCATGAAAAGATTCAAGTAACTTAAAATTTTATTTATTGGAAATTATTCATTCTAATGTGCTATTTAATTAATATACTGAGAAAATTGTGGCAGATTAATCATTTGCTGTAAATTTACAGCCACCCAAGGGACAATACAATACAATACAATACTTTTACTTTTATAGGAATAGGAATTTACATTTATAGGAATTTATAATACTTTTTGTAGCAATTTTTATAAAAATAAAATGGAATAATTAAGAAAAATATGCATCTTATTGGAAATGTCAGTATCCATTGATAGGAAAAGTGATATTGGCTTACAAAATAATTTCAAAATAATCAATATTGCTGTATTACTAGATATTATTTGAATTAAATAATTCTAGTAATAGTTATAGTGATCTTCTCAGAAAATAATACAAACATCATAAATTTTGTAGTTGTTACTTTGCAAACTTAATTTCCCTTAGAATACAATTTTGTGGTATTACGACATCAAGGGTTTTGCAACATCTTGATAAACATATTCTTCAAATTATTAAACTACTCTGAAAAAATGTTGATTATAGTTTGTTGTATATATTCTGACTTTTAGAAAACATAATATTTCTCAGTATTAATTAAATTTAAAATTAATCTAATAATATTTACTGTTACAACAATTTTTTTTCTTCTATCAGGAATTAGCTGACTTAAAACATGCACATACAAAATTGAAAAAGGTTTTACAAGATAAATCAACCGAGTTAGCTCATGCTCTTCGTCGTTCTGAGCAGTATGAAGCTGAAGTAAAGAAGCTTAGAGGAAGGATAGAAGAACTGAAAAAGGAGCTGGCATCTGCTGAAGATGAAGTAAAACAGTTTTCCTTTTAGTGGTTTACATTATTTCACTCTTTTATATGTTAGAAAAATTATTCACAATATTTTCTTTCTTATGTTTCTTATTAATTTCTTACAAAAATGCATTTCTTTACAATTTATTTTGTAACTTTTAGAATTATTTAATAAGGAAAATATAATTTTTAGGTATTTGTTTTTTTAAAAATACTATTTAGAGCATGAATACTTTCATAAAATTGAAAATAAATAAATGTGTTATTTATTTACAATAGTAATATTGGTGTTTATTATTAAAACAAATAATATTTCTCATTATTTTTATTTCTGCAATTTATACTTTTTTATATTTATATCCTAATGAGAGGTCACAAACTGTTCATCACTCATTTAATTAAAATTTTTGTTATGAAAAGGATATTAACTGTCTAAAATAGTGGGAGTCATCTTTCAATAATTTCAAAGAAAATTATGTTTGAAAATTTTAAATGCTTTTAAAGTACTCTGACAAATTTCATAGGATAATAGTTAACATTATGAATTAGCATTCTAAATGTTTGCAAATACTGTCCTCCACATTTTTTCTTCTTTTCTTCCTTATTTTAATTTTTTACATTTGCACTCTTTATAAATGCATCAAAATTAATAAGTGTTCTATGGAAACATACACATACGTATGTACATTTATCTATTGTATGACAAGGCATTTTTTTTTAATATAACCCTTTTGTTGTTGTCAAATGTCAGTTTTTTCAAAAGTTTTTTTTTTTTGTCTCTTTTTTTTGCAAAATTATGTTCTAATGGAGCAGTTGAACATAAGAAATGGGGAAATATATTTTTGTGATTGCAGGAAAAGAAAATACATATTCTGTTCAATATATCAGGTTCTGAATTTATGATCAAGTATAATTATATAAAATCATATTAATTATCTGATTGTGAAGTATCATAAATAGAAAAAATATTGTTAGGCCGTGTTGGTATCCATAGTAAAAATAGGAAAACCAATGGTATCTAGAGCACTTTAAATATTGTATTAATATATTAACAGAAAGTTTTTAACACATTTACTGAGAAACACATTTATGAAAATTGCTCACTTTATTCTTCTTTTTCACTGAAAATACAGGCTTATCAACTTTTTCATTTGACTTTTTTATATATCTTTTTTTTCTAATGCAGCTGACAAATACTTAGACTGTGATCTTTTATGCCATAAGGGCTGCACTGACGTTACTCACTTAGCACTACCCAAGGGGTGCATGTAACTTTTAGATAAGCTACGGACACGGAGTAACAATGCCCCCGCCACTCTCTACGATCCTATTAGACCAGAACCTACAGTTTAAAGTGGATTTCGAACCACTACAACATCCATGGCAACTCCGGGACTCAAACCCGAAACCTGTGGTACCAAGCGCCAGAGCGCTAGCCTCTCGGCCATCAGGCCCCTTAACACATTTTTTTCTCCTATTCCCATTCTTGCAACTTTTGTTTGTCATTTCTACAATTCTTTTGCAAAAGAATTTTTATTTCAAGCAGAATTTTAATGGAGTTTTCTATTCTGGTAGAATATTCTGTATCCATTCTAAATATGTTTCTGTTCTTGTAGAATGTTATTGTTTAATTCCAGTTGCTACAAGAATAAATATTTCAACAGAAACTCTTGTCTATATATAAAAAGAAAACAAAGTTATGTAACAAGAAAAAGTTAATTTTAAACAAGGCTTTATATAAAGTAAAATAAAAATGAGTGTAAGTAAAAGAAGAAAATATCTAAAACTATGTCTCTTATAAAAAATACTTATTAATTTATGCAATTTTTCTGTCTTATAATGAATGTAATGTAAGAAATTAAAAAAAATAATTACAAAAAATTCGATAAGGAAGATAGAACTTGCAACTTTTGGATGTCAAACATTAACTACTGCATGCTGGTCAATGAAGGACATTAATGGTATAAAAATTTTCAAAACTCAATTAATTGGAGTGGTAGGTTGTACATATTGTATAAATTTCAGTACAATCGGTGATTGCTAGTTCATGAGCACTCCCTGTATCTTTATTTCACTTTTAATTTTTTTTTCTTTGTGTCTGTTGTTGGAAAGTAAAACTATTATTTCTACACCTATTTTTTATATGCTATTTTAAAAGCTTTTAAATAATTTTAAAAATTTGAAATGGATAAATTCTACTTTTTAGTTACTTCTCAGATATCAAAATTATCTTTTGTCTAAGCTACTTAATCTCCTGCTATAATTTTATAGATATATTTATTTTTATAATTTCCTTGTGTTTCACTTTCAGGTCGATGCAGCCACAAATAACATTAGAAAACTTCAAAGAACAAATGATGAACTACAAGAGCAAGTTGAAAGTTTACAAGTTCAAGTTGAACATTTGCAATCTAGGTATTTGTTTCATTAATCAAATGCTAATATACTAATTCTTATCTATATACTGACTAAATTGGGATTCTAAATTCTTTTCTTCTCTGATGTAATTTTCTGTTTTCTTTTTTTCCTATGGCTTTGGTTCTCTCTCTCTAGCAAAGAGAAGGATTCATCTACGATTTCTGTGGTTAGTACTAACTATTCTTTTATTCTGAATAATTTTTATAAAATTATTTTCCCACACTGTTTCAAAAAATTTTATATTCTTTTAAAATTTTCATTTATCCTAATTATACTCACTTTTTCTTACAATCAAATGGGGGTTAAAATAATAAAGTGTGCTTCTCATAACTTATAATATTATAGTAATTGATAAATAAAAAATAGGAATTAATTATATAACTGAAACATTTTCTAGAAGGTTTATTTACCTTTTTGGCATAACATTTACAGGGTGAATATAAAAAAAAAAAAACTTTCTCTATATACAAACCATATAGCTATTCTACCATTCACAGAAACTGAACTAAATTTTGGTTTAAGGTATTTTGAGGTATGCGTTCAAGGATCATATGAAAAACAACAGGACAAGGATAACACATAAGGATCATATGAAAAATAACAGTTAAACTCTAACAGTTACTCTTACAGTGACAAAATTTCAAATGGAATTATCCTCTCTTTTATTGGAATGTGATCTCCATAGAGAAAAATCATAGTGTTGGAATGATATCTGTAGCACAAAAATCGTCGGTGCTAGACAGACTAAGAAGAAAGAGAAAACAACTGTGGCACTCACCAGAATGCTGCTCTGATCTCAGTCTACTGAAACTCCCTTGAAAGGAGAAGACGAGAACAAGGTATGCGGATTTACTGGTTCAGTGTAAGATACCATCATGACTGAAGTTGTCACTAGGTGAAAGAAAAGGCACTGTGAAATGTGTTATGTGTATCTTGCACTCTGAACAAAATGCTGCTTACAGGGAAACAACAAGGGGAATTTGTAAAGAATTATTACTTGAATGGATAAAAAGCCACAGATGCATTGTATGTCTATCGCAGAAACCACAAGCTATGCCGAGGCCCATATTCTGCAACAACTGTACAGGACTTATACACAAATTTGAAGATACTGATTGCACATGTGATCGATCTCAGCTTCGATGGTCTTCCATTCCTGTTGAGACTATTGCAGAAGTCCATGAGACAATAAACGAAGTTCATCTTATAAGTGCATGCATTCTGCAGTTGCCAAATTCTACAGTCCACAAGATTCTGAGCTCTATTCTCCACATATTTCTGTATCGGTTCTAGTGTGCCCAGATGTTGCAAATGAGTGATAAGCAACTAGGGCCAGATTTCGTGAATGAATTCCTCATCAATATGACGATGATAAAAGCTGGCCTTTATGCATTCAGTGAATGGACAAGATCCATTTCTCTTTGATTGGTAACTTTAATTTGAAGAACTGCTTTCATCGGGCAGACAATAATTTCCATGATTTGATTCCACTTCTATCATATGAAGCAATAATGACTGTGTGGTGTGGTATAAAAAACTCCTTCATCCTTGGCCCTTACTTTTTTAAGAGATTCTACTGAAGTAGTGTTCGTTCTACAGGTATCTTTCCAATGCTATTTATTGTTTTTCACACACATATGATTCTGAGTGCATACGTCAAAATAACTTAAACCAAAATGTTGTTCAGTTTCTGTGAACAGCATGAGAGCTAGTGGCTCATATAACAAGAAAATTTTTTATAATCACTCTGCATATGTGTGGATGTTTATGCACAGAGTGTCCTCTTTATAATGACCGTCTAGTAGTTTATAGCAAATTAGTTATGGCGTCACACTGTTGATTGCTGGAGGGCTGAGCTAGTATAAAAATGGAAATACAAGTTTCTGAGATTGGAAGTAGGAAGATTTAGGAGCTGGGAGCTATTAAATCAGTATCAGCAAAATTATTATATTTGTAAAATGTGTAAGAACTGATGTAATTTTAAATTTTTTAAAGATTTGGCTATCAGGCAAAAAAAAAAATATTAAAAAATTGGGTCTTTATTTGTGATATTGAATTCTTAGGTAAAACGACGAATCTGTAAACTTTTGAAAGACAGCAGAAGAAGAATAGCATTGCAAGTTACAGCAGATCTTAATCAAGGATCATCTCAAATGATCTCTGAATTTACTTTTTGCCATACAATTCATCATGTGAGTAAGGAAGCCAAAGGCCAATTCAAACACCATTTCTGTTTGCAGCTAACAATTAAAACATCTAAAATTTTGTCTACAATATAAGGATTTGATAGCGGATAATTTTAAACAAGTTATTTGTTCTGACATTTTCAATCACACCATGCAGGTAGGCAAGTAAGAATTTGGTTGAAACAAGTGTATTGTACAAGTGTTTGTAGTATTTTACAAAATTGATTTGAGAAATATAAAGGAGAATTTACTTTGCTTAGATGGTCCTCATAATCCCCAGATCTCAATTCCATTGAGAATATGTGGAATGAGAAAAGGCCTATGAGGCATCTAAATCCACAACCATAAAATTTCGCACTAATGGAAAGTGCTATTCATCAAACATGTTCTTACATTTCATAACGACCTATCAACATCTCATAGAGTCCTGGCAAAGAAAAATCCTCTTTGTTATTAGCAAAAGTGGCTAAATGAAATATTGATGAGATGCTCATAATAAAGTGATCAATCAATGTGTGTGTGTGTGCATATAATGATCACCAAAAATTAAAGATTATAAAGACAGCTTCAGAGTTCAGACTTCAATTTGTTAACTGCTCTTTTATTAGATTTGGACAGTGTAAATGTAAACCAAATGAATAATTTTTTTTTTAAATCTAATTAACAAATCTTTCTTTTATAAAAATTTTCTAACATTTCATGTAGCTGTCTGATAATTTTGTAGTTCCACTATCATTTACCATTTGACATTTCATCATGGTGATTAACAATTTAATTCCTCTTCGAAATTACTAGTTCTTTGAATTGACTTTGTTATTTTAAATATTATTGTCATAGTATTTTGACTATGTTGTGTCTCGAACAGATACACTATACAACACTATATATATATAAACACACATACAAAGACTCGGGTTATAAACAATTCAGTGCAAAAATATTCCTATGATTATATACTATTTCTTATTAATGCAGAAACAATTTATAATTAAAAGTGAAAATATTTATTTTTTGTTTTAAAATAATGCATAGCTAGAAAAAATCTTAATTTTGAACAAAATTTGGGTATACTAACTTTAAGATCTTCGAAGTTTTTAAATCAGTTAATTTGATAAATTCTGAATAGGAAAAATTTTAAATTGTAATTCATTTTGTTAATATTTTTAATAGAATTAATAATTATAATCAAATGGTGTCAGTATTTAATAAATGCCACCTTTCCTGCTAAAAAAGTGCTAATCAAAAATTGCTTTCCTGTTAAATAATTGAAAAGTTTAAAATTATTTTATAAATGTTTGAATATTATTTTTATGCTGTATTGTGCAAAATATATTTAGTGCATAAAATTATGTATAATTTTGAATAAATTGACAAAATATATTTTTTATTAATTGAGATTCAATGCCATTTTTCTTATAGTTACTTATGCTTTTTTGCTATAGGTTGAAGAACTCAGCGAGCCATGCTCTGTTGACACGGCATGCTAATACCAGTTTTGCCCAAGTGGATCCTATGAGTGAAGATGACAATTTAGATTTCTAGCCCAACTCTTTTTATATAAAAATGTGTTTATATTTAGAATCATTTTCTAACTATAGAATCTCAAATGAGCTGTATACTGTTAGTTATAAAAAGTGCAATTCCAAGAAAGGCAAAATATATTATAAGCGTATTTATGAATTGCTTAACTTTTGGATAATGTTGAAACTTACCCCAACTATTTTTTTTTTCTTTTGTAAAATGTATTTTATACTAGATATATCTTGTATATTCAAACTTCTTTTATTTTTATTTCCACCCTATTGTGTGTTTTCCTTTAAAAGAATTGCTGACTTACTTCATTTAATAATTACTTTCAAATTAGTAAATCTGATTAAATATTTTTTAGCAATAAGTTGTCATGCACATCTTGATTAAATATGAATTGTATTTGTAGAATCTAAAGTACTTTGTTACTCATGCAACTGTTAAAATATTTTTTTTTTTAATACTTTAGTGACTATAGTTACTTTTTTTATGCAAATTTAAGCAACAGTTGCTTATAATTGTTGTGATTGTCCTGTTGAATAATTATTACATCATTCATGCAGTATTTTTATTGATTCAGATCTTTGTAAAAGAAACATTATTATAAATAGTGTGGCATAATTGCAGATGCTATAAAGTTTCAAATAATTAAAACTCCATTAAGAATTGTAGTAATTAGATATGATACATGTTAAGCTATTGATATAATCCCGAGCTAACCTCAAAGGAAAAAGCCCATCATTTTGTAACCTATTGACATCTTAACTTTAAATCAGCTTTAAAAGGCATTTATAATATACTAGTGCAATACCCATGATTTCAACAAATACTATTTTTGTTATTGAATAATTTCACTTCCTTAAACTACTATAGTGGGAGAGAAGATAGAATCCATAGAAAAAGATATGTTATTATTTCTTGGTTTTGCACTTTGAATGGCTTTTAATCAATTTGAATCTCGTGCTTCTGGTCTGAAATTTCCGCGTAAAATTTGTCTTTCTTAAGGGCATATAAAATTTGTGTTCTTGCATTGTAAAAAAAGTGCTGTTATATCTCATGCAATTTATTAAATTTTCCTTAATAATGCTGAGTTTATTCGTGACAGTTAATGATGTTTTAGCATTACAATATTTTTTTATTATTTTAAAAATATAGGTCATAGTACTAATACACATTAAAAAAAAGGATAAATCAAGTGAAAAAATAACATATTTAGAAAAAGTTGCAGTATTTTTAATTGTTTGAAGAACTTAAAGAGTTATTGTTTAAAATATATATTTTTCTATTTGTCGATGATTGTATCACTAATGTTACATGTAATCTATTGATGATTCTCTCAAATATCTGACAGATATTTTGATTATTTGTAGAAAAAAAAAAGAATTTTATTTTTAACGCATAATTTCTTTTTAGTAAAAATCTTAAAATTTAGTTTAATATTCAGAATTGTTTTTAAAAATACTTTAATCAGAGCTGTAGGCAAAAATTTATCCATTATCTTTAACATTTGTTATGCATGGATCAATGCTAGTATAAATAGATGCTAATTTTCTTTTTTTTTTTTAATGAATTTTCTAAGCATTATAATTTTTTTTTTTTTTTTTTTTTTTTTTCAAATTTGTACAATTTTTTAAAAGTTAAAAAAAAAATGTTTTTGAAGAAAAAGTGCAGCATTATTATAATTTTACATTGCCCTTGAAACACTAATGCTTCTCAAAACTCTTTATATAACTAAGCCATAATCATATAAGTGCTTTCACTTAATTCATTATTAAATTTAATTTTTTGTTTATGAAGTGGTAAATGATGTATGTATTTTTATTAAAGATGAATTAGAAATGTCCAAGACTTTCAGCTATATTTTGTGCTTAGTGACTGCCATATAAATTGAATATCAGTATTTGAATATGTCTGTCATCAAAATACTGAAAATTGTATTTTACTGCGTAAACAATATAATTTTCTACTCAATTTTGTGATTTGTTTTTAAATGCCTATTGCTTAATAGACAAAACAGTGATTAATTGAGACAATTTGAATGTTCATAATTCAATGAGTATATTATCAATCATTTATGTTTTTTATAAAAAAAAAAAGTATAAATCAGTAAATTTGAACCTGTGGGGGTTTTTTTTATAAAGAAATTTACAGAAAATAATATAAATTCCAATTCTTTTATCTAGAGATATTGTTTTTTTATTCAAATGCAGCAATCTACTTATTTTATATTTGTCTACATACAGTGCAGCTTAGTAAGTTTTATAAAAATACTATTTTGGGAGAAAATGTAGTTCTTTTTTTTTATTTTTTTTATTGCTTAACATATATTTAATTTTGATTACCTGAACTCAGTTTTAAAATAAAACTTTAGCAATAATCAAACTACCGATATATATCTGAAATTAAGTTTTTAAAATGTGCTTTTTGTATGTAATGTTTTTTGTTATAAAAGGAAATACTAAACATATTCAGATATTAAGAAACGTATCTTTCTCAAATAATGATAGAATTTTATTAAATTAAAATTCTCTTAACTTCTCATATCATTCACTTGTATGAGAAGAAAAATATTGCCTTTATCGTAGGAAATGTTCCTATAAAATTTCGTCCAAATCATATTCAAGTTTTTAGCTGAAATATTATCTACTTTCTTGATAAAGCAGCTAAAAGAATTCATTATCTCATTTCACATAGGAATGGAAGATCTGAATGCATGTGCCAAATATATGCCTGTGTGAGAGTGGATTTTTATTTAATATGTTAATGATTTCTTGTACATACTCATATTTTATGTTCATTTAGTTCATTCAACAAGTGTTCTTTTCTCTTTAAAAGTTGTTAATCTATTCTTAGAGAATTTGTAAAATATTTAATTTCATGCGTAAAAAGTTTTTAAAAAAAATGCAGTGGGTTGGATCAATTTTGGAAAGCAAAATCTAAATCTGGAACCATGTAAAATGAAAAGATAAGCTTCTCAGCTAACATTCACTTTCTGGACAAACAGTATCGACAAATAAATTAGGCGACTTATATATATGCACATCATATGACAAGATAACTGATACTAAAAGTATTAATATACTGCTAAAGATTGCTACCAATGTAGTGTAGATTTATCTCTTTTTTTAATATATTTCATTTTGCCATTTTTTTCTTAATTATATAAAAAAAAAAATTCTGTGCGGTCCTGTAAAAATAAAAAAATTTTCTTCAACTTATTAACTATTTTTAAAAGATGATAATGATAGATATAAATACATCTTTTATTTTTTAAATATAAAAAGGAAGCTCATGTTGATTAAATTAAAAAATTATTTGAGTAATCATCACTGTGATTTGAGGTGTGATAGGCTGATTGATCTTCTTTTTTTTTTTCTTGTCATAATTTACATGGGGAATAAGGCAAATACTTAATTTTGTATTTAGCTGTCATGTTTAAATATGCAAGTTTCTGGTTTACAAATTATTTATATTGATTTTAACATCAGATTTATTGAATAATGGTTTAAGATATTTTCTTTTTCATGCTATAGTACTTTGTTTCAAATGATGACAAATGAGCATACCTGTTAGAATCCTTTTGTGACATGGAAAGTTTATCAAAAGGAATGTGTATTATCATTTATTAACTGAGGCTGCATTATTAATCAATTGCTAATTACAAGTATTCAAATAATCTTCATTATGGCCCTGACTTCTTTAACAAAGGTAAAAAGCAAAGTCAAAATATGAATACTTTATTTTTAGAAGAGCATCTGATTTACTATTAAATGTTTTATATTGTGTGTGCTTAATTTATTCATTGTGATGTAGACTGCTCTAAGCATTTAAAATGAGATCAGTTAAGGAAACTGACTGTGTGATTAATCAAAGTACAATGTTTTCTGTTTGAGTGGCTTAAAATTAGAATAATATTTCTTCAAGTGTTCGTCTAATAGAGTTTTTAGATTTATTTTATTTCAAAGATTATAATTTTATGCTTTAATTTAACCTCTAAATTTATTTGTAAACATTTTTAGAAATAAAAACTTTTTTATATGAAGCTTTTGCCTATTTATTAATGTTATATTTGCATTATACATCTAATCAGTATAATTTTCAAAACGATTACAATAAAAGAATTTGTGATTAATAAAACAATATTATTTTTATCTTAAAGTAAAGTATCCATGTAATCTTACAAGTCTTTTTTTTAGGTGAAGATTTTGAAGTAATCGTAGTTTGCTACAAAATGAGAACCAAGGAATATAAATTGTAATATTCTACTTATCTGCAAAAAAGCTAAAGGTTTCGGGTGCGAATTATATTATTGCTTATGATCTAGAAGATTTTTAAAATCACCTTCTAAAAAATTTTGTGCAATAAAAATTGATTTCTTTTAATTTAAGAATTTTGACAATCTTTTAAAGATAAAGAAAAGGCTTGGGGAAGATAATAAAACAATTGTCCATAGGTTATAAGATATCTTATTTTTATAGATTGAAAATTTCACCTAAGAATTATATTACTATAATGGCATAAAGAAAATATGCATTAAAATAATAACTTTATTTCATTTAGTTTTTCAATTGACATCCCAATAATCTTTTATATATTGTTTCAAAATCAGGATACTAAAGAACATGTATTGATGATTACAGCATATCACAATTCTGTATATATACAATCAAGATTTGTATATAAGTAGAATTGTGATTACTTCTCATAATGTAATACTATTCTGTGTAAGGTATTGCTTTGAATTTTTTATTAAACATAGTTTTTAATCATATTTTTGCTGCTTAAGATTAAAGACATTTAATTTATCATTGATTACCAATGACATATGTGACCTAAATCTTACGTCATTCAAATTGCACTATCTTGTGCCCTTTTTTTTTTTATCCATTCAGAGATTTATTCCTTTACAATATCACATATAAAGGTATTTTTGTGTCTCATTAATGAATAAATTTCTCTTGTCAAAACTTGATTTGTGTATTTTTGCCATGTCCCATATAAGTGTCAAACAATAATCTGCTAACCTATTTTGCTATTATTTACCACTGTATTTCTTTTGCATCTTGGTGGAATTTTTTTTCATGTTCATCAGAAACTATTCCCATATTTTTCAGGAAAAAATAAGAACGTAAGAAATAAAAAGTAAGATAGCCTTAAATGGACATCATACCTTAAATGGAAAACTGCCTTTCAAATTAGTAAATCTTTCACCTTTTTTTTAAAAATCATTTTAATAAAGTATCATGAAATGAGATAAATACATTTTTGCCTTATACAAACTCAAGTGTGGAACATATTTTTCATTCTTTGAATATTTTCTTACAGTGGCCAACCTTTTATGCAGCAATGCATATCCGTTGCTGGAATGTCCCATTCACATAACAAGCAAATGAATTATTATCACCAACTTACAATCCAGTCAGTGATGCTTAAGGTTAGCGCATATATGCTCCACATAATTGTTTTGTAATAAATTTTGGATGTTTTTATAAATTTTCCTCATATGCTCGCTTATAAAGGAAATATTAAAGGCTGTACATTCCCATTATATAATAAAGCTGCTTTCAAATTAGGTTTCATTGATCAGCCTCCATTGTTCACAGATATATTAATGACATAGTTATTCCATCTTTAAATACTATGACCATCAAAAAGTAATTTGAAGTGTTAACCTTTATCTCTCATAAAAGGAAAAATATTTTTGTAGCTCACTGCTAAAACCAATATTAAAGTAGCTGAGCCTGGATTTTGTTATATTGAACTTTTTGATATGAATTAGATCACTTAATTCAGCCTGAAAAATAAAATATTCTAAATGAATGAGCAAAGAAAATGTAAGTCATGTATATTTTCATCTGCTACATTCTATTCAATTTCTAAATTAGTTTTGATAGTTGTGGCAATTAAATGGAGTTATGAATAGCAGGTATGAAAACTGTATATCCCAATATATCTTATCTTTATTTTTCTTTGAGAAATTAATAATAATTATGCAAAAGTAACATTTATTCAAATCTTTGTAAGGGGACCTTAAGAATAACAAATAGTATAAATTTTTATGCACACTTTTTATCCAACCAGTAAGTTTCCTTGAATGTGAGTTGCAACAACAATTCGGTACTCATCACTGATCTTAAAACCAAACTAAAGTTCTTCAAACTTCTTGCTTAAAAATTAGAACAAAAATTCTATAAGAAATCAATTTCACTTCTTACTGACATAACAAATTAATTTTATTTGAATATTTTTTTCCTATGCAATTTCTCATTGTAAATTGATGATGTATACTTGAATTGACAATTTTCAGAATAGGGTAGATAAGTTTTGCAATAAAAAAAAATAAGACCCCAAAAAAAAAAAAAACAGCATATTTTTAGCACCAGTCATTTAGCAAGCAATGTATTATTTTAATTTTAAAAATAATCCCTTGCTCAAAAATCATATGCTATAGCCATATTTGGATTTAGTAGCCTAAAAATGATAAAAACAAATCATTTTTTTGGATAAGAATTTGATGCGATCATTATACATACATAAAAAAAAAATTGAAAATTTCTGGATGCAGATTACAGGCTACTATATACAATTTATTTGTTCATTTCAGTAAAAATTATTTATAAAGTATAAATGGTATATATAAACTCTTATAAATTTCTAAAACATTTTCTATGTTAGTAAAATCAATTATTATCTCAAATGAATTCCTTACTTCTACTTGCTTTATTTCTAACAAATGTGGTGAATTATTTCTCTTTGGTTTGTTCAATATTTTGTTTTGTGATATAAAAATGCATTTAAAATCATAATAATGGGTAAAAATCAGAACTTTTAAAAAACAAAAGAGAGGTTGTGATTTGTTCATGAATAATATGCCACAGAAAACTATAAGTAAGAAATTATGGCACTACTTTAAATACAATAATTTTTTTTTTTTTTTTTTTTTTTTTAATTTTTTTTTTTTTTTTTTCAACTTGGAATAAAATAACAGAGCAAGATATAAAAATAAACCTAGTGATTTTTAGAGATACTATTTAGGTGTTTAAAGTGATAATATGCTATTTGCTAATATGACAATTTTAAATGAAGCATTTGCATTGAAGTTCCTATAGATGAATTTGAACAAAACGTTTCTTTAAAAATGGTTATCATATAACTTACAATAATGCTCTTACAAAAAATTCATAATTTTTTTTTATTTCTAAGGTTTCTATTTTTTTCTTCTTTTACTTTTCTATAAGCAACAAATATTTCAAAAACATATTTTATTATACATAATTATTTACATTCAAGGAAGTAAACATGCATTATATATAATATTAGTGAAAACAAAATAAAAGTAAAAAGTACACTTAATATTATTTTTACAATTAAACAACAAAGTAATAAATTGTTTCAAAAATGTATATACCATCTATAAAGCAATGGAATGCAAATACAAGAAGAATTTGTTTTACAAAAAATAATTATAGTTCTATAAAAATTGATATTAATTGCAAATTGAACTGATTTAAAAACATGTTTTTATGACTGGGGAAAAATGAATATGGCACAAAGATTAATATATATATTTCTAAAATATTTTCAAATTCATATGAAAAAAAATTTAAAAATAATGCCACATAGTTTCCCAGCTTAAGAAATACAAATCTAATTATTATAAAAATAAAGCATACATATTTTTTAATCAAGCAGTATTATTAGTTACATTGCAGCATAAGGAATATTAATAACATACATCTGTATATACTACCTATATAAAACAAATATTGTTTAGGTTAGATCATATTAATATGTATCAGTAAAATTTGATTTTAAACATGAAAGTTATTTTGAAATAATAATAAAAACTATCAGTGATTTTTTAAATTAAAGTCATCTTGCTATGAAATTTTATAAAAACACGGCAAAAATTGACATCAAATATGTTATAATGATGAAAAGAGCGGAATAGGAGAAGAGGAAGAATTTATTTAACAGCTGTTTTTTTATTTTATAATTTATCAATTTTATTATTTACTTGCTGAAATATTAGGTTTTTAAATAATAAACATTTACTAAGATACACTTTTGATTGGAATTTAATTTTGAACTAGAAAAAAAAAAATCTTATTACATTCAAGATATCATTATTACTACAATAGAAAAAAAAAATAATTAGTTGATGAATGTAAAATCACCTAAAATCTATTGAATTTCCTATTTCTCTTTTCAATAGATACTTTAATAATCATATAAGTACGAATAGAAAAATAAATATCACATAATAAAGAATTAAAAGAAGTATAGCAGAAATATATGAATAACTATTAAGGTTTATTATGAATATATTAGAAAACAGCATAATTTAATCAAAGATTATTAAAGACAAAATAAAAGAAATATTTTGATAGGTTCTTTTTTTTCAATTAAGAAATTTAAATCTTTACGTATTAGTCTGTATTTTTAATTACTTATTTTTCTAGAGGAAATAAATTATTATCAAAATCAAGCTGTGGCCTTGCTTATTATTATATATATATAATATTTTTAACAATACAATTGTGCCCTTAAAAATCTAGGAAATATATAGATCATTCAAATTATTAATTAATTAATTTTCTATTCCAAATAAATGATTGATTATCTCTTATATAAATTTGTTCACAGTAAGAAAAAGTATTACTGCTTGAGGTTAAGTCTCTTATCATAATATAAAATAGACTTTTATAGGTTAATTTGAAAATATTATAATTAAAAAGTCTCTTCTTCAATAAGTACTATAGATTGCACATTATAACAGGCATTCACAATTCAACTACTGTTCATGAAAATATTAATACGCAGTTTTTCTTCAATAACTGTACAAAAAACTATTATAACAACTATTTTACCTAAATCAATAAATTATTTTGATTTACACTGAACTCTGACAGCTGGTTCTGGAGTCATTTTTGTACTTCTTTTACAAATTCAGTTTTAATTCTCACTAATATTCAACCATTCTTCAATGGAACAATCAGTAGTTATACAATAGGCTTAATGCTTCGGCTGCTCTTATTCTCACCTCCGGGCATTGGTCTTTCAAAAGCACAAGAAGAGCTGCAAAATAAATAAATAAAATATTAGGACAATTTTATTTTAGCATGGAGTGTAAAAAGAGTAAATTGTACAGATTTAATATTATAAATGCTTTTTGTTTATTAAGTGCACAAAAATGGAACATCTCTACACCATTCTATAATCAATTCCTCTCAGGTTTATCTTTGATAATATCTTAGGGAGGGAATGTACGTGAATAAAAATGTGGCAGTTTAAGAAGTACAATCATGCTGAAATGCTACAAGAAAAACTCTCTTCATAGATTCAGTTTGTGACGAAATGAAATTCAAATAAATAATTGAAAAAATTGTGAACATTTTGCCACACATCCTATGAAAACTTGAATTTTTTATAGAATTGGTATTAAAAATGCATGAACAAATTATGTATTTTTTAATTATTATAGAAAATATAAATAGTATGCAATAAATTTAAAACTAATACAAAAATATATTTTGCAAATAATTCAAGATTTTAATTATTTTAATGTACAAGGGTTTTAAATTACCATAATATCATGTCTATAATATGCAGACTATGTGCTAATAAAACCCTGCAATTTGGGGGTGCACTTACAGAATGCTGTGGACATTTTTTTTTTTTTTTTTTTTTTAAATTTATAAAACCATCTAAATAGTGATGTTTTTTTTTCTGCCAACAAAAATCGATAAAACGTTTTTGTACGAAAGGAAAATAATCTATTAAATAAAAAAAAATAATAACAATTGCGAAAGATGGAAACCAGTTTAACTTTTACAAACAATGAATAAATTATGACCCATATCTTGCACTAGTATATACTAGTGGAAGAAACATGCCATTAATGAAGCAATACATAAGATTTTAAAGCACTCCATGGAATGCCAAAATGCTAATTAACTCCGTTGTTGATACAATTTTTTATCTCTCTTTAATAAATATGAAAATTGCAAATTATCAGAAAAAGGTCTTATGTTATACCTTCTATCAAATAATATCTGCTATTTTTCCCCAACTATAATCTTCAAAGAATTGTGGCATCTAAAATGCTCTTTAAAGCTGAAAAATGTTTCAATAGTTCGATAACATGGGTGTGAAAGCAAAACTTGATTTGTCCAAGAACAGGGCATAAATCACCCAGAGATTATAGAAGATTTTTAATTTTTTTTCAGGCCAAAAATTACAGCAGGAATATTGCAATTATAGGCCGGAGATTATGGTAAATAGATTAACATCAACTATAATAAAACTCCTACTGTTAATGAAACTGTTATTTAAGTCTACAACTCGACTGCATATATAGATAACTATTGGTGGTTACCAATAGTTGTGTCATAGAGAAATGCCATTTAGAAGGGATTTTTATTGCAATAAAAAAACCTTTAATTTTGAGATTATACAATATTAAGAGGAAACTAAATGACAAAAATTTCACTCTAATATCCTTTCTTATTTAAAGAGGATTTGCACAAGTAATTGACTCATCTGCTTCCACTGTTAAATTTATGTTTATCATTTCAGATGAATTCATGGCCAAACTATAGTCAGCTAATATTGTTTAATTGCTTAGTCTACAAATTGAGATTAAAATTACTGGCAGTGTTGTAAGTAAACAAATTAATCACTTAATATAGAATTATAATTCATATAATAATAAAAGTATAAATAGACTTTTATTCTTAAGGGGTGAAAATGCTTTTCAATATTAGAAAAGAACAAAGGTTTTTTTTTTTTAATATACATTTTGTATACAATATTTTAAACTTGAACAATTTTTAATATGATATAAATTTAGTTAGTTAGCTATGCAAATAAATTTGCATGTTTTAAAATGTAATACATTTAAGTGAAATAATATTTAACAAATGAAGTAAATTTTCGGCAGCATATTTATATCGAATTGATCTGGTGATGCCGAAGTCATTTGCTTACCTGAACAAACTCTTTCTTTAGCTATTAAATTTTGCTTTTCTACTGGAATATTCCCAAGTAAGTAACCTATAAATAAATAATGCATTAAGAGAAATGAAACAATCTATTATAAATACCACATATCGAAAGATAAAATTAAATGAAAATTACAATCTAAACAAAATTATTAATTGTTATACTTTTTTAATTTTAATATTTTTATTTAAAATTAGCTTATCTTTGTTGGTCTAATGCATATCATTTGATTCAGTTAATAAATCAAAGATGAATACAAATTATAATATAATTTGCACAAAATATATAAAAACACATTTGCATAATTGTTTGAATAAGTTCTCAGCTTTTTTCATCAAAGCATCTAAAATTTTTTGATAATATGCTTTTCATAAATTTCAATAATTTGGAATTTAAAATGCAACAATTATCTACATTGATAATTAAAACTATTTTTTAAAATATATTAAATTCATTGTGAAGTATGCTGTTAACTGCAATAAAAATAACAGATAATTTATCTCACAGTTTTCAATACATAATTTTTTTGATATTATATATATCTACAAATAATTTAAATATCTTTATTCTGACCAATCCTGAGCCATCTTGAATATATTTTTTTTTATTTATTAAAACAATTCTAATATCATGGTCAAAGTAAATTTTTTATCTGGAGAGAGAAATAATTTAAAAATACCCTAACTTGTCATTACGTTAGCATAAAAAAAATTAATGTTATATTACCAAATGGTAGAAATATGCTTCAAATTTTTTTATTTATTTATTTATTAAAACAATTCTAATACCATGGGCAAAGTGAATTTTTTACCTGGAGAGAAAAATAGTTAAAAAATATACTAACAATCAATTACAATTAATCATAATGATTAACAATTAATGATTAACAATTTATTATTAATGATTAACAATTAATCATTAACCTCTACCTACAATCAATTCCAGTGTATATGAATTCTAATCTCACTAATATTGGTATTATTTTAGAATAAAATTTTAATGATTCTGTCAAACGCATTCAATTTAATTAAAATCACTTTACGTTAACGATTAAATTTCCGTCTTTTGTTTAGTGATTGAATTGTTTAGTTTTTAAGATGATTTTTTTTCCATGTTCAGCCCATTTTTCAGATAATGTATAAACAATCAAAATTTCATGTACTTTTATGTGTAAAAATTGGTTCTTATATAAATAGTAATTTTTGATGGTTTACAAGCAAAGTGTGTTTATTCGCAGAACAAACCAGGACTAAGGTTTGAATCACTGGTGGTGCTGTTGTAGTCACTGTTTTCAAAAGTGAGATTTGATAGTGATTATGATAATGTATATAAAGAAATTGAAAGTCAGGCTGCCTGTTGGGAGTTTTCTGAATTTTCTCCCATACGACAGGTAAATGTGGAGCAATTACCCCTAAAAATCCTTTCATCTGTCGAAGGGGAGAAACGTAGGTGATACATGAAGCCCACAAATTTTTAATAACAGAAAAGGAAGAACCAAATTGTAAATGATTGTTGTTGTCTGGTAGAGAACATTGGATGGAATGCCTAATGCAGGTATATGCAATTGAATATTAAGCTTGTTTCCTCGTATTGAACTTTTCTGTAGTTGTATGATTCTAAGTAGTATTTACAAAATAATTTTTATCGATATTTTAAGAGAAATGTATTTCACCTACCTAAAAATGCTGTTGCATTGCACTGAATAGTAGTAAATGGGCTTTTAAGGTACGACATACAAGTGGTGGCATAAAAGCCTACTTTTTCTGAACATTCTGATATCTGAAAGAAGATTGTAATGTACTATCATAAATCTTTTCTATTAACAGCAAAAACAGTAAAGTGATAAGGGAAGTAATTTGTTACCACAGTCTTTGTAAGGTCATTGATGAATTCCCCATAATGTAAATGAGCATCATCTAGAAGATGCTTCTGAAACATTTCATTCATTTCTTTTAATTCCAGAATAGGTCCAAGAAGTCGTAGGCTGTATTTACAAGCCTATGTAAGAAATAGTATATTAAAGGTAAATTAAAAAAAAAATCTCTACCAAGAATAGACATACAAACAAATAATCCAATAGATGATTATGGTATTTTTTATTAAAATTACATGAAGGTTATATTTTATAATATTTTCACTTTGAGTTGAAAAGCAAAATAGTCAGATTGATTGATGCAAGTTTTTCTATTTTTTCCCCATATCACATGCAAATGTGCAACAGTTACTCCTAAAAGTAATCCCAAAATGCATTGTCCTCCTCACAACACATGTCAGTGAGTAATTCATCGTATTCACTAGTTCTACCCACATCTTTCTTAACAGCAGGGACTACAATATAGACCTAAGTACAGGGGGTGAGGAGTGGAGATAATAGAAAAAATACCAAAATCTAGCATTTCTAATAAATCTAGTATAAATGACAGATGAATATATAAGGCATTGTGAATATGAAGTGTGTACTCAATAAAAGGTAGCTGCGAGAAAAGAGTGTTTGAAAAGTTTTCCCATATGGGCGAACTCAACAAAAAAGGTATTCAAAATATTGTCATTGTGGAATGCCTCTTTTTTGATTCATTATTTTATAATAAATATTTTATATGACAAATGTCGAAAAAAAATTTGAACAAATGTTGCGTTCGCCCTTCATATCTGCAAGGTCTTATATATTTACGGTGATATTTTTTATTACTCATTACTCAGAGAATTTAGTAGTTCAAAGCTTAATATTTGTTTAGTAGAGGATTTTATTAGTTTATTACTAGGAACTTAAAAGGGGGATTTAGGATAATATCATTCATCAGGATTTATTTTTTAATCTGTTTAATTTTTTTAAGCACAAATAATTTTTCTTCCACTTGTTGCATTAATAAAGCTATTAATCCTGTTCTGTCTACAATAGGATATATCCAGCAATGATCATTAATAAATAATTTTAAAAAATTAATCAACTGTTTAACAAAAAGCAATTTTTTTATGCTTGTTCTCTTTTAATTTAAATGAAACATATTCTAAGTTCTCTTTTTCTTTCTTTCTTTCTCTTTTTTTAAATTTACTAAGTTGCACCAGCAACTTGTAATACCTAAATTTATTCTAAAAAATTCTGATTTTTATAAATATATATGGTTAAAAATCATAGAATGCATTTATGCTTGGTCAAAGCTTTTGAAATAAAAATTTCTAGTTTGAATTATTAAAAAAAAGGTTTAAAAATTGGTTAAATCGAGATTTTTTTTATTTGTACATTTCCTTTGCATTGTTTAAATATATTTAATTTAATTTATTTCATAATATTTTTAAATTTATAAATAAATAACATTTTAATTCTCTTTTTTTTTAAATTTAAAAATGCTTCAATTACAAGATTAGAAAAAAAATGGAAAAAACATAAAAAAAAAGCATTAAAAAATTTCATAAAAATTGAATGATTAAATATATTCAATAATATATTTACAAATTAGAGAGCTGTATAAAAATAAATTAATTTTCTTATCAAACTCTAAAGATTAATTTGTTAATTAAAATTTGCTCAGATGTTTTGTTTTTTATGCACTTACTTTTATTACATGCTTATCCTCATCATTCAAATGTAAAAGAAAGGGCACTAAATTTCCATGTATTTGCTCAACGAATTGCTCTTTTGAAGGTCCATTTGCAAATCGTGACAAATTTCCAAATAATGTAAATGCAGCGGCTCGAACTAATGGCTTCTCCTACATAAATGCATTATTTTAGAATACTTCAATATTAAACTTCAACAATAAATCTTCTTTATAAGAAAAATTACTTGTTACATATAGTTGAAATCAATGAAAGAGTAAAATAGATAAGTTACCAGTATAATGCATTTTTTAATTATCTTGTAAAAATATTTCGTATAGAGAATATCAACTTGGATTAAAGAAAGAAACCACTATGACAATGAAAATTCAATGATCTAAGTATTTATCATGTTGACTGAGGATACAGACCTCTATGTCTTTTCCAGAGGTTCTATGAATGCTGTGAAATAAGATTTTTAGTAGATTCTGTTTACATATTAATGGACATGAAATAAATTTAAAAAGAAAATAAATCAACAAGAAACATTAAAATTCCTCCAGGACACATTCTCCCCAAAACAATACTCATAATTTCATGGGTAAAAATAAGATTTGGAAATCTTGTTCATAGATTTTATTCAGAAGTCTTTGGATTTGGGTGCTGTGATCTTTAATAAGAAAAAATTCATTATTTTTTAGTTTCACTGACCTTTTTTTTGAAATGTAACATTTCACATAGTAATATGTTCATTAAATTATAACAATATTAGTTCATTTGTTATTATCAATAAAAATAACAGATATTTTTTCCATTACATAACAATTTCATTTCAGATAAATAGTATTAATATTCACATAAGCAAATCTTTAATAATTAAGATATAACTATTTGTTGTTATTGTTATAAAATGCCCTTGTATTAATATACATTTTTTAATTTGTTTCTAATACAGCAAAGTTACTTTTATTTTATTTTACGCTTTTAAAAATACTATTTTGAGAAGGGAGTGGCATGACTTTCATTTTACTTGCAAAAAGTGTCTGCAGCCTTCATCAATTAGTGAAAGGGGTTTGTTGAATAAAAATGATTACAAACTTCTGCTTTAATATAATATCTGACATACTGAAGTGCTGGAAGGGATTTCAATAGCTGCCACATGGAATACAGAACAATTATGCCTTACTGGATAAGCAGGACGAATCACGCTCGCTATATTAGCAGGATTATTCTTGATTGTTTAATGCATGCTCCATATTAATGATTATATAAACCAGTTGTTTAAATCATATTTTTATTTTATACTTTAACAGGATTGAACTCTATTGAACACACACATATTTCCCACATCAATTTACACCATCCTTTATTTCATTTAAAAAATTTATACATTAACTCCAACATGCATAAATTTTATACATTAACATAACTATGCATATGTATCAGAAAAATAAAAGATATTTTTCCCACTAAATAATTTTATTATCTTTAATTATAACTTATATTTAGTAATAATAACCTAGAATAATGCCCGTTATTTACTGTTTTTTTTTATCAGATACTTAAATAAGCAAAGGAAATTATTTTAAACTTTGTGGAGTTGGAATGCAACAATCATTGAATTTCTTGGGCGATAAATAACAAAATGAATTGTACTTAAATATTTTTTTCAGAAAAATTTCATCCTACCACACCTTTTCAAACATGGGCTTTATTCTCAAAGCAATATTGATCAAGATATTCCTAATATCTTCTTCTGCAACTTGGGATAAAATGGAAGACAATCCACTCATTGCTTCTAAAGTAATATTAC
Organism: Caerostris darwini; assembly: GCA_021605075.1. Classification (NCBI taxonomy): domain Eukaryota; kingdom Metazoa; phylum Arthropoda; class Arachnida; order Araneae; family Araneidae; genus Caerostris; species Caerostris darwini. Next base: position 175,940 of record BPLQ01009436.1, read on the forward strand.
AGCCAGGATCTTCTCTATCATCCATGCCTGTCATCATAGCAGAAAGAATGGTTGTTGAATACCTGTCAATCTGTAATAAAGATTCAATGATACAAAAAGATTCAGGAATATCAAATTTCATAAATTTGTATGTAATACAATTCAATAAAATATAATTATTAGTTCAACAAAAAATTTATAAATTCGTAGTTAAGGGGAGTGTTGTTTGTTAATATGAATAAATTTATAACCAAAAACATTATTCTTACGAATTAATTAAAAACTGATTAAACTAGGTTATTTTCTCACCATCTCATTGCTATTACTATACATCAAATAAACATATCCCAATTTTTTCTTATTGATCATGTCATACAAAAATACATCTATAGTTTCTTTATATTTAAAATAACTGCTAAAGAAAAAAAAATTCCAATTATATATACACTGAAGTGACAAGTCATGGGATAGCAATATGCAAATTTTCAGATGGCAGTAGCATCGCGTAGAACAGGTATAAATGCGCAGTGCTTTCGCAGAGCTTTAATTTTTGTTCAAGTTATTCATGTGAAGAGGTTTTGACGTGATGATGACCGCACGACGGGAATTAACAGACTTTGAACGCGGAATGTTAGTTGGAGCTAGACGCATGGGTCACGCCAATTCGGAAATCGTTAGGGAATTCAACATTCCCAGATCCACTGTGTCAAGAGTGTGCCGAGAGTATGAAATTTCAGGCATAACATCCCACCATGGACAGCGCAGTGGTCAACCGCCTGCATTTAACGACCGAGACCAGCGACGTCTGCAAAGAGTCGTAAATTCTAAAAGACAAGCAACACTGCGTCAAATAACCGCTGAAATCAATGTGGGACGTACAAGGGACTTGTCTGTTAGAACTGTGCGGAGAAATTTGGCTTTCTTGGGGTATTCCAGCAGAAGACAGACTCGAGTGCCTTTACTGACAGAACGACATCGCTCGCAGCGACTCTCGTGGGCACGTGAGCATATCGGTTGGTCCCTAGATGAATGGAAAACCGTGGCCTGGTCCGATGAGTCACGATTTCAATTGGTAAGAGCTGATGGTAGGGTTCGAGTGTGCCGCAGACCCCACGAAGCCATGGACCCAAACTGTCAGCAAGGCACTGTTCAAGCTGGTGGTGGCTCCGTAATGGTGTGGGCTGTTTTTTCATGGCATGGACTTGGTCCTCTGGTGCGACTGGACCGAACATTGACTGGAAATGCTTATGTTCAGCTACTTGGAGATCACTTGCAGCCATTCATGGACTTCATGTACCCAAACAACGATGGGATTTTTATGGATGACAATGCGCCATGTCACCGGGCCACAACTGTTCGCGATTGGTTTGAAGAACATTCTGGACAATTCCAACGAATGATCTGGCCACCTAGATCGCCCGACATGAATCCCATCGAGCATTTATGGGACATCATCGAGAGGTCTGTTCGTGCCCAAAATCCTGCACCATCAACGCTTTCACAATTATGGACGTCTATCGAGACAGCATGGCTCAATATTCCTGCAGAAGACTTCCAACGACTTGTTGAGTCCATGCCACGTCGAGTTGCTGCACTTCGCCGGGCGAAAGGAGGGCCGATACGATATTAAGAGGTATCCCATGACTTTTGTCACTTCAGTGTATATATTTAGTTACTGAAAATATCCCAGGTGGGCCCAGGTTAAAATAGCCCCATTGTAGTTCTTGCATGTCGTAAAAGGCGACTAAAATAGATACCTAGCATCAGGAGTATAACCAGGTGGGGTAAACTCAGACTTCTTTATTTGGAGACCTTGTGTCTTTGTGCTACAAAGTCAAGGACAAAAAGAACATCATTTTTTATCCTTTATCATGATTTGTCGGTTTAAGATACACGAGTTCATGGACTTGGTCTAGATGTTGCTGTTGACCAAGTGGGATAAGAAACAACAGTTACTGAAAATAGTTTGACACTCACACTTTTTTTGCTGTAGAACAGGCCAACATAGGAATTTCGCTTGATTTGATTTTGCTACAGGCTAGAGAATGTAGTTAATTGATAGTTTTATTGTTTGATTAATATTTAATTAAATATATCTTTAAATTATCAGGGAAAATACTGCTTTATTTGATTAAATATTGAGATTTTCAATAGTATAATGCAAAAAAATACTTTACAGTTAATGGAGCGATTTGTCTGTTTCCATATTAAAACTGGATGTTTATCTTTCCACACAATCGATGATTAGATTATATATATTTTTTATTTTTAACAGTGTTTTTATATTTCTAGTGTTATGGATCATAAAATTGTTGCAAGAAATATCTGTAATTATGTATGCTTCTAACTTTCAGTTGGGATAAAATCGCACTCAGTTAACCAAAGAGTATAAAAAAATTCACTGTTTTCACCCAATAACTTAAAATGTTTTATGCACTTGATGTAATTCAATGAATATCAAGCATAGGCTATGAGTTATTCTAGCGATTAGGTAATTCATTGATTAACACATTGACAAAATCCTAATACTCAATCCAAAGTTTATACACTCTTTTCAGCTAGGTGACAATTTTCATTTTCATTTTTACACTTTCATTTAATTTTCTAAAATTAATAATACATCTTAACTTGAATATTCAATAGATTTTAAGTTATTAATAAATCTACCTGCTCTTTATCCAGCATAGAAATATTTCCTAATCCAGAGATACAAAGGCGACGAACAATTGGAGAAGAATCCACTAGCCTTCCGAGTAGACTGTTCATCAATGGTTCAGTGAGAACTTTTCTACCTTTATAATTCTGAGAAAGAAACACCACAAAAAGGGACACTGAAACAATGCGATGAACATCCACAGAACTGTTTAACATTGGATTAAGGACAGTGATTAGTTTGGGTACTTGATCTGGACAGCATATACAGACAGATCTACAAAAGTCAAAAAAGTAATATTGAGTAAAAAAATAAAATTTCAAGACACGTAGAACATTTATAGATAATGAATTCTTACCTTCCTATAGCAGCAACAGCTTCAGGGTATTTATCCAATTCTTCCATCATGACCCAGTAACCCCCTTCGTTCAAAGATGACACAATGACATCCTCTTTTATGCATAGAAGAAAATTCTTCAATGCTTCGATGGAAAATCTGCAAGAAAATTCAAATTTAAATTTTAGTCTAAAATTTTAATAATATAATAATGGAAATAAACATAATTTACAAAAAAAAAAAAAAAAAAAAAAAAAAAAAAAAAAAAAAAAAAAAAATGATGTTTTAGTAATTGTATTAGTATACTAACATGTTCAAACATGTATTTCAGAATATAAATAAATTCACTATAGAAGAAATATTTTTATTAAATAATCTATTTTATATTTCGGATGAATCTTGAACAAAAGCATACTTTAACAAAGTATGCAAACTTTAAGCAAACAAAAGCATACTTTAATAGATCTTGAAATATTTACTTTGCAACTTTATTCAATTATTCAGAAATATTGAAACATGATTTTTTTTTTTCAAATACAATTTGAATTTAATAAAATTGCAGCAATGTTTAATATTACCATTATGTTCAGACTGAAGTTTTCAATTTATATAAACACAATCATAATTAACTTTATTTAAAATTATATTTTTTAAGAAATAATTCTATTCGAAGAAAATATTTTCTTTAAACACTTAAACTTCTAACAATGAAAGGAAATTCAATAAAAGCATATCATACACAGAACTCATATTACCTCACAGGAGATTGATTAGAAGATTTGGCATCAGTTTTCTTTTGCAATGCAGATAAACTCTTAATATTATCTGAAGAGTAAACAGGGAATACTGCACCTACATAAGCTCCAGAGACAATCAGTAATGAAGAAAGTAACCTGTCAAAGTGCTCTTTGCTGCAGGATTCCATTTCAGATACTTTGAACATTTCACGTAAGGCACAGACAGCCTGAAAGGGAGAGAAAGGAAATACATATAAATAGGAGGAATTAAGTATCTTGTTCTGAACTAATGGAGAAATAACTAAAGTTGAAAGCATATTAGTAAAAAGTAATGTGATAGCTGATTTAAACTTATACAGCAATCTTTTTTTAATCCAGTACATTAATGACTACAGCCATGCCAGATAAGTGCAATTGTCCAATTATGGAGTGTCAATATTGTTTTAAGAGGGATATCAAGGATAAAACATTCAAGATACAAATTTAAATGATTGAAATAGGTACATATTTAATGTTTAATATACATTGAATATGTACAAATTTATTGTTTATATATTGAATGAAAATACGAGCAACATTGCGCCTCCATCTGGCAGTCAAGGTTAACAAATGCTCGAATCCATATGAAAGGAAAGATTTGATGGGTGATGGATTATACAGAATGGGCTGAACGATTGAATGCTGGATTAAAGAGAGGTTACTGTAATAGGTTTCATTTTAAAGCAGACATTTTGATTGATAATATGATAACAAATGTTTATTTTGCTTTTAATACTTTTTAATATACTCTTTATTTATAAATGATGTAAAAAAAAAAAAAAATCAGGAGAGTATATCAGAATGAATTCACAAGCAACATTTATAATAGTTAGTGAAGATCCTAGTAATTAAGCCTATCATCCGAAAAATGTTCAATTAGTGAAATAAAAATGATAATAGAACTTCAATAGTTTCATGAAAGTGATCGAAACACTGCAAATACTAAAGATGACTAAAGACAAAAATACTGAAGATTATTTTAGTTATATAGATTATTTATAAATAATAACTCTGTTTAAATATCAAATTATTTTTTTTATCCAGAGAAAGATGATACCCTGCAGTCAGAACAATATATAATATTTTATAAATAAGACAACTATTTTTTCTTATAAATGTATCTAATGGTGAATGACACCATTAGATACATTTATAAGATAAAAGTGGGTTTTATATCCTCAAATCATTAAAATAATTTTATATTAAACATGAAACAATTTTATATTAAACAAAAGTTTTTAATTATTTTAATTCCAGGGAATTAGTTACTTAACTTCCAGAGAACCAAATTTAAAATATCCAGTGAGTAAAATTTGAAATTCTATCTAATATTTTCTTTATGTATTATTCTAATTGTACAAAAAACAAATGTATTTTATCAAGTCAGCCTAAAGTCTACAGGAAACAATTCCTAATTTAAAAAAAGCCCATGAATTTTGCAATTGCATTTTTATCACTGATAAAATTTCTAAATTCCATGAATTAGATAATTATGAATAAAAAAGCAGTTTATATTGGATTGGACAACACAACTACTTTATTTTTTAAGTAAGATGAAAATAAAAATTTATATTTAAAGAATAATAATTTTGCCAAGAAATAATAATTGGTAAGTTTTACATAATTTTCGAACTTTCATTTCATTAATCATAAATAATATATTAATCAAGCCCTGACATGTTGTTGATAATAATAAAGAAAGCCATTTCCCTATATATAAAAATTTAATTTTAGATCATTTTTGAAACTGGGAAGGGTATGATGGTTGATTCACAGATATCGAGATGCTTTTATACAATCTGCTGGATATATGTCGAAAAATTGAGGAATTATCAGAAAAACTAAAAGCTGTATATTCAAATACAAAATCAAGTGTGAAATTAGTATCATACTCAAGAGAAATTCAATAAATTCAACAGAATTTTTTTCATTATTTTGCTTACATTTCAGGTTTGAGATAATTTTTTTTCCCTCATAAAATCAGTTCTTTTAAAGGTTAATTTTTTGGGGGAGAAAGCATCAAGAAAGGCTAATGTGTATACATACAACTTATCTCACTAATACATTTATCAATGAATTTCTAAAATTTACAGTCATTTGAAAAGAAAACTACTCAATAACAAAATATAACAACAGCCAGAAAGCTTACAGCCAATGGTTTATGAGCTGCAACATAAGCTATACTTCGCCCATGGGGATCTGGAGGTGATGATATTACATTGTCTGAAAATATTTCTAAAAAATATTCAATGATATGATTGGCAATGCTTTTGTCTTGACATAAGGTCTGCCATATATCAATTGTATTTCTAAAAAGAGAAAATAAGTACATTAAAATAATTTATCTCAAATAAATTTTCTAATTAGTAAATTAAAACAAATATAAAAGGATAATTAAATATGTATTTTGAATTAAATTTATAACATACTAAAAATAAAGGTAACACAAGAAAGATAACTTACACATCTAAAGGAACCGGAGAGTTGAGTAATGATACTAGAACAGCCGTCAAGTGATGATTAGCTAAATTTTGAAAACTGCGCAAAGCTCCTTTTCTTGTATGTGGGCAATGAATTGAGTTCAGTATATCTCTAATAGCCTCTATAATATTTGGAATCTAAAATAATTCATATTATCTTTTTTATAAAAAAAATTTTCTACCATTGAAAAATTTTATAAAATTTCTAGCTATTTGAATATTTAAAAAAATTTATCAGTAAATTATTTCACAGATGTTACATTGTAACTACCAGAAGGAAAAAGCATTATTTAAATGGTACATCTTTCAGTACTTTCAAATAATATTCTCTCATTTTTTGGTAATTATTACTTATTTTAAAAGTTGAAGAAAATATGTGAATTTAAAAATACTTACATGCTTCACCTATTTAAATTTTTTACTTGTGTTTTTTAGACCCTATGGTATTCTCATAAATATTCAAGAATGTGTTCTATGTAAAATTTATGTGGAACTTAAAATTTAAAACATACACTTTTTTGTAAGTTGGCATCAATGTTCTGAGCTACCATAATAAATTTAAGTACAATGTGTTAACAGCAGCTATATTTGTAATCAAATTTTGAATTCTCTATGAGTTTTCCCATAAATTTGTGTGCCAAAAGACTATACTGATTGTTGCAGAAGACCTACAGTGAACTGTGCATGTAAAAAAAAGCATGCACAAATAAAGCATTACAAGGAAGCTCAGAAATGGTGTAGTTGATTTACCTCATTCTATTCAACCATCAATTGTAATGGTCAATGAAACATGTACAAATCAAGAAGTTGGTAAACAAAACTTGTCATGTAAGTGTTAAGAGAGTTGGCTCAAGAAGTAAATGTATTTTACAGGCTCATTCATAATATTTTCATTGATATTTTGGACATAAAATATGTCATCAGACTAGTTCCAGAAGAACTAAATTTTGTTCAAAAAGAGCATTGAAAGCAAGTTACAAAAAACATGATTTTTCAAGCTTCTGCAGACATCATGAAAAACATAACTCATTACAAGGCAAAAGTTTATATTTAAAACATGCAAACCAACCAAAGTCTTCGAAATGGTGCATTGAAAATGGGGCTCAGTTCGAAAATCTCGCTAATCTCATTTGAAAATCAAGGTTCGCTGAAGGAACTGAAGGTCATACCTCAATCAGCCAAACATATGGAGTATTGGATGATGTACTGTTGAACTTTTAATACACTCAATCGAACTGACTTCAAAGACAACAAATAAATTTTAAAGAATAAATTGATTTTTGTATATTTCATTTAACGACTCCACATACTTTCCACACAGAATGTTATCAATTAATTTAAATAATTTCAAAGAAGAATAAATATTTTTAATAATTTTACTAAATTTACTTAAATATTTAACATTTACTTATAAAAAAACATTAAGAACAAGTAAATGAAAAAAAAGCTTAAATTTTTAACATAATACTGCCAACTAAATTATATTCATTTATATATATTACCTCAACTCTGAGTTCCCTTCCTCTATGTTTGATAACTGAATTCAACACAACAGACGCACCTGAAGAACTTTGAGAGTGAGGATCACAGAGTCCATTTACTAAACATCGGATGAAAGGATAAAGTTGGTCCAAAGGTAATTTTTCACAGATAAACTGTAATAAAAAGAAATGTTTTAAATGTTGAAATATCTATTTATAGAAGATTTTGGAAACACTGTTTAAAATTAATTTATTGCTAGAAAATAATTTTCTTTGCCTTTTTCTAAATAATTTGAATAATTTCTTGATGGGTTTGAGTATGAGTGAGAGTATGATATCATGAGTTTTTATAGATGACATATAACTTAAATTTGTTTTTTAAATCAAGTAAAAGAAGAGAAAGTTTCCTTTTTTCAATTTCTAATTTGAAATCATATTATTCAAGACATTAATTATTTCAAAAAACTATTAATTTATTTTTGTACGAGAGAGTAAAATTTATTTTAATTTTTCAGGATTCTTAATTAGTCTAAAAAATTAATTATTTATACAAAAGTGAACTATTTCTTCAAACTGTATTCACAAAAATAATTTTTGAAATCAAGAATAAAAAAATTTAAGAAACGTTTAAAATTATGCAACTTCTAATTGTTTAACAATTTTAAAGTGTTTATTCAAGAAAGCAAAAAATAATGCAATTTAATTACGTAGAAAAATTCAATAGAAATTTGATTGAGAAATTTGAGAACAATTTATAGAAATTTGAGAACAATTTATAGAAATTTGTGTATATAAAAATTATGACTAAATTAATTCTTTTCAAATCTGAATTACGAGTTTGACATACAAAAATTAAAAACATTTAGAAACAATTCAACAACTAAATAAATAAATAAATAAATAATATTTTGAAAATAACTAATAATATTAATTTATTTTTATTATATACTGTAGTTTAATACACTTTGAATATATTTTAGCAATTTCAAATAATGTATAAGTAAATATATGATTATCAAAAAATAGAAAATAATCAAAACATACCTTGCCTAAACATTTTGTTACACTAAATAAAGAAGAAGGATCATCGCTAATAATTTGTGATTTTAAATGGTTCAAAGAAAATTCTGGTCTTTCATTAAAGCTGACAGCTGATACTAAAACAAAAATAGAATTTGTATAGCAAGGTTCACAAACAAATATATTGTCAGCAAATTATTGATAGCATATTTCCCTCCCTTAACATTTTCAAAATTTATATTAAAAATAAATAATTAAGCATAATAATTATTTAAAAATGAATTATTAATCAAGGCACTGAAACTATAAATAAACAGTAGATGCATAAAAAACATACCTTGAACTCTCATTGCCATAGATACAGCAAAATCAATTGAATCAAAGGCCAAATGTCGAACAGTTATTTGAGGATCAGTGCAACGAGGAACCAGCATACCAAGAATGTTACCAAGTGTGTTAAAAGGTGCATACGCCTAAAAAGTATATAAATAGAGTAATAAATTAAAATGAAATTTTAAACGAATTAGGCAAGGTTTATCACTTTAATAAAAATTGCTTAAGTTAAGATCTTTTTATTATGCATTGAGAATATTTTTTTTAAAAATCAGTATATAAATGAAATAAAAAACATTTTTGAAAATTTTAAATAACAGCTGTATTATAATATTACTAGAAGTAAAAATAAAATGGACATCTAGTAAATTATTTTGTATTTTTTATGACTGTTTATTATTCGGATTATTGAACAGATTAATAAAAATTATCTTTATTTCTTAGAAATAAATTTAATTAAAAATATACAGTAGTGATCTTGGTTATTTTTGTATATACTTCACTATATTTGGTGAAGCTCTAGAAAATTACAGACATTTACTATGAAACAATTAAAAGAAAGCATCTAATCATTTCAGTAGGTTAATCAAATGTTTTTGCAATTATTTTAATTTTTTTCAATTTTCTCCTACACAATAAAATATAGCGGAATAATGATAATCAAATGAACATTATGATTATTGCCATTGTGATGATTGATATGAAGAAATTTTGTATAATTTGACATAATTAGAATATTGGTTACTTATGATAAATAGAGATTATAATAAAAAATTGATTATTTGGTCAATATTCCATATAGAAAGAATTAAAAGGTTACAATAAATAATAAAGGGAAGCCATTGAAAACTATAATTAAACTTGTATATAAAGCAATAATAAGAAGAAAGTATATTTTAATATGAAAGAGGTACATTGTAAGATTTTAATTTGAAAATAAAACATACATCACTTTCAGTTGCTTCAGCATAAGAACGAAGAAGATGCAATGTAGAATGCAAACACCTCTCTCGCTCAACAGCATTTTTTGAAATCATCCACTTGTGCAAAATCTAAGCAAAGTTATCAGCATCAATAAATATATATAACTTCAAACTAAAATGGTATATGTTTAAAAAAGTGCTTTGCCTACAGATTTATTATTATTTTTTTTTTAAATTTGAAGAGAAAAGCAATTTTTGGTAAATGAAAGTGAAATAAAAAAAGCATTCAAGTAGATTTAGTATTAACTTTTTTTCTCTCATTCAACAATAATTTATTGTTTTTTAAAAAAAACCACAAATATTGAAGAACTAACTCATGTATAGAATGAGAATTTTTTTTCAAATATTATTTAAAATAAATTTTGAAATACAAGTATAGTATTTCTTACAATAATCTGAATTAGTTTCTTATAATTAACAATCTACTCAATCAATATATAACTACATCACAAATAATAATGATCATAAACTTTTATTCTACTTAATAAAAAACGTTATCCATTTTATATTTTACTAAAATATTACAAGATCAATTAAAATAGATCTGGAAAATAAACATTTAACACAAAGCAATATTCTCAAAAGAAAAAATTAAGGAGTTGCATTTGGTATCCACCCACACCCACACTCAAAACTTTGGCTAGAAATATCATTAAAGCTTAAAATAAAAGCACTTACATGTATCACAGATTCTAAATTTGCAAATGTCCTCTCTTTCAAAACTAATTTTTGCAAGAAAAAATTTAGAGCATCAACAGTTGAAATGAGTAACTTATCAAAATCAAGAGTTGGATCAATGCCTTCTTCCTTCGGTTTCTCAAGTAAAAAGTCTCTGGGCAAAGAGTAAACTGCACCTACAGCCATTTGAATTATATTTCTTTTATCTTCATCTTTCAAAACAGGATCCAAAGATCTATTTACATAATATTAAAGAATGCAACAATAATAGCTGATAGTTGTATTTCAAAACACAGGAAGAAAAGTATTAATATAAATAAATAATTTAGATGTTTATATAATATTTATGTAGATTTAGCTCCTTGCAAAAGATGCAACCCGGCCGAGCCCCCAATTTATGTAGGGTTATACCGGTTTCAACAGATGCATCCCGGACGAGCCTACAGTTTTGTTAGACTTCTCTACCAGTCTAACCAAAGCTTGACTTCTGCAGTGGGTGTCTAGGGGATTTGACAGACACAATAAAAACCCTGCGTTTCTTTAAATGAAGCCATTTAATTGGTTCTATAGTTTACAATAATATTTACATCGGTTATTAATCAAGCGCTAAACTTATGCATCTCGCTCCTCTCTCGTTGTTCGTCCGCCTTCTGCCATGTCAGCTAGCGTTCTCCTCTTCTTTCTTCATCTATGGGGATCTTGCCCCTTCTTGTGGGGACAGAGTTCAAAGTTCAATACACCCCCACGTTGTAAATAGCTCTGTCAAAGACAAGCAACCGTAAGGTGTCGCTATCTGGTGATTACCAGACAAATAAATCCCACATTTATATACATTTTTCCTACACTTCCCATGGTGTCTTTGCTTATTGTCTCGGATAAAATGGCAGATTGGTCAAGAGAGGAGAATGGATTTTCGAAAATGCTTTTACTTTGGCTTACTTAAAGCAGATGCATATGGTCAGGACAAATGTCATCATTAAATATGATTATATTTCCAATAATTTGAAAATATATCACATAACAAAAATATAGCATCTAGTAATAATGATTTAGTCCAATTCATTTGACTTAGTGATTCTTTTTAATTTAACAAATTTTTTTGATACACATTTTTTTATTATATAAATAAATACAAGATTCAATTCAGTATTTGTAAAAGCTAAAAAATTATTATATGACACATTATTTTATTTAACTAAATTATCATTTTATAAATAGGCATATCTAGGATAATTATAAAAGGGAAAAATCAAACTATCATTGAAAAACTCATGTTATTTAATAATTAAATAAATAAAAAAACACCATAACAATTTTCTCTTTTTTGAATTCTAGAATTAACACCATAAAATCTTCAATCTGAAAATTATTTTTTTTAATACATGATATATTTTATAATGCAAATTTTTATTACTTAATAATGCACATTTATTTTCAATTATGTGCATAAATTATAATGAAATGCACCTATTACTTCACCACAGTTATAACAACTATTTCTACATAGAAGTCTTCTTAATTACATTTATACATTATATATATTTTCAATCATCTTCTAAATTATTTGTATTTGTGTACTAAAAGATTTTTTACTTGTAGCATATTATTTTTTTACAAATACATAAAGTTGATCTAGTATAAAGTTTACATATAACATATTACTACATATCATTATGTGCGGAGATATTAACAGTTTAATTTGTTTTGCTATGTATATTGATGTATTTAAACATATCAATTAATGGGTATTTTATTTTTAGATATTAAAATAATTAATAAGTTTAATGTTTTGATGTACACATTTTTAAAATGAATTTATAATTAAATATAAAATTTAAATTAATTTATTAGTTATTTTAAATTTTTTGCATTATTTAATTTTAATTAACTTAAAAATATTAATTATTAATTTTAAAAATTGTATTATTTTTAAAAAAAATTTTATTAAAATATTTTTATATTAAATTATAATTTTAATTAAATTAAAAAATCATTTTTAAATCAATTTTTAAAATTAATACATAATTTTAATTATTTAATAGGAATTTAATTTTTAATAATAAAATTTTAATTATATTAATTTCAGTATTATTTTTTTAAATGAAAACCTTTTAATTTAATAAAAATTAAATTTAAAATTTAAATTTAACATAATCCCTTTAAAAATATAAAAAAAGGATACACAAGGCTGGCAGATGCATTCAGAGCCAATGAGCGGATATTGCTAGTCAATGGTTGGGTGGCCTCAGATTTCAGAATGGTTCTCATTAAACCCAGTAACTCAGATCTGGAGCGAAGTTCATCTAAGCATTGGCCTTTCTTCTGACCACTTTGCACGGCATCAGCAATCAACTTAATGGTTTCGAGCATACTTTGCTTCACTATAGGATCCTAATGAAATTCAAATAAAGATTGAACTAAGATGAAAAGGCAAAGCTCTTAGTTATCTTCATAATGCTAAGATTCAAACTAATGCTATGGGTATTCATCATATTCTGTCAGAGTGCAATTATGTTTTTAATAAGATTCGAACTCCTATACTCCTTTGACAAAGATGGAGAAGAGAGTGATTAAGTATTAAGTGTGACGATGAGCATTTGACTTGATGTCATATATTGATGATATAGTAATAAGTTGCAAATTCAGTATACATGTTCATTCCTATTTCTCTAACATGCTGCATAACATAAAATAAATTTGTATGAAACATCTTCATATAATAATTCTATTAATATAGAAATATGTTTAATTTCTTTAAAAAATATAGATTTTCCAGAAAATACTCATCCTAGAAACACACTTATTGGTAAATGCTCATCAAATTTAATTGAATATCAAGTGATAATATACTTAATTATGAAATACTATATTTAAGTAGGCTATTTCATTTCCTAAGTTTAAAAAAAATTAATAAATATGGATATATTAGTTTCCTTCGCGGAATTCAATTATAATCACTTTTAAAACAAATAATAGAACATTAAAATGTGAACTACTTTTGGTAACTAGTTAATTTACTTAATTAAAACAGATAATGAAAGAAATCTAAATTTTAAATATATTTCTGATATCACACAATCAACATGTTTTTCATATCATTATAAGCATATTTCTTTATTCTTAAAAGAAATGCTGAATAAAACAGTTAATGGATTGATTTTTTGTTCTATAAAATATTTCAATTTCTTAAGTTGAAAATAGCAAATGAATTTAAAATATTCCAAGTTACAAATATGATTGAATTTTTTTTTAATAAATGCACTTTGTATTTATTAGCATTTAATAAAAATATATGATAATGACAAAGAATGTTGAAATTAATCAGAATATTATTACTTTTCTAAACATAGGAAATAATGTATTTGTGATAAAATTATAAAAAGAAACTATTAGAATAAAATTAACAAAACGTAATGTTATTATTTTAATACATTCTGAATAATTTAGAACAATATTCTTATCATTGTATAGGCAGAAAAGAAAAGGCTTCAAAAAGGATAAAAAGCGAATTCTGGAATTTAAATAACATTAAAATAATTACAGGCTGGTTTGAATATTCTTTGCCTCTGTTTTTTACAGTTAATGTTAAGAATAATGTTATGAAATTTTGTTATAATTTTTTTATTTAAGAATATTCATAATTTATGCATTGAACAATAAATTTTAATGAAAATACTCTAAAGGAGTTAAAAACAAACAGTCATAAGTTAAAAAGTTTTCCAATTTAATTTCTCATAAACATTTTAGAATTTTATTTACAAAGAAATAAAGAATTTAGAAAGCATATTTAATATCATTTTCAAAAATAACACTATTATAGTCCAACAACTGATCACATGGAAAGTTAAACATCTGGTTTAATACCATAAACAGATGAATTAGACATACTAGTCAGATATAAACAACAAAGATTTTTTGAAGGAAAAAAAGTATAACAGTGAGCATGGAATAATTTCATCGAGTAATTCTTTAATAGTGTGTCTTCTAAAATTTTAATGATTAAAAATTTAAATCTCACCTATATGCCTAAATTTAAATCTCGTAAAAGAGTGGCATCATAGAGAACTATGATGCCACTCTTTTTTAATACATTCGATTTAGCCACTAGCCAATTTTCCATGTGATTGATGGCCAGACTATACAATACAAGTTTTTACCTTTGATGACGAGTATAAATTAGCCACACATCTCAAAATGGGTGTCTCTATTCTAGGAGATATCTGTTGAATGGGTGTATTAATGGTGATATGTCCATAACAGAGAATGATGGTAGCTTTCAATTTCTCGTGATCAGAGTCACCAGTAAATTCCTAAGATAATACATACTAATTAACAATTATATTCTATTTTGAAGTCTAAAAATTTATATATAATTAAAAATAAAGCATTTAAAATTTACCAATATATTTAAATGCTTTAAATTATATTCATATTAGCTATAGTTAATTTATCAAGTTATATTCATATTTGCTATATTTACTTACTTTTATTAATACAATACATGAAATTTATTTTTTGTTTGAGCTTTAAAGGCAGTAATAAGTTATAATGAAAAGGGCTTTGCCGAAGCTGAATTGAAATAACTATATAACTTGGCAATTCTTTATGTCTTAAGTTAAACCACAAATATCTTAAATAAATATATTTATAGTGTATATATATATGCCAAATATATTTTAACTCTTAAATTTCAAAGTACTCATAATACATACAATAATTAATAATTTACTTTTTAATTTAAGAAAAAGCACTCAGAAAAAAATGAAGATTCTTATTCCTTGAAATTAAACTACTTTATTTCACAAAAATTATTTTATGCAAACTCTTTAATTTCAAAAATTTCTGTTCAGAAGCCGTATAGTCCAGATTTCTTATACCAGTCATACAAAGTCGCCTAGAGCATTTAGGCAATCCTCCCACTGCTTCACCATGATGGCTAAATATACCCTTTGGTAGAACTCCTCTTTCTGCTGTTTGAATAAGTCTGAAGCTGACCGCTGCCCTTCTATGTCAGACAGGACCTTTGATCTTTTAATGATTTTTTCAAGGGACCAAAGGCATGCAAATCAGATGAGAAGAGATCAGAACTGTAAGGTGGGTGCTCGATTGTCGCCCACTTTTTAATGAGTGTAATTTCTGTGTTACGACCTTTGCCATTTGGGGAAGTGTGTTATTGTGATGTAGAATAACCTTGTTTCACAGTTTTCCCAGAAGTTTAACTTTAATTGCGCATAATATCTTTGCAGTACCGTTCCCCAGTGATGGAGACACTTGGATCCTTGAATTTAATAAGTAGGTTCATCTTGTTTGGATGCATTTGGTTATAATGATGTCATTGTTAATGTTTCAGAATTTCACACACATATTTCAGAAATAAACGAATACCACAATAATCCCATGCTTTGATGTTGGTGTTTATGTAACATTATGGGTGACACGCTAATTTACATATACGCTGCAGCTACACCCTCAAAAGGAAAATTTTTTATTGCTCTTTACACACACAAACAAAGCATGCATGCATGCATAAGAATATAATATAAGGTATATCATTGAAAACAAAAATTCATCTCAAGCATCTAAGCAAAATTAAAAAATTACGAAATGAAATAACGAAACTTTCAATGAAATAACAAATATGTATACAATAAAAGCCAAGAATTTTCATTTAAAAAAAGTTTAAGTACTAGTACTAATACAAATACAAAAGTATAAGTTTACACATTAGATTTATAGATATTCGATTATTAATAAAAAGTAATAAATATTTTTTTATAAAACAGAAATAAATTTGAAAAAAAAAATTATACTTACACGTATGAAACCAAATAATCCGGCACTCTTTTTGCCATTTTTAGCAACATTTTCTAATTTAACAAGAACTAAATCTGCATAAGATGATCCACAGAGGCCAACAGCAAGAGCACAACCCTGAAATCCAGTTTTATTAACAAAGTAGAAAATTTGTCAAAGTATTGGCTTCAAAATAAGAAAAACATAATTAACACAGAAAAAAAATATATATATATATATTTACAAGTCTTTCAGTTGTATTCGAATGATTAACGTTCTCAAAAACTGCATCCAGTGCTTCATTAAGGAAAACTTTATTGGCAATTTTTCGTATGACCAGACCAAGATTAATCAAAAGAACATACTAGGGGAGAAAAAACTATTTAATGAACATAAACTATCACATATTAATATCTTTTTAATATGCACTTTTACTTTTCTAAGTGAATCATAGAATGATAATTAATGCTTACTTTATCATCAGGGGATTCAGTGTAAAGGTTAAACTGAGAGAGCAAAGCCTTCCCATATGCTATTATCCAATCCTCACGATCAATATGAGCAAGAGTATCACTCACAAAATCTGTAACTTTGTTTTCCCATGGCTTTTGTTCCCAGTCAGTTGAGTCAAAGGCTAATTAAAACATTAAAAAATTTTTTTACTTTTTATGAGACATAATGGTATTTTTATTCATTATGCCTCATATAAAGTAATTTTTTTTTTAATTACTTGAAAAATATGAAAAGTATAGTAATAAGTAAAAGAAAATTATGTAAAATATAGAAATACAAAATAAAACGCAATGTAAATATAATTTTAAAAGTTCTATATTACATTAATATTAATTAATAATCTCAAAATCTATACATCTAAAAATGGATGATTTAATATATAGTATCCAGTAATAGCTGTAGCACATAATTTTTTTTAATTAGCACTTTAGACAAAAAGTTATGAATAAATTCAAATCAGATTTTTTTAAATTACACAAAAAACACTTTACTGCTTAACACATTTCTTTGATGCTACCTGGTGACTTGATTTAGAAACTTATTTTATATAAACTTAATTGTTAAAAATTAAGTAAGTTAATTGTTTAAAAATTCAGTTTTTAAAGTTTATGCTATTGTGTTTTTCAAATATATTTTTGTTTCCTTCAAATATTTTATTATATAGGCTTATTTATATTTTACTTTCTGAAATTTTTTAAATTTATAAATAGTTATTCATAATTTTTATTTTACAATTTGACAAACTACAATTTTTAGTCAATCAATGTTTTACACCTTTGATTGAAATTTCCTCTCTATTTTTTTGAATTTTCACTTTTTTTTCCAGAATAAAAATTAACTAAAACTAAAAATTGTCAAAATCTCAAAATGTTCTTAAATTATATTTATCAGATTATTTGCTCAAAATAGAAATTAAAATGAAAGGAAAAAATATAGTGAGTTATAAATTTAATATGATGATATATTCATGAACACTGACATTTTGTGAATGAAACAGAAAAATATTCTATTTTCTGCAGTTGGGCAGCGCTGAGTTAGGTAATCGAGGGAAACCAATCAATTAACATATACATCTTCCTTTATTATTATTATTGCTTTATTTTTGCAGATGATACATAAACTTTACAGATAATAAAAATTATGATTCAACAAAAAGATAATAAAATTATATAAAGAAATTAATATTTATTTTTAAAAGAAAATTATAAAAATAAATATTAATTTCTTTATATAATTTTTTGTTGCGAGTGTTAAAGTGATAACATTTTATTAACTAATGCATGCTTATAAAAGAAGCAAACATTTATGTTTTATCTCGTGCATTTGAGAATGTCACAATATCATATTATACCAATATAACATCATTATGAATACGAGCCAAAAACTATTTTTGAACGCATTTAGAAGAATAGAACAACTGAAACAAAGCCATAAATGTTGGTAATTTATATCCCTTGATATTAATAACACTATAATTATATTACTTACATTCTAAGTGTTGAATCAGCAAAGGAATAGTTTTGTCCCATACAGATACAGGTCCTTTGTGTATAGCTGGTGCAACTGCTTTCATGAATTTCAAGACATGCAACCCTCTGTCTCTGTCTTCATGAGGCCGTCCAAGCACAACACAGAGTCGAGCTAATAAGCTTTGCGGTGTAGTAATTTTAGCTAATAAAATAGTAAATTTCCAATTATTTTTAAAAAGTACATCCTTCTTACAAAATTTTTATACATAAAAATTTTAGCAATGCTGAAACACAAATAGTTTCAACAGTAAAAAAAACATGATGAAATATTGTAATCTTTAATTGCTCAACAATTATTTTTTTAAATATACACAAGGAATTTAGTTATATACTGCTGAAGAGCTATTATTTCAAATACATTGGTTTCTTATCTTTAATTTAAAACAATTATATTTACCTTTTTATATAAAATTCAAACCTGATATTAAAATGTAGAGTGTTTTATAGTATAGTAATTATTTATCAAATTTAATTACTTTCATTTTGACCTAAAATTTTTTCAAAGCATCTTTTAATAGCTTTAAAAATAAGTGAAGAATCTAGAATACTTTCATACTAATAAAACTAGTTTAGCAATAATAATAATAAAAAAAAGTATTTTAATAAAATGAGCTTACAATTTCAATATAGTAATACTGAAAGCATTTAATATCTAAATCAATAATGAAATATCGTACTTAATAATCCATAGTCAATAGTAAAATCCAAACCCAGTTCTTCTCTTTTTTTAGAAGCCAGTGTAGTAAGACTTTTACAAATAACACTTATCGCTGATGTCAGATTCTCATCCATCAAACAGTCTAAAATACTTGGCCAAAGTATCTAGAATTTATAAATATGTGTACTCAATCAATTATGAATTAAAATTTTCTCCTATTATTAGGTGGGTAATTAAGTAAAAGCAAGACTCTAACACAATCAAATATAAGAAGATAAATATCACAGTATTTAAAATGTTATAAAATAATCTTACAAATCATTGCCAAAATAAATTATATTTGTAATTATAGTGAGAAATAAATCTTAACAGCTTTAATTTAATACCCAAATGCTTATTAATTCTGAAAACAGGCAATTATTATTTTTTTTTGTTCTGATCAGCTAGAATCATATTTCCATTAAAAAAAAAGTGAGTTTATATATCAACAGTTAACATTTGTTTCTTTAATAAGAAAAATTAAGAAATATAAATGGAATATAATAATTTATTAAGAATTAATTACACCAATATAAATAGAATTATTTCATTAATAAATGCAAAAATTTATTATTCTGAACAAAGGTTTCAATGACAACAATAACAAGTCAGATACCAGGTGAGGCAACAAATTGCTATTGAAATAAGTCTTTAAATCTGAAAGCATTTACATTTATATATATATATATATATATACACACACTGTAAGAACACTGGTGTGTTTAAAATTAAGAAAATTTCCCTTTTGGCTGAAGATCTCCAAAACTAGGCAGATTGCAGTGAGATTAGATTTCTAAACAGATTAATATAATAAAAAAAATAGTCACATGAAAATTAAGGTACATAAAAATGATCATGTGCAAGAATTATAAGCACTAAAAGGACTAAAATTGAATCTTAAAAATATTTTTAAAAATTGCCGATAGGAGTATGATCCCCTTTATAATTATTGGGCTCTCACAACATGAGTTTATACTGGAAATCAGGACATTTACAAGTATGTGTAGTAGTTGGTTTCACTCCTACAACTACATTTCTGGGTCTTTAATTGTTCTAACTAGCGGAAGATGAGTGGCAACCACTCTCCATATAATTTCTCAGTCATTTTCTAACTGGTTGACCAATTCATCAAGCAGAAGTCTTCAATTAACAGAAATTCATTGACCAAATCAGTCCAATATAAATGTGCATTATGGTCCATTTAAGTGACATCAAAATCAACTACATCCACTAAGCTGTATTGGACAATCATTCACCATTGGTCATTGTGGCTCTTGGATAATGGATCCAATATTTTTAAACAATTTCTATATGATGAATGTGATGATTTCATTAAGTCTACAGCAATTTGCATGTGAAACAGCTCTACTTTCACTCTCGATCATTTACCATATCATTTCATCTTAAATTTTGGTAGTTATTCATTTTAACTGTCTGTTTTTAAATTTTATCAAATATTACAGGAAAAAAATTCATATAATTAGAAAGGCATGTCAGCAAACAATGCACAGAAGTTGTCACATACGTTTATAAAGCTTATTCCTCTACTTGCTACTAAACTCATGTATATTCTTATATATTCAACACTAGAAATTTACATCTTTATTTTTCTAGTAATTATTAAGCATTATTTTACTTTTCATTTAGTACTTGAGAAACAGACAAAATAAGTAAATGCTCTTAAAATTCAAACATCATTATTTGTTATAACATGTATGCCATTTGAATTGTTATAGATGCAATAATGGCAAGTATTTCACTTTGCCACTAGCTACACAACAAAATTAAAAAAAAAAAAAATATTTCCAATGTTTAAAACAGTTATTATTTCATGTATAAAAAATAAAAAAATTACATACATCTTCCATTTTTTCCACTGTTGTAGTTAAGAGGTGAATGACATTCTCACACATTCCTCTCAAAGCTTCATTACTCACATAGCTAGGGTCACCAGATCTCCTAGCCTGAGAAAATAAAAAATAAAAAATACATGAAAAAAGAAAAAGAAATAATACATTAGTAGATGCTTTTTACACACACAAAAATGCCCCCCCCACACACAAATTAAATTATACTATGATACTTAACCCTTCAGCACATGGACTCAATTTTATGACACTAACACATGAATTGAGTTGATTCCATTCCAATTTTTAAACTGATTTCTCATCAATATATCAACTCATTTAACAAACTATTAAATTAAAACAGAAAATAATAATTTATATTTTTAAATTACTTTTACCATTTTATCCCTACAAATATGGAGTCTTTACTAAAAATTTTAGTGAAAGAAAAAGAATGGGGTCTTGATTACAGCAGATTCCACATTATGAAAACAATATATAGAAAATATTATACAATTTTTAACTTAACACAATAGATCTTAAATACATTGCGTAAAAATGCCAACAACTATTATGTATTTGATATAATAGAAAGATTCAAATGAGGCCCATTATAAATTCATTATGCATAAAATTACATCTACATAAAAAGCCCAAAATACTCACATTATAAAGCAAGCTAGTCTAGAAATAAGAAAAATAGCTTATTATATATAATATCGTAGTTCAAAAAATTTTTTTAAAAATTTTAAATTATTTCCTGAATTTTAAAAACTCTAGCAGATGTAAATTTAGTCAAATATATTTTTAATGTTGGGAATTTTTTTAATACAAATAATTACCATAAAATTAATTTTTATTTCCATGTGACTTCAGCAAGAAAATAACAAATGATTAAATATAATTTTATAAACACCAATCAATTTGCAATTCAAAAAATTATGATAAAAATATTATTTAAAAAAAGACTTTCAGAAGATATTTCTATTTAAAAAAATTGATTTTATGACACAAAAAATTTAAAATCATTATAATAGCATCATATTAGTTTGTGTCATATATATGCTTTTTAAAAAAATAATGTTTCAACATGACTTTTTTTTTTTTTATCTAAAAAAGTTTTTTTTTTATAAAATTTATTAATTTGAAAGTTTGTGAGATAAACAAATGTAAACATATTGATTGGAGATAGTGAAACATGGGATACTCACAACAGGATCATCTGGAAGTGCACATTGATAGATGATGAATTTCACTAAATCTAAACCATCTTCTGATTTCAAATGATCATGATGTGCAAGAGTGACAATAACCTGAGCTATAACTTTTTTCACCTTTAATGAAAGAAAGTATACAGCAATAAGTAGTTTAAATGAACATTAATTTTTTTCCATATGAACATTACATATTATTTCTCTATTCAATAAAATAAAAAAGATGCATAACATCTAATCCAGCAACAGTTTGCGTGGAATGATAAACATCCGGTTTAATTTCAGAAATGGATGAATTGATGACTTGCTCGATGTCCTAATCAGATTGATGTGGTGCAAAGTTGCTTTGAAAGAAAAAGTATTGCAGTAAGTATTGAAATTTTCTTTTAATGACATGCCAATTAAAATTTTTATTAAAAATTTGATATCTCCTCCCCCTATTATATCTCTCTATTTGGATCCATAAGGCTTGCAAATTTTCCATACAAACTGTAGTAGGACTAAAAGAAATATTTCTTAGTACTAGAACATTATTTTTTAAATTTATTTATGTTTTTAACATTAAATATACAATTTTCTACATTCATGAATCTATAATTAGTAAATATTTAAAAACATTTTTAAAGTTAAAATTTGTTTATAAAAAAGAAAAGAAAAACAAAATAATTTTATATTATTAATGCTAATTATTAATAATAATTAACTTCAATAATGAAAAAAATAGCAAAATAATGATCAATAAAATATAAGCAATACTTAAACAGTAATTTTCTTTACATATTTTTAAAGGAATAGTTTATCCTTTAAATTATCCTTAAAATTTGGAGCTAAATATACCTTATTTCCAGAATCCAGACAAGGTTTCAATCCTGATATTATTATTGGTACTTTGGAAGATATATGTGCGTCTGCAATTAAAGAAAAAAAATTAACTCAATATAAACAGAATTGTTTTAATAAATAAAAACATATAAAAAAGTTATTTATGCTTACCACATGAGTTGATCAAATGTTTGAAAACAGTTAAGGAGCCAATTTTGAATGCTTCATTACTGCTTTCCAGTTTTTGAAGCAAGAAAGCAACTAATCGATTTGAATAAACAGAAGCTGAAAAGAAATAAACCCGATTAACGAATATTAGAAATACAAAATAAGATAAATTCATATCATGAAGTATTCGAATAAATCTTATCCATCAATTTCAATTACAAATCAATATGCCAACTTTCTAACAAGCTTTCTTAATATTTTTGTTTTCATTATTTGAATGAATAACCAACGAATCTTTTTACTTTTATTTTAAAAAAACGAATTCATTTAGGATATTTTTGGTTATCTGAATATATTTAAAAATAGATATTTTTCAGGATTGTCTATCCATGTTTTTTCAATATTTAATTAAAAAATTGTTTAATAAAATTTTAATAGAATTACAGCAAGAAATAAAATATTTTTTACCTTTTGAATTAAAATGTTTTTCTAACTCTAAACAAAAACAGCAATAAATAACAACTAATTAACTCGACTTAAATTCTTTGATTTTTTTTATAGATAAAATAGCCCATAGCCATTTTTTATAGAAAAGATAGTCTTTTACATTGAAAGAGCAAAGATATAGCAATAATTTTTTTTAAAACATATGAAATATCCAAATGTGTGATACAATCAGACAGTACATCAGAGTTACTATGCTATATCAAACAGGAAAATCTTAATATTTATCAATAATGAATAATTAAAATAAAACAAAGCTCATTTTATAATTGCTTTAAAATGCTTTTTATATATATGATTTTAATTCAAGTAAATGCATTTTTTATGGACAAAGCAAAAGTAGTTTATAGATTACAATACAATTTTATACACTTCTAGGATTAAAAATGCACACAAATATAATTAGTCATCAATCTTAATGAAAATAGCACTGCAGCTGCATTGTCTAAGCACATTATTTTAGGCTTGGAATAATTATAGAATTTATTTCTTTAATAATTGCAAAGAATTTGTATAGAATATGAACATTAAACTCCCATTGTAAAACTGATATACATTTAATTATAAAATTAAATATTGTGATCTTAATTCAATTTGAAGTACTTATCTTTTGTTACATGTCAAAACCATCCATAAAAAGTGAATTGATATTTGAAAAATATATTTTAATTTGATAAAATTTGTTTAATATTCAAATTGTTCAAATAAAAATACTTCTTGCATCACATAATTTAAATAGCAAAGCAGTTTATAGCATACCTAACACGGCAAAACACCTTAAAACTTCATTGTGATTTCTTACTCCAGAAGGTTGTGAGTAATCTGGCAGAGAACATATCTAAAAAATGAATAAAAATATGCATAAAGAGTTAAGTGCTATAAAATAAATAAATTAGTTAATTGCTATAGTTAGTTAGTTAGTTAGTTAGTTAATTGCTATAATTCTAAAAAAAAAAAAAAAAAAAAAAAGACAATTAAAATTTCATTGTTTTTGAAAATTGTACTCAAATTTTAATAAAAAATTAATTTTTTTATAAAATAACTATTTTTTTCAAATTATAAACATATCAGAGTATGGTTAAGAATCAATAAGAAAAACTTAATTGTTTTTTTTCCTTCATCACTTACATATAAACATATACATAAATGTTTAAAATTTAAATAAAATATAATTTACCTGAGGAAACAATGTATTCAAAATGCTATCAAGTTGTGACTCAAGAACAACACTGTGATTGGCAATTGAAGCATCTAAAACCATACATAAACCCTAAAATATAAACAATAAAATGCTAAATTAAATTTAGATTTCATATAATATGCAACAAATATTATGATAAATTTATATTAGACAATTCTTGCCTAATGGTGCATGAATTACAGATAAAATTGTATACTTATTATGTTACAGTAGTACACCCAGAAACAAATTTAATTTCCTATTAATGTATTTTCATTAAAATTTTAAAGAAAATTTGGTGATTAAAGATGAAACAAAGGATATTCTTTTAACAACATCCAATCCCTTAATATCTACTTCCAATGTATATTTGCACAAATCACATTCTTTATAAAAAATAGTTGTTTAAACAGATTTTTATTAAATAATCAATCTAAAATCATCATTTTTCAATCATTTAAATCATTATCTTTTTCTCCTTTCTACTTTAATTTTTTTTTCATATGATGCAGAAAACCTTTTTTACTGATAATTAAAAGGTATTTTCAAAATTGTGAATTAATTTGAAATTCAGCCAACTCAAAAATAGATGTAAAATTATTATAAAACTTATTGTAATTTTTATTTATAATCTGGCAGCATAATTCCTACATATAATTCATAAGACATAATTTTTAGTCAAAAAAATATCTGGCATAATCCACAGCAGCATATAATTTGTAGATGATCCATATTTACTCCCTAGTGTTGTCTGACATATTATGAAAAGTTAAACTATGTGTTTATGTTCAAGGTATGAAACTACCAAACATTTTACAATTTTAAAAAGCATTTTTGATTTCATAATAAAATAAACAAATTATATTTTAATTCAAAATAGTACAAACCAACAAAATACACTATGACTTTACTCACAAGCACACATGATGTGTATTACATTTTGTCTACTTTTAAAACTGAGGCAGGGAGTCAAAGTCAAGTTTTTCTTTTTTTAAAGATTTTTGAGAATCAGTTTAAAAATCTGACTCTCAAATCTTTTAAATTATGTTTATTTCCACAAAATATCCAAGTTCATTAAAAGTCATAAATATACAAGTTTACTAAAAGTCATTACATTTATTTTAATGAAACCTTTAAATCCATTAATGAAGAAGATCATGATAAAGAAAAACTAATGCATTAGCAAATGCATGATAAAGGGTCAGCAATCATAAAGTTTTTGGCTGACTCTCACACCCTTGCTTTAAGCAGGATTTACCTTCTTTTTTAATGTTTTTTCCATCAACTACAACTTGTACAAGTTTCAGGAAATGCAAATATAAGTAAAATATTTAACGAACAGACATTACATATAATTAATGATTTCACAAATTTAAATAGTCTTAATGATGAAATCAGGCAAATGGATGAAGTTAAAAAAAGTTTAATACAAATTTCATTTATTTATATTTGTATTTCAAGGCTAAAAGAAAGACATAAAAGAAAAACAAAATGAATACCCGAGTGGTGTGCTGGTACTCTTGGTGCCTTTTATAGATGGCCAGTACAGCAGGAATGAATCTTGGTAAATGCTCTTCCAATTTTTCTGGACTTAGAAGATGTGTCATGTGACCTAGAGCTACAACAACTTCAGATCTCACCTATAAAATATAATTTTATTTCTTGAAAATAAATTTATTTCGAAGCCCATAACATGAAAAGTTCTGTAGATGCATCATAAAAGAGCCTGGTAGTAGAAATAATTTTTCAAAATTAAAATTTAAAAAAATATTATACAAGTTACCTTTTACTTAACATAAATCATCTATCATTTGTTAAATAGTCATTCATTAAAATAATTGATTTTAAAGAAACAAATAATATTAAAAATTTATTTGAGAAACTTTTATTTTGAATATGAAAATTCAAAGGGAAAAAACCTTGAACATTAAAATAATTATCTAAAAATACAATGCAAACAATAAAAATTTACTAATTTTTTAACAATTTTGCAAAAATAAGATACTGAATTTTAATGTATGCAACTACTTTATTTCAAATTTTAAATTTGTTTTTATTCCATGAAATAGTTCTCAAATAACAGAAAATATGCAATACACCTTTCATTTTATTATGTATACCCGGAGAAGCAGAAAATTTAATAAAACGGCCAATTTTTTTTTCGGGATTACAATTTTTCTTTCATTTTTTTTTTTTAAATTGCATGAAACATCTGAAATATAATGAGATGTGATGTGACAAGGTAATAGCAAGTTAAAAAAATGAGCATTAAAATTAAAAATTAACATTATATTATTAAAACTGAATTATTCTTTAAAACTGGAAATTCCATTTTTCCTAAAGAATCATGTCACATAAATTTCTAAGAAGGATTTAAAAATTTTTGGACTATAAATTAACTATTAAGCTTATGAATTAATGAACGAAAATATAAAAATGGTTTACCTTAGCTTCTCGTGATGGTAACCAGTTGATAAAAAGAACATCATAAGCACTAGTTATTTCACTAACAAAAGCTTCTTTGCTAACTGATGGGTCTGGTGATTTTTCTGCATTGGCAATATATTCCAAAATAGCTTCACAAAATTTTGACAACGCTTTACAAAAAGAAAAACATGATTAAAAGGTTTTAAAAAAATAAAATACTATTGTATAAATTTGTAATAATGAACAAATTTTTAGTATATTAATATGTTATGTATATTTCCAAGTATTATTTACTGATAAATATCATATTTATTTTAAATGTTTAAATATTCATATTAATTAAATTATTTTAAATAGTATCACACATATAATAAGCATATTCCCCATACCATAGGCAAAGATCCATTTCATGTTTTCAGACTTCACCATTCCTAAAAGAGGTAGCATGGTACCAAGGACAGATTTGAGAAAAGGAACCATTCCAAATACTATAAATTAATAACATAAATAAGTTAGAAAAGCATATAATAGAAGAAAATTTGCTTAAATATTTAAAAGCAAATAACATAAAAATAAAATAAAAAATAAAAAATTTCATTTTAATTACAAAACTTTCTAATATTTTCATTGTTTTTATATTATCACTTTCAAATATTTTCAAAATTTAGCACTTAAAAGTAATATTAATAAATCATATTTTTAATCAGAATTTTATTATAGTAAAATTTAAAAAACAAAATGTGAAATTTATTATTTCCCGTATTAAAATTTAGAAACAAAACAGTATCTTATAGTTTGAACTCACCTTCCATTTTTTTAGTTTCTAGTTAAAATTTTATAACTGTATTTAGAATTTTTTTGTTATGTGAATTTATTTATACAAGTGACAAACATTTGCTGTAAAATTTTGAGGTTAGAATACAATTGTGTATTTAATAAACTTTGAACATAACAGAACAACAACTATTAATTCTATAAATAATAACAAAACATATAGAAAATCATACAGTTATAAAATTACCATTTGTTGATCACTCTTACCATTTGCTGATGCTAAGTTTGCCATTGTTTGAACAACAAAAAAATGAGGCAAAACTCCTGGCTGAAATTTCAAAAGTAACTGTTCCATAACTTCATTGTTAAAATTACGCCCCAGAGAGACCAGAATACCACTTGCTAAATTCTGCCATTCAGGTACTATTTCCTAATAAAAACAATAAAACATATGCAAATTAATTTCAGCAAAAAAGAAATAGCATGGTTTAATCAGAAAAAATTAAAAACATATTACCTTTGTATTTACCATTTCGTCAACGGCTAATTTTATAAGCTCAACAGCAACATTCTTTTTTATGGAATTTAAAACCTCACCACAAATTTTTTCAACAACACCCAAGATAATAATCTTGTGAACTAATGCCAGCTAAATAGAAAGAAAAAAATAAATACATATATAGAGATGTACAATTCATTTGAAAACAAACTAAATAAACTTTCTGAGACAGACATTTAAAATAAAATAGTTACTTTAGTTGTCTGTAATCCTGGATATCTAAATTATTTCTTAATTATATTATATGGGTCTACTGATATATTCCAAGGCTTATAAAAACTTATCATTGATTAACAACGAAGATCTTATAAAAGTTATTAAAAGAAAAATAAGATTTAATGTATTATAAATAAAGCATTTTTGTGGTTAATGTACCATTTTCTTTTGCTTATATTACAGCTATTCTATGATAATTTGGTTGAGTTTGTATAGAATATATTTTTTGTAAGCAAATTTAAAGTCAGAGCAAATACTACACCTTTAAAGTTGTCAAAAAATCATGAAAAAACTTGGTTTTTTATAGATAAACAAGTTCAATAAATATCACTGAATTCATGTCACATATTCCTCTAAATCCATTAATAAAGATCATAATACATAAAATTATACAAAAGAGTCAAAAGTCAGTATATAAAATCCGGTTTGGGAATGGTCATGTTTTAGCCAACTACCCCTGGTATTCACCATTGTTCCTAAATGTATATATTCTGTATGTTAACTTTCAACATTTTTTTACACATAATTGTGGCAACATTACTGCTCTTTAAAACTGAATAAAAAAAATTATAAGTTTTATACTAAAAGTGTAAATGAGAGTTTGACTATATGGCATGTTAAAGAATAGATATGAATAGTCTGCAGATTATATAACATTTTATATTCTTTCCAGCAAAAAGTATTATGGCCACAAGTTATAGAATGCTGTGAATTATAGGCATCAAATTATGCTAATTTGGATATTCTGGTATCTAAAAACATATTTAATAAATTTTTAAATCAATCCAAATGCTATATAATGCACTTATTACTAAAATTAGTAAATATTTAAAGTAAGAAATTACACACCTTAGGATGCCTTCCTAGATAAGAATAGCAACTGCTAAGTACTAAATTTGGTTGATGCTTTCCAATATTGAATAAAGAAGACTGAATAGCTTGAGTAACATTATCATTGCGATCTAATGTTGCATCAATGAGAGCAAACACTATATCTGAAATAGATGCACAAGAATTATGAGAGAATGTACGCATTAAATCAGAAAGGTACAAAAGAAAGAAAGAAAAAGAAGTACTAATTACAAACAAATAAGTTTTCAAAATATTTTTCAGACTTACACTACTAATTAGCATAACAAAAAAAAAAACACCATGTATTTTAGCCTTTTCACCATTCAAACTAATAAGAAATTACACTTTACTAGTTAGAAATTAATAAATAAAATAAAATCTAAGAAGTTGTTGTCTAAGAGTTTAGAAATCCTTTTTCGATAGCAAATTTACCCAGCATTTAAGCTTAAATGTTAATGATCCTGAATCTAATTTTAATTAACAAAATAAATTCTGAAACTGAAGAGCATAGACAGGTATACATATTTATTTAATTTAATAAAGATATTTTACAACACAGAAAAGGAATATGACATTATTAAAAGCAATATCATTCATTAACAGCATTCGCAAACTGTGTTTCAAATTATGCTGAATTCATGATTCATATTTTCAATGAAAAGTGTAAATGATCATAAAATATAGCAATAATTTACAAAAATTAGAATGTTACTGTGATAAAAATGTTGAAACTGCAAAAATGTGAAAATTGAATACATTAACAATTTTATGGATACAACATATTGTTAAATTTTTAAATGACACAATTAAACATTTTCATAAAAAAATATTAAAAAATATGGAAATTAGAATAAATAAATTCGAAAATATACCTATTTCCTCTGCATTAAATAAATTTTTAAAAATATTCATTAATTATTCACGACACAGATAGCTTCAGGACATAATAGTAAATTAAAAAAAAAAACCATACTATCAATCTGTCCTCCAGTAGTTTTCAAAATATCTTCTCCATCACCAGGCATCATCATTGCTGCAATAACAAATAATATTATGTACTACTGATATATCATATACAAGTAATGTATCACAGAAAAGGGAGAAAAAATATTGAACCATTGAGCTTATTATTACTGTGCAACCTTTTGTACTTTAGTGTAAAAAAAAAATCAATATGATTTACAAAATTAAATTCAACATGATTTTTCCTTTCAATGCATATATGATAAGGGCATAAATATTAAAATATTTATCATGAGCATAGTTTACTCAAAACTTAACCAATTTTTGTTTAATAAAATATCTTGATTGTTTCAAAAAGAATGATGCATGTATTTACAATAATAACTTTTTAAAATTTTGCATTCTACTTTTTTTTATAAATATTTTTTTCTAGTAAAACCCATTTTAGTTTGGATAATTTTTTACTCTTACGAAACAATTCGATAAATTAATGCAGGTTAATGAATAATTTATTTTACATGTACTTTGTTTTTAATTCATTTACGAAGAAAGTTAAAAATTATTATTATTATAATATCCGGCTTTTCTAATTAAAAAAAAAAAAAAAATTACAATACGGTAATAACTCACTATTTTTATTCTTGAAAATCTGTTAAATTAAAAGTGTTAAAAATATAATAATTACAAAGAAGCCATTATGCTAACTCCGGTAGTAAATTTATTTAGAGTAATCCAGTAAAATTACTCCGAGCAATTTCGTATCTTAGCTGAACATAACACCTCTATAGTATCAGATAACTGAACGCAAAACGTGAAAATGATTCATTTGTTTTCATCATGTGACACCGTCTGACCTCCGAAAATCCCTATTTCGGAACTTTTCTGCATTTCGTCTGTCAATATAAGCTCGTTGCCATCTTAACTAAAATGTATAAAACCGAAAACGAAAGTAACAATAAATAAATGTTTATTTAATGATGCAATAAAACCCCTACATTTTAAAAAATAAGAAAATAAACATCCTAAATCTAAAAATTCTTTACTAATATAAGTTACCTATGAAGGTTAATTCCAATATACGGCAGTAAAAAATATCGTGATTTTTATCTGTTTGTTTTCTTATTTAAAATTGAAAAATAAAAAAATAAAAAATCTGTTTATATTATGTAGTTAAAATAAAAAATTAAAAGCTTTAAACTATACTTTCTTAATTATCATTTTTAGTTTGAAATCCTTTCATTTTAATGTCTGTCGTGATGGATATGTAAATGTTGTCTCCCGTAAGCATTTCAGATATTTGATAACAAATGAAGAGTTGTCGACAGCAGCCGCGTATTGAGTAAACAAATGGAGTACATGATGTATTCATATGTTTATTTTATCATAATGAAGGAATTTCAGACTCACCTGTACACCAATTTTTTTTCGTGTTAATAAAGCATACATCACTTGAGAACGAACATTTATTTTCTAATTTATCTCATCTAGTATATCTGTTCTACATCTTTTTCTTCAAATGTAAGCTTATAATTAAGAAGAATATATAACCTAAATATCGTATTATTATTTAAAATGTTATATAATTTTAATGAAGCATGTTAATTAAAATTTATGGGTGATATATATATATATATATTTAATGATTGAGCTAATATGTAGAAGTTTAGACTGAGTAGAAATTAATTTTAAATTTTCAATGCTTTTATTTTAGAATGTACATAAAAATACTGTAATCATTCTAATTTTTTTTTTTTTTTTTTTTTCAAAATAAGTCTCTTATTAACGGTATTTGAATAAAAGTCAAATCGTTGAATTTATAGGTAATGTTCTTAACACCTTTTATTAAATTAGAAACTTGAGTTAACATTAAAAATGGTATAACATGTTTCATTGAAAATTATTTTCTAAAATATGAATATGTTTTTATTTTATCCTTTTAAAATGTTTAATTAATTATTCTTTGGTAAAATAGGTAAAAAAATTCTTTCTTAAACGATTTTTTTTAAGCAACTGATATCTTAAAAGTCTTTCTAAGAAAATCTGAACATTACACTAATACAATTTATTAAAATAGGGATATAAGTATATATTTATTTGATTGTTTACTATTTTTATTTCACATGATTATATTTCATATTTTGTTAAAATTGATTTCTATCGATTAAAAATTTCATATATGAGAAAAACAATTAAAATTAAATCAAACAGCATATTTGTTTTATAATTCTTTGTATTAAATTATAGGTAGTAATTATAATTTTATAAGTAAAATTATTATTTCTATGTTGTTATTATTGAAATCATTTGAATGTCTTTATAATAAAATTTTTATTTAATTATTATTTTAAGTGAATTTAAAAACTGAAATTTGGTAGTCATACAATTCCTCACATTTTTAAAAATGTATGCATTAAAACTATGTAAAAGATTAAAAATTTGGCCATGCGTTTTTTGTTGTATATAAGAAAAAATTGTATTAAAAACATTTCTAATTTTCTACTTGAACCCAAAGAGTATTTTGATGTATTCCATAACATAATATAATTTTAAACATTTTGAAAAGCAAGTTTCAACTTATTTATTAAGTATTTTTTTCCCCACTAACTTAGGAGTTAAATCATATTTTCATGAGACAGCAATAGTTTTGCATATATAATTCCCTGCCATTATGTATGGGAATTTCTTTTAGATTTTTTTTTTTTTTTTTTTTGAAAGAAACATTTATTTTTTCTGTTACTTGTTAAATTAATAATAATTAAATATGATTTAACAACTAAAATATGTCTTTTTTTATTTTATTAAAAAACTTATTGGTTTTTATTCATGTACAGTAGCAATTATGTGATCAAATTTTGCATTTGTTTTTATGCATGCATTTTAAAAAATGTGACAAAGTGTATTGTCAAATATCAATTTTCGGAATCAAATGCAATATTAAATTTTTTTATTTACTAAATGTGTGTTTTAAATTTAAGTTGTATGTAGTAGAGTCGCACAATGCTTAAATAAGAGGAGCCACGGATATACCTTTTTCTTTTGTACTTCATTCTATCAAAATATTTTCATTTCCATTCAGTGTTTTTCTTGGGAAATTTTTTAAATAATAAAATAATTTCTTTAAATAATAGGTACTTACGTATTAACGGTACCTTGGCGACAGTTGCGTCAATAAAGAGCATACGCGCCAACCACAGCTACAGATTTGGCGCCAATCTACACTTAAAATTTTTGTTCCAAATAATAAAATATATATGAAACACTTCATTTAAAATCAAAACGCTTTCAAAATATTTTTATTCCAAATAATAAAGATTGGCGACACTTAAAAATCGCCAAGTCTGTCGCCAAGGTACCGTTAATACGTAAGTACCAAATAATATCCCAATTTTGCTTCTGATAGACTATAATCCTAGTTTTGCTTTTGATAGACTACAGTCCCAGTTTTGCTTCTGAAGGGATTATTCTTGGCATTTGAAAAATAACTGACCAATAAATTTCATTTTATTCTAGAAACCAAACAATATAATTGTGGATAAGAAAAGGTACTGAATAAATGTCTTATTTCTTTAGATGTTAAGATAAAAGAAATTATAGATTTTTTTGTCTAAAGGGATATTTTTTATAAAATGAAAATTATTATGCAACCTGTACAGAAATCATGAGATCGTTAAATAATGTATTTTACTACATGGAGTATTAACAAAATATTTTATTATTGGGCTTTACATTTTTAAAGAATTTGGCAGGCAAAGCTGAGGGAAGGAGAATTTCTATGCGAAAACAAACAACTATAGATTTATTTTGTTTACTGCTAAATCTTACAAATCTAATAATGTTTAAGTAAATTTTTATATAAAATTTTGCTTTATCATTAATTTGAAATTGGTTTTTAGTATATGGGTGAATG
Source organism: Caerostris darwini (assembly GCA_021605075.1). Taxonomy (NCBI): domain Eukaryota; kingdom Metazoa; phylum Arthropoda; class Arachnida; order Araneae; family Araneidae; genus Caerostris; species Caerostris darwini. Next base: position 210,625 of record BPLQ01009436.1, read on the forward strand.
CACAAATCATTAATTCGAGTTAATGAGGGTCCCTAATAACTTGGATTGATAATACATCATACTTAGTATGATTAACTTGATCATATTTATGTTAGTACTCTACTATACATACATATTTTATATTTGTTATAATCTGATTATAATAGAAACATTTTAGAAGTTTATTTAAAGGAAATAAAATTGGTTATTTTAAATTTTGCTTTATTTTAATTTTTTATTGCATATTTATTGTAAGGGTTAAAATATTTTTAATGAAAATAGCAAGGTGTTAACAATAATGTGATTTTTATTCTAAAAATTATTAATAAATTGTATTAAAAAACATTTATGTAAACGTTTTTATAAAATATTATAAATTTATTTTTATAAAATTTAGTCTTTTATAATTTGCACAAATAAATACCTAAAAAAATGCACTTTAATGGTTAAATTGGTTGAATATTTTTAGAATTTATTAGAAGGTCATTCATTAAGAGACTAGATTTGTTAGAATATTGATTGCTATATTAAATATAAATTGGTAGTAAAATTTTAAGTTTATTTTAAACAGATAGTGCAGAATTTGATTTTATTATGTTCCTGGTATATGAAAAATTTTTAACTTTTATTTTTAAAATAATTATTATTTTAAAGGAAAAGACTTTTGATGCATTTCATTTGTTTGTTTCAGTCAATTCAATAAATTGAATCAGAAATGGATATTCAAATCATTATAAAGGCTCCAAACCAAAATGTAGCTGACCATGCTGTGCATTGCAATATGAATTGGACTGTTGAAAAATTAAAGAATCATTTGTCACATTCATATCCAAACAGACCAGTAATAATATATTTATTTTCCATTTGATACATTTTAAATTTAATAATCATAGCCTGTTAAATTTGTAATTTAGTTTTAGCAGCAATTTATTATTATATATGTGTGTGTATATATATATATATATATATATGTGTGTGTGTGTGTATATATATATATATATATATATATGTGTGTGTGTATATATATATATATATGTGTGTGTATATATATATATGTGTGTGTGTATATATATATATATGTGTGTATATATATATATATGTGTGTGTCGTATGTGTGGGCGTATATCTGTGTGTGTATATATATGTGGGTGTATATCTGTGTGTGTATATATATGTGGGCGTATATCTGTGTGTGTATATATATGTGTGCATATATCTGTGTGTATATATATATATATATATGTGTGTGTGTGTGCGTGCATGCATGCATATATATATGTGTGTCTATGTGTATATATATATATATATATATGTATGTATATTATGTATATATATGTATGTATAATATATAATATAAAAAATCAATTTTTCTTGCTGTAACAATTTATTTGTATTGTTTTATAAATTTGATATAAATCACAAATAAAAAAAAAATGTGAGTTTATACCCTTTAAATATTTTATTTTTTATTTTAATTAATACAATCAAATCAGTTATCAGTATTAACCAATACAAATCTGAAATAAATTTGTAATGCATTTACTTGCTATATATAACAAGTAAATGCTTACAAGTTACAAATATTTCTTTTAAATTTTGGGTGTACAAAATTATTAGTTCTTATAGTATAAAATTAACTACTCATAAATAATAAAAAGAAACTTAAAATAATTTCAGTAAATTCATTAATTATATAATCTATTTATATTTATCTAATAATGTCTTACCTGATTTAGGCTTGCCCATTCTTGTAAATGAGTGCATTATGATCTGAATATATTTCTTTTTAATTATGCTAGATCTCTTATGAGGAAAAATATGTTTGTTACTTACATAAGTTAAACCTAATACTATTTTTTCTATTATATTTTAAAATTTTTATCCCAGTGTATCATCTTTTTTTAAGTGTGTGGTAAAGCATCATTTAAATCTTATGAGGAAATCTTCAGAACAAAATCTTGAGGAAAATAATTTTTCTTCATTAACCTTATCTGTTTCCTCATCTAAAGTTTTGATTCTGAGTGATATTTATCTTACAGTATTTATTGAAAATAAGTATTTGCTTTAAAAAAAAAAAAAAAAAAAAATCTTTATTTATTTATTATTATTATTTTTTTTTAGTTTTTAAATTTATTATTTTTGAGTAGATTATTAATGAAGCTGCATTTTAAAAATAACATATCAATAGTTTTTGTAACTTATTAATTTAATTTATGTATATACTGAATTTAATAAATCTTAATAATTAATTTGTGCTTTTTTTTACAGGCTGTTGAAGATCAGAAGCTAATATATTCTGGCCGACTACTGTTTAATCATTTGCATCTGAAAGACTTCTTGCGACCTGTAAACCATATATTCTTTTTTTTTTTTTTTTTTAATTTATTTATCTACTTGCCTCTTTATTACCTTTTTAACAATACTTATCGATGTCTGTTTATGGGTAATAAATAATTATATTTTTTAGGATGAAGATCAATCTTCTATTTACATCCTTCATTTAGTCTGCAATGAATATTATTCTGCACCTCGAAGACAGGTTGGTAATGCTAAATGCTATTTGCTAGAATAAAAATAAAATAAGGAAATTTTGTTGTTTTAGTGATTTTATTATTTTTTTAAAAAACGATCTGTAGTGTAGAAAAATAAATATTTAAAAGTATTGTATTTTTTTTATATTGCTGATTTTATGTAAAACAAATGTTTGTCAAAATGATTAAAAATTGATAATTAAATTTAACAAAATTATCATTCAAAATATATCTTGTATAGTAATATCTAAATATACATATTTAGAGATACTAATCTCAAATAAAATTTATCAGTAGTATCTTGGATAAATTTCTGTAGTTTATGTTTTCACTAGTAGGGATGAAAGGGGAACCAAATGACAAGCACACATCACAACTTTCTAATTGCAATAATCAGTAACATTTTTATTGAATTCACATCGACAGAGATGCACATTCTCAGCTGTAACTACAATTTAGAATAATATCAAGTAATCTAGCAATTAAATAAATTTATGGAAGTATTCATTAAAACAGGATTAATAAGAAGTTTATAAGCATTATCAGTGCTAAAAAAAATTTATAATAAAAAGCTTATACATAGTAATACTAAACTTCTACGTTGAACTCTATCCTCCTTTGAGTAAATACCTCACAGATTAACAATTCTTTTTTAGTAATAAAAGAAAAATATAATAATGACAATATATTCATGTGTGCATGTTATTGAATGTTATTTTTTTTATTTAAAAGACATTGCATAAAGTTACTTATTTTTTTGTCAAAACTGCTGTAATTTTTTTCGAAATCAATAAAGTTTTTATTGCTGGAAATTGGGAAAAGTAACACAAATAACTTTTTTTTTAAATTGTGTAGAATTATTAACTTTACTTTAGTTTTTAATTTATTCAAAAATTTTATTTTCTGCTGTAATTATGGAAAATTGGTATTGGTGGGTATTTCTTATTTATTCCAAAATAAATTTAAAAATCCGTGTAAAGTGTGAATACCATCATATTTTAGATCTTTGTAATGTTTCATTATCTGTAATCTATAATCATTTCTTTTAGCGTCCTCCATCTAGTCACCACAGAAACCACCGTCAACAGTCTAATCGTCGAGTTACTAATGAAGCTGCTCCAAGACAATCTTCAGAAAATACTGTGAGACATAGAAATACTAATCCTACACAACCTTCAAAGTAATCCAGTTGATTTATTAAGTTATTTTTTTTTCTTTTCATTTTAGCATTGAAATAATAATTGCATTATTTCAGACTATTAAAAAATTTTGAAGTTTAAGCTAAAAAATCTGAAAATTAAATGTATTAGCATGCTTTCTGTACATTTTTATGTGCTTTCAAACTATTAAGAAACATTCCTTTTAGAAACTTCCAAAAGTTTTGAGTTAGGGTGTAGAATCAGTAAAAATCTGCCTCCTGACTCTTTCATAAAATTAACTAACAATCCGATTTTAACTTTTTTTTTTTAATGTATGTTTTGTTCCAACTTGAGAGATAGGATAGTTTTAATTAAAAAATTTTTTTTATTTAAATGCAAAATCGACGATTTTCATATTTCGTCATTTGGCGCAACTAAAATTTGCGATTTTTCATCGGATGGACGTAATTTTGAAAGTACATTCAAAATACAAGGTCAAGTGTATCATAAGATCGGGTCGTTGATGCCAATACCTAACGAAGAGCCAAAATTTCTTCAAATTTATTTTATGGGCAGTTCTGAAAAATGTGTGACATCTCTATGTCAGTATAATTTTATCGAACAAGCAGTACAAAGAGCTATTGTAGAATTGTTGGAATTGATGAAAGACAGATTAACAAGAAATAGTGTTCATCGCTTAGTTCTTAGATAAATGAAAGTAATGATTATTAAAAATTTAATTTGGTAAAATAATTATAAAACAGTGTTTAAAATCAACATTATCTATCTCATTCATTAAATTAATAAAAATTAAACATTTTTTATTCATTGAAGCTTAATTTGAACTTTTCATCATTCTTTACCAATCACTTCCTTAACAATACCAATTATAGTATCTAATAATTGAACGAAATACAAGAAAGCCACAGCAACGCGTGGCCGGGTCTGCTAGTATCCTTATATAATATGACCAATTACAAAGACAATTATTGTTTTAACCAGCAACCCAAGTAAGTGCTGAGAGACTTTTTTCAGCACTGGGGCTTTTAAAAAGGTGTCTTACATCAACCGCGAAAGAAAGCCTTATAGAAGCTATTCTATTGTTAGAACAAAATAAGATTTATCATATTATAAATATATCATCATTATGATTAAAATGTATAATTTTCTTTTAATTAAGCTATTCTGTAATACTTTGGCACCTGCTCATTTAGTACTGTTATTTTCACAGGATATATGTATTTTTGGTAAGCAAATGTAGAGTATAAGAAAAGTCTTTTAAGTGAGTGAAATATTACACCTTTAAAAGTTGTAAAAAATGCTTTACCTTTAAAAATTATTAAAAAAAAAAAAATGCTTTGTTATGAAAGAGCTGTTTTTCTGAGTTAAATAAAAGTCATTGAATTTATTTCACAAATTCTTCTAAATCTGTTTGTAAAGACAATACATAAAATTGTAGGAAAGAGTCTGGAGTCGATATAAAAAATCCTATTTGGGAGTTTGGAAATTTTGTAGCCCTCTCCCCAACCCTGGAAACTTTGTCAGTCATGCAGTTTGATTGAGCACTTATTTAGCATCTATATAATAAGATTAGTGTAATTTTTCTAATTTAATACATAGTGCTATTTAATAATGGATACTTAAAATTATATGCATTATTGTACAGTTTTAAGCTTTTCATTTTTTCATCCCTATATCTGACACAATTACAGATAATGCTTCTTTATAAAGTATTTTACTGGCCAATTTTCCTTTTCACTTTTGTTCATATAGTTAGTAGCTGTCTTTGAAGCCTTGGGTACATGGGTATGGAATATTATAATTCTTTTTTAAAGGAAGATTATGTTAAACTCTGTAATAACATTAAGCTTTCTGCCTTCTAAAAATGTTACTACTAAAAATGTACTAAAGCTGTATATGTTCAGAAAATAGTACTATGCTTATAAAGCATGCCCTTGTTTAGTTATGTGTGTAAATTAAGCTGTTATTTCTTTTGTAGCAATTTTTATCCTCAAGTATCTTCAGTATTAACACCGCCTGCTTCTGCGCCCTTCTTTCAACCTGATGCTGTAATTGCAGCACAATATGCAGCCATGCAGCAAATGTATGCATATTATTTCTCTCAATATGTTCAGAGGTAATTTTTCTTTTTATATTATAATATGATTGAAAAATTAAAAAATAAATGTATAAACAAGTTTGTCTGTGAAATATTATATTGAATTGGTTAAGGTTTATTAAATAAGTAGATAAGTAAGTTTAAGTTTTAATTTAGCTTTTTCTTCCTCTTTAAAGACATCAATTGAAAAAAAAATTTTTTACTAATCCAGTGAACTGATCGGCATAAATTATATATTTATTATTATATACACATATAAAAATTGAATAATCACTCAATATACTGTTAATAATTTTATTTTATTAATTAAAAAATTTCTGAAATAATTTTTTCCTATTCATGTAAGAATTTGATTATGCTTCTTTTTTGTTTTAAATATGGTAGAGATGGTGTATAATTTAATTTTTTCTTTTGCTAGCATAAACACGGATCCTATCCAAAATGCATTCACTTCTGCTGGAACTGGTGCTTTCCCCAACCCCCAACCACAGTTTGGTTACCATGAGGTGCCTGCTCCACCTGCTGTTAATCAAGTAAACAATGTGGCAGGACCATTGTTTTTGGATGAATTTGATCCAGGAATATTCAGAGATTGGCTTGAAAATGCTTTTCATTTGTGCCGCTTCTTCATTCTTTTTTGCATTATTTACTTCTATTCTTCGCCAGAAAGAATGATACTTGTTATTATTTGCACATTTTTTGTATTTCTGTGAGTAGAAATATTCTTTGTATATCAGAATTTTAACTTACTTTAGAAATATAATACACAATTTTTTAATGTTTACAATTGTATTGTAGATGCTTTTGTCGAAGGAGTCGTGTTATAAAGGCTAAATATTAAGATAAATTGAGCTGGCCTTTTATTTAATGCATAGCTTTAGTGAACTGAGTAATTTAATTAAAGATAAGCTATCCAGACTTATTTTAAAATAAATTATATACAAATAAGAATTTCTATATTGGATAATTTAGAATTAATCAAAATTGTTTATATGTATATTAATAATCCCCTTATTAAAAGCTATTAATTTTATACATATAAAAATTTTATTTCTGTAAGTATTTTACTTTACTTACGAAAAAAACACAACAAATTTCTTTGTTTCTTAAATGTCTGTAATCTATATTCTTATATATTATTTTTCTTATAACGATTGCATTTTTAAAATAAAAACTTTTGAATTTTAAACAATTAAAATGTATTAATATTGAGCTTTCAAAATTTTTTCAGTATTAAAACAAACGATTTGAATAACATTCTAATCATTTGTTGCAGTTATCAAGAAGGCTATTTTGTAAGATGGTTGAACCCAGCAGTTCCAGTAGATGCAAATGGACCTCAAGAAGCTCATGAGGATGTGGATGCACCTGTTGAATTTGAAAACAATGAGATTGAAGCTCTTCTAGTCGATGAAGATAACAATGTCAATGCAGTAACTATTATCTTTATAATGCAATTATCTTTAATATTGAATTGCATATATATGTATGGTTTTCTTTTCGATAATAAATGATCATTTCAAATGATTTATCAGTAATTTGATTTTTTGAATATACTTGAGTTTTTAAATGAAATTGTGGAAAATCAAGTATAAGTTAGAAAATTCAATTTTGGGGTCCTTTCATTTAATAAAAAGGATAAAATATATGCAGCAGTTAAAAACTTCCATAAATTAGATGAGTTGTGTGTAATATATTATATTTCTTGTAGTACAAAAATGTTTTTGCTAATTAGTATATTACATGACACTTGTCACTCTATGTGAAGTTAAAATAATTTCCTAAGATGATCCATTATTAGCAAGATTTTTCTTATATTGAAGTTTACATTTTATAGAAATAAATCTCATAGAATGATAAACTTATAAATCTTACCAAATTAAATTTTAAAATTTAATTTAATATTGAAACATTTTCTTAAGTAATGCAACAAAGTATTAATTGCAGATTAAAGGCTTAATGTTGAAACACACATTTTTTATATTAAAATCTTCCTCTTTCTCTGAATTTTAAGGTCAATGTCATTTTTTGTAAAAATAATAACAAACATTTTATTTGCAAATTTATTTAATGTAGAAAGTTGAAAGAACATTTTAAATAGCATGTAATTTTAAATAGTAAAATATGAATTTGATTTTAAACTAAACAAAACATATGCAATATTAGATAATATTACATAACACCAGTATTGAATATTGTATTTTATTAAACAACATTGAAAGGCAATGAAATTTTTCATTTAATTTGAGAAGAAAATTTTGAAACTTGATTATGATAAAATTTCTTTGCAAGGCTATTAGGCCTTAAATTTTACCTAATTCAACTGTTTAATTATATGAATAATATTAATACTGTATGCCTCCAGGCTGGTAGTCTATGATTATATGAATTATGCTAATAAAATTTATCTTTATGAATCTGATTTTACTTATTTTTTAATTATTAAAAACATTGCAAATTACTAGTTAATTTTTAATTCTTTAATGTGTTTCTGTTTTATAAAAAAAATTGATTTGTGCTATGTAATAATAAATAATTTCTTAATTTTAAATTTTAAGAAATTTCCTTATTTATTTAAATTTTATTTTAAAAAATTTTTACATTAAATTCAGGAAACTAGATGACCAGTTGTTTATGTTAACTTTGCACTAAAGGGTATATCCAAATTTCAGGAATTTCATTGCAACCTAATAGTTAAATTTTAATTCTCGAATAATCATGCTTATAATTATTATTTGAGTGATGGCATAGTAGCAGATGATGTTGATAGAATTTCTACTTTTGCAGTTTGAATTGAATTTGCATGTCTAATTGTATGTCGGAAAAGAAATTTGCCAACAGCCAAATATTAAAACCACTTTTTTATTAATTATGGTCTTTTTTAGTTAATATAAGAGTCTTGAAGCAGCTCCGATTTTTCAATGATGACTGTTTTCTCATTGCTTATGATTGGTTTTTAATTGTATATCACATCATAATCACAGTATCTTATGAGTCTGTGCAAATTCTTTGGTTGAGATATTGGTCTCATATTCATGCTAAATTTTTTAAGTTAGGAAATGCTTTAATAGAACAAGCTGATTTTTGTAATGTAAAGCAAAAGTTTAAGTGTCTGTCTTCCACTCCCAAGTAGTTCAACAAAGTCTGTATGTCACCCGTTTTTATATATATACTGATGAATTGCAACATTGGTGCAAAATTATGTTACTCTGTAATACAATGGCTAAAAGTGTATGAGGAATTGTTTCCACTTATTTTATTCCTGTTATTACATTCAATAGCAGCTATCGTAGTAAATCTATATGCCTGAATGTTCTTCTCTCATCAATTGCTTTTGGAAATCTAACACCTTGTCTTTGATTGGATATTTTACTTGGTTGCAACTGTATTTGATACATCATTGATAGATATCGGTTGGACTCGTAGTTCCTGAAAATCTTTTATCCACCCATATGTTCAATATAATGTAATTTGTCCTTTTAATATGAAAACATTATAGAATTAGTATAGGTAGCCTGTTCAAGATTGGAACATTACGTTTTTATGTCCAATTTGTAATCTTAATAAGGTATTCAACCCAAATTATTTTTTTCCCGTTAAATGTGTATTACATCTTTAAATGCAAGCTAATAATTTTTTATCTGAAAATATTCACTGAAAATGAAAAGTTCAAGATTATTGTTATTTAAATATGTCTCTCATAGTTTGAAATTTATCTATCAGAAGCATTTATTATTCCATTATTGATGTTATGCATAAATTAACTATTGTTTCATTTAATGTTTATTTAGGAAGTACATGATGAATCCGAGTTGGAAGCAGCAATGGATGGAGATGCACCGCCGCATGATCAGCATCCTGATGTGGTTAACAACAACCACATATTTTCACCTCTGACATTTATACAAACATTTTTCTCTTCATTGATCCCTGAACCCCCACCCCCAGTCAATATAAACTAAAGCTCGGTGGAAGTTGTTTTGTTTAAAATCAATTTTAGATGTTCATTGTTTGGTTTTGTATATTTGTACAAATTTTACATATTGTTCCATTGTATTTTTTCTTTTTCTTGAAATTGTTTTTCAGAATGTATCTTTTGTCAAAAATTGTAGATATTATTTTGTTTTTGTTGTCTTTCCTGCATGTCTGTATGAAATTGTGACCCGTTGGTGTAGATTTAAAATAGCATATGTGTCTTTCTGCATGTAATTAACTTCTTTTTGTTAAGTAGAGTTGTATAAGAAAATATTTTGTGTGTTATTTCTTACTTCTTTGAGACTGCTAATGAATGTTAATTCATGTAAATTTTTAATTATATAGTAAACTTATCAATTTTTTTTTTATATTACTAATTATTTTAATGTCCAAAGAAAGTAAGTCTTTTTTTTTCTATCTAAAAAATATTATGTCTATTATCACAAACTAAAATTATCAAAATTATTTTCCTCTGTAAAAAAAATTTAAATAATATGCAAACTTAAGTTTTGAAATGTTGGTATTAAGTATTAAAAATTTATTTTTTAATTGAAAACAACATATTTCATTTGAAAATATTATAAAATGTTGGAATTAAGAAATTTAAATAAGATCAATTTCAATTTTATTTATTTATTGAATTTTTGTATTAATTTAAAAAATTTTAATCTCAAATTATTGAACTTTTGTACTATGCAAATTTATATAATTTTATATTGCTGGAAATTTTTTTTGAAAACTCATCCGAATCTCATCAAACACTTATGTAATTTGACTTTTTATGTGGAATATGAAGTAGCAGGACTAAATTTGATTGTAAAATAATTTTTTTGTTGAAGTTAATTTAAATAATTTCAAATAATGGTACTTTATATTATACTGAAGTGATTTCTATGTTGGCTAGAATCATTCAAAAAAGTTATTTTCCCCTTATTTTTTAACACATCATATTAAATGCGTATATTCATATGCCATAGCTGAATTTTATTAATTATAATTATTAATATTATAATTAATAAAATTCAGCTATGGCATATGAATATACGCATTTAATATGATGTGTTAAAAAATAAGGGGAAAATAACTTTTTTGAATGATTCTAGCCAACATAGAAATCACTTCAGTATAATATAAAGTACCATTATTTGAAATTATTTAAATTAACTTCAACAAAAAAATTATTTTACAATCAAATTTAGTCCTGCTACTTCATTGAAAAAACTAAAATGTATAAAAAAATATGGATGATATTGATTGTTGTACATCTTTTCCATTTAAAAAGGAATTAAACATAAAACCTATTGAAATCAATGTATTATTATGTATATTAAGTAAGAAAATGGATAAATTAACAAATTTGATTTAATTTTAAATGGCATCAAGTTTGCAGAAGAATTAGAAATTCATTAACATAAAAATGGTTTTCAACTATTTAAAACTATAATGAATAAATGTATTCCTGTTTTTGTTATGTGTACTTGTATGAATTGTCTTTCATATTTAAAGTTAATAAAGGCAAAACTTTGCTTCTTGATATAGTGAGTTTTTCATCATCAGCACTTTAAAAATTCCATAATAACAGATTTTTCATTTTTAAATATTTTTTGTTTAAAAACTTCTTTTTACTTAAAAAACTTATTAAAAGTTATTTTAGGTTCGTTTACATCAATTCTTTTATATCATAATTATTAAGAATATAATGTTTAAAAAATATAAATACAAGCAAAATAACAAACTTGTTTAAAATTGAAGATGTGCATTATTGAACTATTTTTCTTTCATTATTCAAACAAGTAGCACACACACAAAAAAAAAGAAAGTCTAATGATTCTTATTTATTAAAAAAAAAAAAAAAAAAAAATAGGAATATTAACTATTTGAGATTAAAAGTATTATGATATGCATACCAAATCTGAAATAGATTTCTAGAATTATATCTTTGAACTGTAGTTTTTTGAACACTTGTTGTAGTATATTAATCAAAGGATATTTGCCTCAAAAATAATTAAATTAAAAAAGTAATAGTAAATATTTATTATTAAATCTTTTATTTATTTACGAGAAACAAAGAATTGATTAACGAAACAATTGCCTAAAAATTATATTTTTCAATAATACATGACATTCTTTACTACAATTATCTATGGGGAATTTGAGATGCATTTGACAGCATGATTTAAATTTTCTACCCCATTGTCAATTTATACTTAATAATAACTATAATGATGAAAAAGTTTTTGCATTATCTAATTTGTAAAGATAATTGCTTATCACATGGAAGTCAAATACCATTACAACTCTAACAGATATAAATTGTTACTACTCAGCTTTAATAAATAACACATTATTTAAACTTTTGTAACAGTGTATAGTCTGAGCATGGAGTGGTAGGTGTCTGGTGGAAGCAGACGCCATGTTAAGGGCTCTGGTCAGATAGATGTGGTGCAAAACAGTTTTGAAAGAAAGGTTTAATAGATATTGTGGATTTTTTTCATCTAATTTTTCTTTTGATATTATGTAATTTAATATGTTAAAAATTTACATTATTTTTATTGCAATTAATATCTTTCTGAAATGAACTTTTTTCCTCCATTTCATCAATTTGAATCTGTCCAACTTGGTAGCTTGTCAGTTTTCCACATGGTCGGTTGTTAGGCTATAAGATGCTCAATTTATTGTATTATTTCACTTAACAAATCATTTAGTTTCTCCTAATAATTTGATACTGATATTTTAGAGCATGCATCTAATATCTATCCACAATACACTGCTAATTATTTTACTTTTTGTAGTACTCATGTTTCATTAATTTGTTGAAGTAATATTCCATGTATGTTCATTTTTGGGTGATCGTGGATCGTTGCATCTTAATGTAACTCATACTCGATTTGCTTCAGAAAAGAAATATTTTACTTAATTTTTTTCATAATGATCAAATTGAAATACAGTATAATAATCATTTTAAATCTGTTGAACTTATACAGGTTATGTGTGAAATACACACACACACACAAATAATAATAATAGCTGGATGTTTATTAATTATTATTGTACCAGCTGTTTATAAAATTAAATAATTCACAAAGTGATTTAGTGTATGTAAAATATTTTGTTCTTTAAAGTTTTTTCTATTCAAAATACTTCTCTTAAGTTTAGGGGAAAAAATAGTGGAACAATGCAGGTTTATATCACAACTAGAATTGAGGTATTTTATAATATATTATTTCCCTAATTTTCTTTGCTGTCATTGGCATTCCATCATATGTAAACTTCTGTAAATATATTTATGAGAAAATTTGAATGCAGATTTATTAAAATTGAATTAGGAAAAATTTATTAGAAGCTTTTAACATACACTTAACCAGTTAACTCATATCTCTTAACAATACTGGATTTTTTTTTTTTTTTTTTTTTGTAAAACTGTTGCCTTTTGCCATTAATTTAATATTTTTTTTATTAATAATAATTACTCTCAAAGAACAATTAAAAGTGTGTATTACTGAAAGGAATGATTAGACATATTTATAAATGGACAATGGTTCTCATGGATTGCCACTTCATCTCTTCGCAAATCTTCTGCAATCTCCGCCATCTGGCTATTCATCAATTATTTTTAGAATGTATTTTTTAGAATTTCGCTTTTGAATAGTTGAAAAAAACTTGTAATTGGCTATTTTGGCGCATCTAGATTTATCTTTTATTCCGTTTCCTTTTAGAATGAATTTGCGCTGCATCTTAACCTCCCTCTAATTATTCAGCTGCCATATGAAGCAAATAATGTATCTTTTTAAAGGATTATATGATTTATACCTGTTGATAGTTTGTAAAGTACATGAAATTTTATAAGCCTACTAGTCATTAGTTTATCTAACTATTTTTGTTAGAACTTTATTGCATCGATCTTTAATCTGATCGTAGGTATTGCAGTTCAGCATCTGGCAATAACTGCGAAGGAAATCACAAACAAGTAATTAAAATTGTTGTTGTTATTACTTATCCCACTCGGTAGATATCTAATCTAGACCAAGCCCACGAACCCGTATGGAGTCATGGTTGAAGGGGAAGGAAGCAGCTTCTGTTGTGATGGAGCCCCCGTAGGTAGAAATCTGACTTTGGCTCCATGACGCTCTTACAGTCATAGGAGATCGGGACCTACTGCTTAAAGTGGATTCCGAACCACTACAAACATACATGGCACCGCCGGGACTCAAATCCGAAACCTGTGGTCTTAAGCGCTAGACACCCGGCCATTCAGACCCCAATGTATCTTAAAAAATCTGTGTATCTTTTAAAAGGATCGTATGATTTATACATGTTGATAGTTTGCGAAGAACATGAAATTTTATAAACCTACTAGCCATTATTTTATCTAACTATTTTTGTTAGAACTTCATTTGATCGATCTTTAGTCTGACCCCGGGTATTGAAGTTCAATATCTGACAATAACTGCGAAGGAAATCACAAACAAGTAATTAAAATTATTCTAATTAATATCTTACTGAGCTCTTGAAAAGTAATCCGGCTCAAGTAGTTGAACAACAAGAATTTTAAGACATCGATTAATTATAGAAAAATTCGAAGTGGCCGTTCTGAGAAAATGCGGAACTTAAGGTTATAAGAGCTTATACAGACGATGTAGAAATGGATAAAATATATCCTTTATACTCATCAACATTGAATTATCTTTCCACGAACCTCTATTGTTATTTCTTTTTATGATAATCCTTTTTCATCTTATTATTGAGATTCATAATAATTATAATTAATTAAACTGAACTAACAGGCAAGCTTCGATGCTGAACTTCTCACATCAACACTAGGATTCTCAATTTTTAGCAACTGATTTCTTAATATAAATTTTGACACAGTTTCTACTCTTTGTTTCATGCGACATGATACCAAGCTGCGTCCACATTAGCTGGAAAGAATTTTGAACGTTTGACATATTTCGGAAGCAGAATTGCCCTTGTGTTCATTTTTGATAACTCTTCCAACGGATTTACTGCCTTCCAAAAGAGGAATTGAGGGTTCACTCGTAAGGGGGTTTGTTTTTCGCGTTCCCACTGCTATACCCGCTGTCAGACTAAAGATCGACCAAATGAAGTTCTAACAAAAATAGTTAGATAAACTAATGAGCAGAATTATAATTAAATAGATTAGAATAGATAGATTTAAATAGATTAATAATTAATTATTAGATAAAATGTCATGTACTTTGCAAACTATCAACAGGTATAAATCATATAATCCTTTAAAGCGATAACATTTTCTCTTCATTATCATCAGGGTCGGATTTAGATGAAAAGAAGCCCTAGGCTATTCCACTTATGAGGCCCTTTCACCTCCCATTTTTAAGTTTGTAAATTACTTATTATGTTTGTTTATTATTCATATGTGCAGAATTTCTCCTTATTTTTGATTCAGTGTTTTAACGTTTACTGTTTTTAGAATAGCGTAATTCTAATTTTGCTAACAATTTGAATATAGGCCCCTCTTGATCTTGAGGCCCTAGGCTGAAGCCTAGCTAGCTGTCAAGAGGAAAATCTGGGCCCTGATTATCATATAATCCGTTAAAAAGATTATCTGCTCATATAGCAGCTGAATAATTAGAGGGATGATAAGATGCAGTACAAACTCATTCTAAAAGGAAACGGAATAAACGATGAATCTAGATGCGACAAAATTCACTCATTTCTTTTTCTTGAAATTTTTTTTCAGGATGTATCTTTGGTGAAAAATTGTAGATATTATTTAGTTGCTGTTGTCTTTCCTGCATGTCTGTATGAAATTGTGACGCGTTTTTTTGTAGATTTAAAATAGCATATGTGTATTTCTGCATGCAATTAACTTCTTTTTGTTAAGTAGAGTTGTATAAGAAAATATTTTATGTGTTATTGCTTACTTCTTTGAAACTACTATAAATGAATATTGATTCAAGTAATTTTTTAATAATTTATTAAATTTAATCTATTTTTTTATATTGCCAATTATTTAAATGTTCAAAGAAAGTAATTTTTTTTTTTCTAAAAAGTATTATGTATGACAACCTAAGATTAATAAAATTATTTTCCTCTGTAAAAAAAATTTAAATAATATGCAAATTTAAGTTTTGAAATGTTGGTATTAAGAATTAATTAAAAATTAATTTTTAATTGAGAACAACATATTGTATTTGAAAATATTGCAAAATGTTGGAATTAAAAAAAATATAAACAAGATTAAAATTTTATTTATTTATTGAATTTTTTGTATTAATTTTAAAATAAATTTTAATCTCAAATTGTTGAACTTTTGTACTATACAAATTAATATAATTTTATATTGTTAGAAAATTCTTATCACCTTATCATCAAGCACTTTTGTAATTTAACTTTTCATGTTGAATATGAAATAGCATGACTATAATTAGATTGTGGAATCATTTTTTGTAGAAATTAGTTTAAATAATTTCAAATAACGGTACTTTATATTATATTGAAATGATTTCTAAATTGGCTAGAATCATTTGAAAAGCTATTTTCCCCTTATTTCAAGAAGAATTAAAATTAATTTTTAATTGAAAACAACATATTGTATTTGAAAATATTGTAAAATGTTGCAATTAAAAAATATGAACAGAATCAAAATTTTATTTATTTATTGAACTTTTGTATAAATTTTAAAATCTTAAATTGTTGAACTTTTCTACTATGCAAATAAATATAATTTTATATTGCTAGGAAATTTCGTCGCCACCGTGCTTTAGTTTATATTGACTGGGGGTGGGGGTTCAGGGATCAATGAAGAGAAAAATGTTTGTATAAATGTCAGAGGTGAAAATATGTGGTTGTTGTTAACCACATCCGGATGCTGATCATGTGGTGGTGCATCTCCATCCATTGCTGCTTCCAACTCGGATTCATCGTGTACTTCCTAAATAAACATTAAGTGAAATAATAGTTAATTGACTGCATAGCGTCAATAATGGAATAATAAATGCTTCTGATGAATAAATTTGGCATTATAAAAGACATATTTAAATATTAATTTTATAACAAACTGATATTTATGTGGTATGTTGAGAAGGGAAAAAGTAATGATGAGATTATTTTTTTCTCCAAATTTGTTATCTGGGCATAAGCACTGGCAAATTTTAGTTCATGCAAGACGGTGCCCCTCCTCATAGAACAATCAGTATATTTGATACTAGCAGTGAGTTTGAAATCCTAGTTATCGCTTATCATTAACACTGTTCTCCTGGTGCGTTGCATTGATCATCGTATTCACCAGATATGAATCCATGTGTCTATCTTTGGGATCACATGAAATATTTGGTTTACAAGAAGAAGCCGGTAGATCTTATTGGCCTCAAAGGTTCCATAATTGACGCATTTGTAAGCATAAAAAAAAAAACATTCTCGAATGTACAACTGATAACTTTGTGACTAAGTTGCTCTATTATATCACCTCTGAAAGTTATCACTTTGAGAACCTTCTCCATTAAATTTCTTTTCCGCGTTCTTTTCAATAAAAAAAAAATGTAAAAATGTTGCAGTGTTATATGCACCGATTCAATATTTATTTCAGTTAAGAGTTGTAGGTTAATTAAAAGTTGCCCTGTACATATATACATTTGCATTATATGCATTTAATTTTTCAATAATAATACAAGATTTTCTAAAAATTTTGAAATAAAACCAAGAATCAAATTAAAAACTTGAGATTGTTCGAGGAAGGGGGGAGGGGGGAAATCAGAGCATTGTGGAAAAGACTGGACATGGAAAAGCCCTGATCCCCGCAACGGAGGTCAATGTGGTTTCTACCGCTCACTAGGGAGCTTTACAGCTTTCATGGTGGGCGGTAGGGGTTTTGTTCGAAAATGAAGCGCTTTCCTTTTTCAAATCCTTCTATTAGCTCACACTCTCCCTATATATATCTTGTTCAAATTTTCAATCGTTCATAAAATACTTCTTATTCATCCACTCGAGTTCAAATACATTTTTTTTTTTAACTTGTAGTGGATGACACTTGATTTTTTTGTAGTGGATGACACATTTTTTTTTAATATTAATTCATTAATTAAATTTAATTAATGAATTAATATTAAAAAAAACTGTGTCAATTGGATAATGTTTCATGACATTAATTAAATTTAATTAATGAATTAATAGTTTTGGTTAGATTTAAGTTGCATGTATCTAACAATAGATGGCGTCAGATGTAAGAAAAAAATTTCAACTTTATTTATAAAGGACTTTCTGCGGCCAACGGCCGTACCATGCTGAATATACCGGTTCTCGTTAGATCACCGAAGTTAAGCATCATTGGGCGCGGTCAGCACTTGGGTGGGTGACCACCTGGGGAACACTGCGTGCCGTTGGCAAATTTGGGACCTGAATGGCCGAGTGTCTAGCGCTCGGTGCCACAGGTTTCGGGTTCGAATCCCGGCGGTGCCATGGATGTTTGTAGTGGTTCGGAATCCACTTTAAGCCGTAGGTCCCGGTCTTCTATGACTGTAAGAGCGTCACGGAGCAAAAGTCAGGCTTCTACCTACGGGTGCTCCATCACAACAGAAGCTGCTTCCTTCCCCTTCAATCATGAGTCCATATGGGCTCGTGGGCTTGGCCAGCCAAGTGGGGATAAGAAACAACAAACAACAGGACTTTCTGCAATAGAGTGAAAAAAAAAATAGGAATTGACTTTAAAATTTTTTTTAATATTACTTGTTTTAATTTAATCGAATTATAAATGTTGAAAAGGACATTTTCTAAAGTATTCTTTAAAAAATTTTCATAATCTTATTTAAAAACATGCTCATTATGTTTTCGTAAAATTCTTTAGTGCTTCTGTTTTATAACAAATCTCAAATTAAAATGCAAAATAATGCAATCCATCTAAGTAGTTTCGTGGTAGATATATCATCCTTATAATGAATGATATATAAACGGAATAACCAAAATTGGTCAGTTCTTAGTTGGATTTGCGAGAGAAAGCACGTGTCTACAACTTCAAACAAAATGTGAAATATTGCAGCCCATGTCTAAAAATAAGAAAATGCTCTCGTGGCTATTTGTATCTGAAGATGGGTATGATAGAATATGTTGTAAATAAACAACATCCAATGTGTTTATTGTGTCATGAAACATTATCCAATGAGGCATGAAGCCTAGTCTATTGAAAGAACATGTTTCTACAAAGCATCAAAATAAAAAAGACAAATCCATTGAATATTTTCAGGAAATATATAAAAATTTTCAAAATCGTTGCATCATTTAAATAATAACATGCTTCGAAAGAAGTTGGATGCGTATCGCATTTTCACAATTAATAGCAACAAGTGGTAAAAGGTAAAATATTTTAGAAGCTATTTAGAAGCTCCCTTTATAAAAGAATTTATCTCAACAATAATGCTCAAATTTTAAAAACGTTGACCATAAGCGATAGTTTCTTCTTGGACAACTTCAACAACAAAAATCCAGATCCCCCATTCAATGGTAGTGCAGAATTCAAGAGGATCTGGACTGGGTTTTGCTACTGGCATAAAATTTATCATTGCTTACAAAAACGAATATCGTAGACTCTGGCGCTCGGTACCACAGGTTTCAGGTTCGAGTCCCGTCGGTGCCATGGATGTTTGTAATGGTTCGGAATTCACTTTAAACCGTAGGTCCCAGTCTAACAGGATCGTAGAGCATTGCGGAGGTATTGTTAATCCGCGCCCCTATCTTATCTTCAAGCTACATGCACCTCCTGGGTAGTGCTAAGTGGATAACGTCGGCTCAGCGCTTGCCTTAAGGCATCAAAGACAATTGTCTAAGTGTTTGCCAGCTGCATTAGGACAACAACGAATATCTTAGATCGGGTTAAAAGAGTCTTTCAATGGCAGTTGATTTACTTGGGCGAGATTTCTTCTGTTGCTATATGACAATAAGAAGTATTTACTGATTCATCCTGTTCGTGGCATACTGTTTAAAGGAACACGATTCACTTTAGTTTGTATTGTCGCTCTACGGTCATTTTATGCACACTTTGGGCTAATTAGACCGGGACCTACAGTTTCAGACCTGAAGCTTGTGGTACTAAAGGCCAGAGCGCTAGTCAATTAGCCATCAGGTTGCGAGTCTCGTGGTAGAACCCAGTGACTATTTATAATAATAATGGTCATTAAATGAGTGATTGTATGACAGATGGTAGTCCACTATAGTTAGTATATATATCTGAATGGGGCCATTTATTGTCCACTGGTAATTAGCAGCAGGGGAAAGTGGAAACGTTGGTATAGAATTTGAAGATCTCCCTTGAAGTTTGATTTAGTTAGTCTCTCTATTGTCATTTTATGCACACTTTGAGCTAATTAGACCGGGACATACAGTTTAACTTGGATTCCGAATCACTCCCAAACATCCATGCCACCTTCAGGATACGAACCTGAAGCCTGTGGTACTAAAATCCAGAGCGCTAGAAAATTGGCCATCAAGCCGCTAAAGGAACACGAGGCCAAATATTAAAAAACAATGTATTTTATAGTAAATAATTTCAGACACATTTTTGAACATCAATGTGACACTAATCGACAGCTGAAACTTTCAGAAATTTCGAAACTCGCGTATTTTGCAGTATGAATCAGCTGCTAATTCTGCACATTCTGGAATTTCAAACTTTTTTTTTCATGCTCAAAGATAAGGAAAACCCAACAATCCATAATTTCCTTAACTCGCATAAGCTGTTTCGAGTACGAAATTATTAATTCCTGGATTTTGCGCTTGTGCGATTTTTAAAACTACCCGATATTCGATTCGGTTTCTAGGCGGGGCGGAACAATGCACAAGGAAAACGCTGCTCGCAGCACAAAACTGGCGAGACAATGCCATCCGAATCAATGCGGCGATTAGAAATCGCTTTTCGTTTAAGTTGCGAGAGGCTCTGCCTAATGAGAAGGTCTGGATCGCTCCAGTCAGCAGTTCATGCACAGGGATCAATAGCGGACAATACACATCGCAAGAAGAAGAAGAAGGTTCGCAATGGAAGAAGATACGGTCCAACAATAAATGCAACCTCCTTTCGAACTTGTCTTGAGTTCTGTTTTGTTCGCTGTTTCTTTTTTGAAGGCAATTGTTTGCATGCGTTTGTTTGCATTTCTTATTTTTGTTTTTGTTAACATTCATTACTGGCAGATTCATTTTGGCTTGAAAGATTTCTGGTTCATGACTGTTAAATGGTAAATTTGAGATTTAAGTCCGTTACTGCTGCTCTATTTCAGTTTATCCAAATGCTGTTAAAATACAGAATGCACTTTGGTGAATAGTTGAACATTTTTAATCGAACTATTGTAAAGATCAAAATTTATGAAATCCGCGATGGTCTTTCAGGTGTGATAGATCTCATGTTGTCTTTTTCGAAAGCGATTGTTTGCATTTCTTATTATTGTTTTCGTAACATTCATTCTTGGCGACGAGAGATTCATTCTGGATTCACTCTTGGATTTGAAAGATTTCTGGTTCATCACTGTTGTATTGTAACTTTGAGATTTAATGCTGCTCTATTTCAGTTTATCCAAATGCTGTTAAAATACAGGATGCACTTGGGTGAATAGTTGAACATTTTTAATCGAACTATTGTAAAGATCAAAATTTATGAAATCCGCGATGGTCTTTCAGGTGTGATAGATCTCATGTTGTCTTTTTCGAAAGCGATTGTTTGCATTTCTTATTATTGTTTTCGTAACATTCATTCTTGGCGACGAGAGATTCATTCTGGATTCACTCTTGGATTTGAAAGATTTCTGGTTCATCACTGTTGTATTGTAACTTTGAGATTTAATGCTGCTCTATTTCAGTTTATCCAAATGCTGTTAAAATACAGGATGCACTTGGGTGAATAGTTGAACATTTTTAATCGAACTATTGTAAAGATCAAAATTTATGAAATCCGCGATGGTCTTTCAGGTGTGATAGATCTCATGTTGTCTTTTTCGAAAGCGATTGTTTGCATTTCTTATTTTTGTTTTCGTAACATTCATTCTTGGCGACGAGAGATTCATTCTGGATTCACTCTTGGATTTGAAAGATTTCTGGTTCATCACTGTTGTATTGTAACTTTGAGATTTAATGCTGCTCTATTTCAGTTTATCCAAATGCTGTTAAAATACAGGATGCACTTGGGTGAAGAGTTGAACATTTATAACTACAATAAAACAAACTACCGTAAAACCAGAAGATTTTTAAAACTACTGTATTCAATTTAAAACTACTGTAAAACTAGAAGATTTTAAAAACTACTGTATTCAATTTAAAACTACTGTAAAACTAGAAGATTTTTAAAACTACTGTATTTATTTTAAAACTACTGTAAAACTACAAGTTTTATATTAATTTTAAATTAAACACTTAGAACTACTGTAAAACTCAAAAAAATTTATGAAATCTATGATATTCTTTGAAATGTGATGCATCTCATGTTGCTCTATAAATGTGATTTCGAAAGAAATGAAGTATTGCATGTTATTTCTGGCAGAAAAAAAAAAAAAAAAAAATTGGACGAATAAGAAAGAAAAAGAAAGAAAGAAGTAAAACTATTGATCGAGTACACCATCACATTATGAAATTGGAAAAATGAGAAGAAAATTTTAATTAAAACTATAATGAGGAAAAAACAAAAAAACAATAACCCCAGAAAAGGAAAGTGGGATTCCGTTGTGCTTACGAGGTCACGAATCTTTCCGTAAAATTTTTAATATTGTTACAGTCTTATAATATGTATCCTCCGACATATGAAACATCCAAGAATAAGAAAGAACTTTGTATCCGGAAACATATTGTAGTTTATTTCTTTGCTCTACATATTTCGTGTAACGGAATAAAATGCATTCAACAGTTTCTGCAGAATTGGCCATAATCGTGATAAGGTTAAGCCAAATCTGTGGGGTTCAGAGTTTGATGGATGTGTATCGTTATTATTTTTTTTAATAAAAGTTCCATATTTCTTTTAAAAAATAAAAACAAAATTTGATTTGAGTTGATTTGAATGACTTCTAGATTTATGCTCGTTAATTGGCTATTTTATTACAAATTATCCGATTGAAGCTTCCCGATTAGTTAATCAGCGATTCCAGTATTTTTCGTGCAAGAGTTGGAGCTGTGTCGCCTCTTAGAAATGTAAAAGGCACGTGAGGTATATAATCCCGTGAGGATTATGTTTGTCCCAAGCTAGCAACGCCGAAACACAATCCCTCTATTATATTATTACTCTATGAAGGTATAGTTGAAAATTCTTTCCCTTGGAAATTTATTGAAACTCAAACTTCGTACTCTTTTTTATATCTTGTAGCGGCAATAAAATTAATTCAATAAAAACAATATTACTACTGTGTCCAAAAAGTAAGACCCATTTTCAGTTTAAAATTCCCGGGGCTTATGGAATTTCAATTTTATTTTCTGTTTTAGGTTGCTGGCACTGTCCTTCACATCTGTGTGGAATTTGACGTCAAAATATGAATTAGTGTTTGAGTTACGCTTGGCTTTGTGAGACGCTAAAACGGATTCCGGCCATTTTTGAAATGTCTGAATGAATTGAGCAAAGAACTTGCATTCAATTTTGTTTGCGGAAATGTATAGAATGTTGCAAAGGGCATTTGGTGGGCATCCCTATATCGGAAATAAATGCTTAGAAGTGGTAAAAACAGTTCAAAGAAGTTCTCTACATGTTGAAGACGTGATGAAAACGAAGAGCCCTGAATTGTAAGCTCATGTGGAACCCAAACACCAGTTGGCGAAAGCTCTCTTATCATTTTTAGATGTTCCACTACTGCTGTTTGTGCCCAGCGGAGTCTACGAGATAGTTCTCTACATGTTATATGATGTTTACCTCCAGCAGTACTTTCAAATCATCATCATCAACCTGCATTAGCCAACCACTTTTCTGTCCACTAAAATTGCCTTCTCGAAGTTTTTTAAACCAATACTGAACGTATCTTTCCATTGTAGATCCTGGATACACCGAATAAATATTTCGAATTGCTTTTGCAGCAATTCCATGGAGCCTAAATTCAAAAGCATGATAGGACAAATATACAGCTTATCATATTCCATGACATGCCTGTAAAATAAAAATGAGAATACAAGTGTTACAGAGTGTAGAATAAAGGGCATGATGATAAGTTGAAAATAATTTTTTTAAAAAGTATCAAAATCGAATTCGGGCATTAATATTGAATTGAAGTTAGGTAAACTTAAATCTCGCATTACTTTTTGTTCATCTTAATCCATGTTATCTCAGCAAAAGTCAATAAACACCAGTGCTCTGAAAGTTCATACATCAGTTATTATTCGTATTCCATCACCCAATTATTTTCTTACTAACGTTATCATCTTCCCAATTACATGTCAAGGGACTTACCAGCAATAAGCAAAACACATTTTCTGTCCTATTGAATGTCATAAACAGTGAAACGAATGTTAAAAATAATTGCTGTCAAATTGTCACTTATTAGATTTATTCATTTCATCAACTTCTAAGCGAGAAAAATCCCATTTCCTACATGTTATTTGTATACGTCGCTAGACTTATTTTGATTTGGATCCTGTCATCCTCTAGCGAGTAGAAATAGCATGGTGTATGTTGACCTGAGGATACGTATTCCTTAATAATGCTATCACTAATAGATAAATGATTTTTTTTATAGTCCATCCTTTTCCTTTTGTTCTTTTAATACTAAATTTTCTGCTGTTCAAATTCATTTGATTTTTTTGTGCATGGAGTTTTAATATATATATATATATATATTCTAATGCAGCTGGCAAATACTTAGACAATTATCTTTTTATGCCATAAGCAAGGGTTGCACCGAAGTTACTCACTTAGCACTACTCAGGGTGTGCGTGTAGCTTGAAGATAAACTACGGACGCGGAGTAACAATACCCCCGCAACATTCTACTATCATGTTAGACCGGGATCTACAGTTTAAAGTGGAATGCGAACCTACGATCATATTAGACCAGAACCTGCTTTTTAAAGTGGAATCAGAACTACTACAAACAACCATGCCACCGACGGGACTCGAACCCGAAACCTGCGGTACCGAGCGACAGAGCGCTAGCCATTCGGCTATCAGGCCCAGTTTCAAAATAAATAAATTTCTGAAGAGACAGTTTTATTTAAACTTTAACAATTAAAGTAAAATGTAAATAAAACAAATAATAAGAGATGTACAAATCAAATAATTTTCTACTAAAACATCAAGTTTATTGCACGAAAGCAGATCGTTGTGTGACTGTCAACTGTGAAAGCTTTTTATAGTTCTTTATAGGGTTCACTGATTGATAGAGAAAATTTCTCATTGCGCTCGTACTCCCATAATAACTGTTTCATGTCCTGGCGTCTTTTCAAGTAGATCCGAGATAGACCAATCGCCAACATCACTATTTTTTCACAGAGCAAAATTTGGCCCTATTTTTATTCTTTTATACTTATAGTGAAAGTATAGTTTACTTTTAATGAGAAGAAACATTTCACACAACTAATCGAATAAATTATATAAAGTAATAACTATTTATTAGTGCCCTTAAAATCAAAAAAATATTTACATATTTGTAAGAAATTTTGTAACTATGTATCGATAGATATGGTTCTTCAAATATTCCTCAAAATACTTTTGTAAAATCGTATAGTTTCGATTAATAGTTTCGTGCCATGTTTCTAGAGGCGACAAAAACCTTTAGGAAATGTTAAATTTTGAAACCAGCCATAATTATAGCTATGCTTAAAATGATGTTAATAGGAAATAAAATACCCAGTAATTTTCACGAAACGCATTTCAAATAGCCATTCACATTACACAAACATCTTCCAAGAAACACGAAAAACATGAGAAGACTATAAATGAAGATTGAAGAATATTTCCATGGACATATGTAATGGAATCTTCCATATATAATTTCTAGCGCGCCGAGTCGAGGAATGCAATCTTTTAGAAGAAGCAATCTTTTGTAGCGTTTCTTCTGTGAGACAAGCGATCTGATGGCATTTGGGACCACAGGATTCAGATTTTAATTCTGGCGGTGGTATAGATGTTTGTGAGTGGTTCAGAATCCATGTTTAACTGTAGGTCCCGATTTAATTAGACTAAAGTGTGCACAAAATGACCGTAGAGAGACAAACCAATCTATGAGACAATTTCATAAAAACGTTTATAATTTCAATTGCATCAAAGGAAGTAGTCCTTCAGAAGGAACAATTTCTCGGATTGATTCTTCTACGAAACATAATTTCACACGATCATGTGCAAAGGTCAACCATCTCCGCTTCATATACGGTCCCTCAAGAGAAACAAAAATAATAAAAAATTCCCGGCTAAAGTGTAATCTCTGTTTCATTTCATCCCTCTTCTCAAATCCAACATCATCTCATCGTTTTTTATTCGCTAACCGTAAGGGGGGGGGAGGCGGGAGAAAGAAAATGGCGAGAAAAAAACCCCCTCAATTCCTATCTTTTTTCATTCGCGTGTCGAGCCTGTGTTTGCGCGCTGTCTCGGTTTACACCCCCGCTGTGTGCCCGTCCCTCCCCCCGTTTGACTTCAATATTGTCCGCCGGCCTGTTCCACACCTCTTTTGATAGTGTTTGACTAGGCCTAGGGGTCAAGTGTCGGCAAACATGAAAAGGTTTTAAATTCTTTTTCTCTCGTCCCTTCTTCTTCCCATCCCACCGTGTTCTTTTCGCTCCCTCTCACTTTTTTTTTTTTTTTTTTTTTGCTGCCCGAGATATCAATTGACTTTCGCCTTGTGTGTGCTTTGCAAGTGTGTTTCTCAGCAGAGTTCACATTTATTGCACTCTGCTAACAGTGTGGAAGGAACACTTTTTTTTTTTCTTATATCATACGTCCCACACGCACCTCCAATTTCTTTTCTTTTAGTTGCGGGAAGAAAAAAAAGATTTCTTATTAAAAGAAGGGTTCAAATGAACTACCTGAGATATGCGCAAGTAGCACTGTTTTTCAATTCCTTCTATTAGCTCACACTCTCCCTATATATATATCTTGTTCGAATTTACAATCGTTAGTGAAATATTTTTTCAATGCTTTCTATCAGCTCTCACTCTCCCTATATATATATCTTGTTCACGTTTTCAATCGTTCATGAAACACTTTCTATTCATCCATTCGAATTCAAATACATTTTTTTTTTTTAACTGTAGTGGATGGCACTGGATGTTAATACGGTTTTTTTTTCAAATATTAATTCAGTAATTAAATTTAATTCATTAATTTTAGTACTTTTTAGGTTTAAGTTATGCAACTTAAACCTAAAATCTCTCCATAGATGGCGCCAGATAAACTTAAAATAATGAAAGAACATTATTTATAAAGGACTTTCTGCAAAAGAGTGAAAAAAAAAGTAGGAATTGATTTTAAATTTCTTTTTTATTTATATTACTTGTTTTTGATTTCTGAAGCATTTTTTTCGCTTCAAATGCTACCAAATACCCTATATTTACTATAGAAATATTGGGATTAGTGTCACTCGCGTCCATAGCCTATCGTCGAGCCACACGTGCCCCCTGCGTAGTGCTGAATGAGTAACAGCAGCGCAGCCCTTTCTTATGGCATAAAGATTAACGGTCTCTCTATTGCCAGCTGCATTAGAACAAGTCACATTTATTGCACTCTGCTAACAGTGTGGAGAAACACTGTTTTTTTTCTTCTCACGTGTACCTCCAATTTCTTTTCTTTTAGTTGAGGGGGAAGAAAAGACTTCTTATTAACAGAAGGGTTCAAATGAACTACCTGAAATGGGCTCAAGTAGCATTGCTTCTTAAGCATTTTATTTTACTTCTAATGCTATATCAAATACCCTATATTTACTATAGAAATATTGGGAGTAGTGTTACTCGCGTCCGTAGCCTATCTTAAAGCTACATGTGACCCCCTGGGCAGGGCCGGATTTAGATGAAAAGAGGCCCTAGGCTTTTAAGTTTGTAAGTTACTTATTATGTTCATTTATTATTCATATGTGTAGAATTTCTCCTTATTTTGATTCAGTGTTTTACTGTTTGATTTTAATTCTAATTTTGCTAACAATTTGAATGTAGGCCCCTCTTCGTCTGAGGCCCTAGGCTGAAGCCTAGTTAGCCTATAGGAAAATCCGGCCCTGCACCTGGGTAATGCTAAATCAGTAACAGCAGTGCAGCCCTTGCTTATGGCATAAAGATTAACGGTCTCTGTATTGCCAGCTGCATTAGAACAACAGCTATAGAAATATTTATCGAATGTTTGTTTTAAAAAGTGTAAAATATCCAACCAAGCTAACGCAAGCTTTAATAAGTCATATGTTCAATCATACGATGCATTTGCTTTGCAAAGATCAGTTTTATAGTGACCAAACCATGCCTTTCCACGGGAATTACATAGCAGACAAAAGGTTCGGAAAAGAGGAACATTCCTTGGAAATTTCAAGAAAATTTTCTTGGAAACGTTGGATCTATCGGACAGACCTCCCTTGAAGTTTGATTTGCTTGCTTCTCTACGGTCATTTTGTGCACGATTTAGTCTAATTAGACCGGGATCTACAGTTTAACGTGGTTTCAAGGGGGAACTACTCACAAACATCCATGCCACCGCCAGGATTCGAAACTGAAGCCTGTAATACCAAAAGCCAGAGAGCTAGCCAATTGGACATCAGGCAACTCTTCCCTTGAAGAGAAAACGAGGAGTTGAAACAGGAAGAGACTAAGGTCAACTGGTCATTCTTCCAAAACAAATTTCATGGAGCACTTTCGGCGGGTTTGGATTCTGTAACTATAGAGAAACGCATAGACCAAGATTAGATTGAGATTAGATTTAGAGTGATAAAGTCGACAGTCCAGTGATTCAATACAGAGTTGATGAGAGGGTACCTCAGTTAAGGTGTATTCTGTATGTTTATTTTTATTTATAGTACGTACAAATTGTACTGTGCTGTCTTTTCAAAACTATAAATTTTATGGCAGCTAAATGTTTCATTTAATCATCTTAAAAGAAAAAGTGAGTTTCCATCTACAGAATCACTGCCTGTACCGGACCAAGGCAATTACCTCCTAACTTTAATCGTTACTTGCTGTTACTACTTTGAAAAAATGAATAGACTAGATGATTTGGTTTGCCACTTTACGGTCTACTTTCGAACCTGAAGCCTGGAGAATGTAGCATAAAATTTGGCCATTTAAGTATTTGAAATTTTCATTTTTTTTCGCTGGTAAAGTTGTAGGAAAGTTAGCTCTAAAAAGTCCTCTATCTTTGAGAAAATTTTGTGGAACCATCAACCCTTTCTTGGCAGTTTTATCCACCGCCACCACCGTCATGATGGAACTCTAGCAGCCAGATTTGACAAAAAAAGACTGGGAAACAGTTTTGATGAGTTGACAAGTGAAATTGAATCCCGATTATAAGGATTATATGCAAGATCTGAAGTTCGAGGAGAAAAGCAATTACCTTGCTCCGTTATTACCTCTTGCTTAGAATTTTAATTTGCCGGTCGGAGGCAAATTAAATGAAATATATATTTATATATCCATCTCCTTTTCTGCTTTGATTAATTTTTTTTTTCTTCCTTTTTTTCAAAAGACCGGTGATCTTTTCACTTTTTCTATTTTCTACAAAACATAACTTCATCTTGCATCTTCAGTTTGCTTCATCGTATATAATGCGAACAAGTGTTTTCAACTATGAACCCTAGAAAGAATTATTTCAGAAGTAGACGGACAGACGAGCATTTAGCACCGTCCCTTAGAATCAGTCCATCTCACTTCGAACCTCAATATAAGGAGCTTTTAAAAATGAAATCGCAATTTCATTCATCTCATTAACATATTTAAATTGTAATATTTGTATATTGTTTTTAAAATTTTAGAAAAAGTTATCTTGGCCCTCCAAACTTTTTTTTTTTTTTTTCGATTTTTGGCCCGCGACAGAAAAAGTTTGCCCATCCCTGCCTTAGGACCTCCAGTACTGTTCCCAGTTACATGAGTTGATTTTTAAAACTAGTTAGTCTTAACTTAAACCGATTTATTAGCATATTCATCGAAAATTAAGGATAAAATAAACAGTCAAATTCCTACTAATTATAGTACTATGAAAGTAGTCACTATGAAATTTTCAAAATAAAATATATTTACTTAATTTTAAAAAAATATGATTATCATTATAATTAAATATCAAATTCAGACAATATTTCCTATCATAAAGAAATCTATTCGCTTCTAATACAATTTTAACTTGGTATTTTTTTAAATAAATTGTTCCAAAAAAAAAAAATGGTCCAATTGGTTATGGCATTAAAAAAGTAGTAGTAGCAGTATGAAAATAACACATCCACATAAGATAAAAAGAAACATTTATTATCTCCATCAACTTTCTACACAAATAGACAAAATACAAGCACAGTTATAGACAGTTAACAATATACCAAAAACGATTCCATGCGTCATGCAGTACGAACGACGCATGTTGATTGGAACTTTGATCTTGACATTGTTTGTCGCCTCGAATCCGATTGCCGGCAACACATCCGGAAAGAGGCTGTAGCATTTTTTTTTTTTCTCACGGAAAGAGTTTTGTCATTTCATTCTCAGGAGAAAGGAATGTATAGTAGAATCTCTATAAGTCGAACTTCTAGAGAGATGCCAAATAATTGGAGTTATAGAGTTTTCGACTTATGGAGGATTTCGACTGACGCGGATTTTGTAAGGAAATATTCGACTTGTAGAGGTTTAGATTCTTTCTAACTTATTTTGAGTTAGAGAGGTAAAATAAATAAAAATTCAAGTTGCAGAGGTAATAAACATGTTTATTTGCAACTTAAAAGTTATATTATGTACTACAATAAAAAATCAAAGTAATTCCGAAACCCCCTTAAAATTAAAAATAATATCTATTAAAAAAGTCAGTTATTATTATTATTTTTCTGCTTTAAATAATTCGATCGTTCTCTATCTATAGCATTATCTAAGCTATAAAGAGTTACGGAGGGAAAATATATACCGAAATAGCTTCTGGGGATTGACTAATTATTTTGACATATAGAGGATTAAAATTTCAAGCAACGGAGGTTTTGGGGCTTGAAGGGAAGGAAACAAAAAAAATTTTCGAATTTTGGAGGTTTTCGACTTAAAGAGGTTCTACTGTATATTATTTGACAAGAATATAATATCACTGCGGTTGTTAATGACTGATTATGAAAGCTTGCATTTACTTTCCGTATTTTTTTCATCGTGAATAAAATAGAAGACATTTCTAATAATAATAGCAGTGACGTATCGTACAGTGATCGCGAAAGCTCTGGCGATAAATTAGAAGATTATAGTATTGATTCTGATATTCAATCCGTATGTCTGAATTTATGTATACATTTCTAAAATAAAAATAATAAATAAAACAGGATAAACATGTACTGATAGATGCATATTTTGGATTTCAGTAAAAACGTTGTTCTGAAATGAATGTGTATTTGAAAAAAAAAAATCTTTTAAAGGGTTTAGGTAAAGGAGTATAGTTTTACTACCGAAACGAATATATGTAATGTCATACAGAGATTATTATATAAAACTATAATAATTTCTAATGATAACTTCACATATTAGAAGGGGAAATTACCTTCAGAATATTAGGAATACTTTCACTTACATGAAATAAATGTTTCTTTCAAAGGAGAAATAAGATGGTTGTGTTGATTTGAGACAACATAGAATCTTACTGATCGACAACTCTTTGAATGTTGGATTATAAAATGAATGTGATTAGATCATACCAATGAGGACTACAATTGGAGACAAAACTGCTTTTTAATTAAAAAAAGTCAACAACTTTTAAGGTGTAAATAAATGCAATTTTTTTTCCCACTTCTTATCGTCTCTTTGCATTTGATTTGTTTATTTTAAATGCACTTTTCCCTTACGTCATTGTTTATCAGATGGATAACTGACAGGATTAATTACATTCAGTTGTCATTTAGTTAAAATGCCACACCTCAAGCGCTATTGCTTTAATGTCGACTGTGGATGAAGCAGTGAGGCTTGTGAATTTAGATTTCAGAAATGACTACTTGGAAAAAAAAGAGTACCTTTAATGGACGAAATTAAAGTTCCACTGCACATAACAGAAAACAAAATGAATTGCACCAATGCTAAAGTGACAAATAAAGTGCAGAAATCAACAAAGTGATTGTTTGAAATACAATGTGGCACTATTTTGTTACATCATTGCTTATATCGAGCAAAGAAATTCTATTGCAGTAAAGCTGGTCTAGAATTGGCTATTTTAGTTTTATAGGTCATTGTTACTTCATGGCAAAGTGAAGCAGATGACTTAATTTGATCTTGGAATCATAAAATAGGATATTGAGGATGAAAGATTTCATCTTGGGGAGTTCGAAAGGTGCGTTAAAAAGTAGTAAAACTCTCTGGAAGTACATTTGTTTTGTCGCTCTAAGGTCATTTTGTGCACACTTTAGGCTAATTAGACCGGGGCCTACAGTTTAACGTGCATTCCGAACCACTAGCAAACATCCAAGTCACCGCCAGAATTCAAACCTGAAGTATCAAAGGCTAGAGCGCTAGCCAACTGGCCATCAGGCTGCCTCTGGAAGGAGAAAATTTCGAGGATAACTGTTTTATGCCTGAAAATTCCTATTAGCTGTCCGTTTGTCGCAGTGATACTATCACAATCACTACCTATCGACTCACGTCGGACATAGTCGCAGTGACTGCAGTGCAAGACATCCAACGGAATTGAATACATGCTTCCATACATACTACCTCTAGGCTATTGAATGTACCATTATTTAAATAGAAACGAATATTTTCGAACGATCAAATAAATGCACAACATTATGTCAGCAAGGTACAGTAGTACAAGGTGGAGGTATAGATCCACTATTCAATAAGTCTCACATGTCCATAGCTTTCATAAGTCCATGCCATGCCTGAGAGCAAAAAATTTTGTTTGGTATACGACCTTTGTATGGAATACGAATCGCGGGTGTCCAAATATTTGTTAAATGAATGGATATCTAAAACTTTGCAGAGGAATACCCCGTCAACAAAATCCAACAAGACATAAAAGCAGCGTCTGGAATGACCAGACAATGTCATATCTCCGAGACATCCATTTAGAAGCAAAGTTCTATGGGCAGATGCTTAGTAATTATTAAATAGGGTGATCTTCAGCACCAGCACCAAGTAGGGAAATTAACAGTGTTTCAATTGTGTATTTCATTTGACTGCTTTTATTGGGTTGGTAAGAAAGCACCTCGTGTTTTCCCCATTTGAAAGCATTGTAAAAATCGAAATTACTCTCTTTGCAACCCAATTTTTTTTTTTTTGCATTTTAAAGACCAACAGTATTCAAACTATTTTATGCTATTCCATCCATACTTAAGATACACACAAAAAACAAAAAAAAACCCAGGATTTTTTTTCATGAAAAAGGATTAATCATTTCACCTTCATTTCTTATGAGAGCAATTCGTTTGGTAAAATTCCAAAGAGCCGGAACGTTAATTCGTTACAGATCATTGGATTTAAACCAAACAGCATATACGAGGTACCTCTGTACTTTAAATGCTTTTGCAAACAACTTCGCCCGTAATAATAATAATGATGGATAATATATATATATATCTTAAAGCGGAATTTATCAATTTAAGAACATACTACTGTGCCCAAAAAGTAAGGCCAATTATTATTATTTTTTTCAAAAATCCCCCTCCGGACGAAATGCACTTATGCCAACTTTTTTTAAATCCTCAACGCATGCTAAAAAGTCATCTGCAGGGATGGCCGTCAAAGCGTGCGGCTATTCACGTTGAATCTCTTCAATCGACTCAAAACGGTGTCTCCGGAGTGGTCTTTTGAGTTTAGGGAATAGCCAGAAGACGCACAGGGGGAGGGGATACGGTGGTTGTAGAACGAAATCATTTTCATTTTTCACGAAGAATCAATGCAAATGTGTGATGGAGCACTCAGTGTTTTCGATACCGATCGAGATTTGATGCGTTTTGTGGCCCAAAATGGAACTGACCTATCCTTTTGAAATTCCAACGTCATCAGCTAGATCTCTAATTGTAAATCGACGGTTTGCGAGCACAAAATCTTTAATTTTTTGGACGTGAGCTTCGTCGTTTGAGGTTGATGGTCAACCAGAGAGCTCTTCGTTTTCATCACGTTCTCTGTCTCCTTTGAACTGTTTATACCACTTCTGAAGATTTTTTTCCGATATAGGAATGCCCACCGAATGCCTTCTGCAACATTCGATGCGTTTCCGCAAAGAAAATTGAATGCAAGTTATTACTCAATTAATTCAGAAATTTCAGTAATCGCCAGAACCAATTTCAGCGTCTCGCAAAGCCAAGCGTAACTCAAAAAAATTTCCCACAGATGTCAAGGACAGTGCCAACAACATTAAAAAAGAAAAAATAATTTAAATTCCATAAGCCTCGGGAATTTTAAATTTAAAACTGGTCTTACTTTTTGGACACAGTAGTAATAATAATAATAATCCATAATATATATATGTATGTGTGTGTTAAATAAAAATCATTTTAAGACCATACTATTAGTGGAGAGTAAAAATTTCAGAATTCCAGCTTCCTTCTAATCCAGCTCCCTTTAAAAGAACAGAAGAAAGAAAGTCGGTAAAAAGTTTAACATAATACGGAGAGTGAGTGTGCAGCGACACACTTGGCTCTGTTTACACTTCTCTTTAGTGCAAAGTGGATTTTCAACAAATCATCCGACAGACGGCAGGACTTTTCTCCTTCGTGTTAGGAGGGGAGGTCGGCATTTAATGCGCACACCAAATTTATTTTTTTGTTCTAATGCAACTGGCAAGCACTTAGACAATTGTCATTGATGCCTTAAGGCAAGAGCTGCACCGACGTTGCTCACTTAGCACTGCCCAGGAAGTACGTGGCAACGTCAACGGACATTTCTTCAAGGAGTACCTTTGCAACAAAACTATTACTAAAACTCCATATCTTAAAAGTAAAAGTTAAGGAATAAAAATATAAATTGCAAAGCTACGGACGCGGAGGAACAAAACCTCTGCAATGCTCTACGATCCTATTAGACCAGGACCTACGGTTTAAAATGGATTCCGAACCACTACAAACATTCATGCCACAGCCGCGATTCGAACTTGAAGATTGTGGTACCAAAGGCCACAGCGCCAGCCAATTGGCTATCAGGCCGCCTACTTTTCAGAATAATGAACAATACATTCTATCATAAAGAATGATAGATTAAAAAATGCCGGAACTTGAACCCGAAACCTGTGTTTCCGAGCACCAGATTTAGCTCATAATGATAATAATTTCTTTTTTTCTTTCTAATGCAGCTGGCAATTAGACCGTGATCTTTTATGCCATAAGGGCTGCACCGACGTTACTCACTTAGCACTACCCGGGCGAGGGGGGGAGGGGGGGAAGAGGGTGTAAGTAACTTGAAGATAAGCCACACGGCTTAAAGTGGATTCTGAACCACGACAACGATCCATGCTACCTCCGGGACTCAAACCCGAAGCCTGTGGTACCAAGCACTAGACACTCTGCCATTCAGGCCTAGGGGTGGTGTTAAAAAATAGAATACTCTACAATGGTAATTAGATTAGACATTATATATATATATATATATATATATATGATATATATATATATATATATATATATATATATATATATATATATATATATATATATATATATAATATATTGGGAATATATGATAGATATATAAAATAGGATATATATAGATTCAATTTAAGATTATATATATCTATTAGTGGTGAGTAAGAATTTCAGAATTCCTGCTTCCTCTTAATCCACCCCCCTTTAAAAGAAAAGAAGAAAGAGAGTCGGTAAAAAGTTTAACAAAACACGGAAAGAGTGCAGCGACACACTTGGCTCTGTTTACACTTCTCTTTAGTGCAAAGTGGATTTTCAACAAATCATCCGACTTTATTCCTCGGTGTCGACATTTAATGCTTCGAGGAGGAAAGAGGTTCCCATTCCTGGCAACTCCCCTAAGAAAACAGCCACAAATCGAAAACAGCGGCCGGTGAGGCATCGGGTTGCCTGTAAAACAGTGGAACCGCTTCCTTTCGGAAAACCCGAGCCGCGTGTTTAAAATCAGACGCTGCGAAGGAGACCGCCGGGCTCGAGGCTAAGAAAGGTAAGATGGCGGCGCTTCCGGCGACAGTGTGTCACCGGAAGTGGATCCATTAGGTGGGAGGACATTCTGCATGCGCAACTCGGCTTCCGGTTAGGGGGGAATGCTTTTGATTAAGGAGCGGGTCACGTGTTTTCTGGTCAGCTTTTCGTTTCAGCGGGAGGGTTTATCTTCCTTCGCCTTTTTCTTTTCTTTTTACTTTTCTTTTCGAACAGACAGAGAGGTGTCCCATTCCGTCTGGTCTGAGATTGAGCCGTGGAATAGTTGCGAATAGGGTTCGAGTTGCGTTTTTCAATGAGATCGAAAGAAGTAAATTTCCATTCCTATGAACTTCTGAATAATGTCTTCGATGTAGGTTCATTTCTTCTTCCTTTAGAATTTTAAATACATCCTTCCTGTTTAAAATAGAGTGCATAAAAAGTCTCTTGGCATTCATTCTTAAATCTGTTATTGGATTTTTTTTCATCAATAAGTCTTACCATACTTGAAGTCGTGAACGATTGTTAAATGACTTTACTGGAATAGTTACGATATTATTATTTTTTTTTGTTCTAATGCGGCTGGCAAACATTTAGACAATTCTCTTGTATGCCTTAAGGCAAGTGCTGCACAGATGCTACTCACTTAGCTCTACCCAGGAGGTTCGTGTAGCTTGAAGATAAGCTACGGACGCGGAGTAACAATACCTCTGTAACGCTCTGCGATTCTATTTGACAGTGACATACGGTTTAAAGTGGATTCCGAATTACCACAAATTCCACCGAATTCCATGGCACCGTCGAGACTCGCACCCGAAACCTGAGGTACCGAGCGCAAGAGCGCTAACCACTCGCCCATCAGGCCCTTATTGAGTACATTTATAGGCAAAATTTTGCTATACCGGCTGGATTTGTGACGCGAACAAAAAAAGGGTTGGTGTTGTTGCTGTTGTCGTATCCCTCATGGAAGGAGGGATTAGGAATGCAGCTTCTGTTCTGATGCAGCACCCGTAGGTAGAAGTCTGACTTCTGCTCCTACAGTCATAGCGGACCGGTACCTACGGCTTAAAGTGAATTCCGAACCACTACAAACATCCATGGCACCACCGGAACTCGAACCCGAAAGTTGTGTTACCGAGCGCCAGAGCGCTAGACACTCGGTCATTCAGGACCAGGGGTGGTGTTAAAAAATGGAATACTCTTCAATGGTAAAACCAGTTATTCAATAACTAATATTGAAAAATATACACACACACACACATATATATATATACATATATATATACAGAGTCCAGTCACATTAATGTGACCACCACCTACTTTCGACGTCAACGTGAAATAACCCATCACAAAAGACAGCACATTGAAGTGGAGTGTATATAAAGAATTCCACTTAATACCACGCTCCACTTAAAGCCAGAATATACAAGAGTGTATATTCTGGCTTTTGACAGGTGGTCACATTAATTGGATGGAATGTGTGTGTATATATATACATATATATATATATGTATGGGAGTGTTAAAGTAGATACAATTTAAGAACCTATATCTATCAGTTAGGAGTAGGAATTTCAGAATTCTTGCTTCCCTTCTAATCCAGCTCGCTTTAAAGAAAAGAAGCGAGTCGCCGGTAAAAAGTTTAACAAATTACGGAAAGAGTGCAGCGACACACTTGGCTCTGTTTACACTTCTCTTTAGTGCCAAAGTGGATTTTCAACAAATCATCCGACTTTATTCCTTGGTGTCGGCATTTAATGCTTCGAGGAGGAAAGACGTTCCCATTCCTGTCAACTCCCCTAAGAAAACAGCCACAAATCGAAAACAGCGGCCGGTGAGGCATCGGGTTGCCCGTAAAACAGTGGAACCGCTTCCTTTCGGAAAACCCGAGCCGCGTGTTTAAAATCAGACGCTGCGAAGGAGACCGCCGGGC
The DNA here is from genome assembly GCA_021605075.1 of Caerostris darwini. Lineage (NCBI taxonomy): Eukaryota > Metazoa > Arthropoda > Arachnida > Araneae > Araneidae > Caerostris > Caerostris darwini. The sequence goes on from BPLQ01009436.1 coordinate 248,446, forward strand.
TCGAGGCTAAGAAAGGTAAGATGGCGGCGCTTCCGGCGACAGTGTGTCACCGGAAGTGGATCCATTAGGTGGGAGGACATTCTGCATGCGCAACTCGGCTTCCGGTTGGGGGGGATGCTTTTGATTAAGGAGCGGGTCACGTGTTTTCTGGTCAGTTTTTCGTTCGGCGGGAGGGTTTATCTTCCTTCGCCTTTTTGTTTCTTTTTCTTTTCGAACAGACAAGAGAGGTGTTCCATTCCGCCGCAAAGTTGTCTGGATTGAGTTTTAGTCCGGTGGAATAGGTGTGAGTTGGGTTCGAATTGCGCTTTTCAATGAGATCGAAAGAAGTAAATTTCCATTCCTATGAACTTCTGTGTGGTGTCTTCGATACACTAGGAATAACATCCGTTTAATTTCTTCTTCCTTTAGAATTTTAAATCCACCCTTCCCGGTTTAAAATAGAAAACAAAAGTCTAGTACACATTCTTAAATCTTTCATTGGATTTTTTTTTTCAATTCCTACTATTAGTTCACACTCTCCCTATATATATCTTGTTTAAATTTCCAGTCGTTCATACAATACTTTTTATTCAATCACATACTTTTTATTCATCTTTATATTTATTCTTTCCTTTTCTTTCTTTTCGAACAGACAGAGAGGTGTTCCATCCCATCGCTAAGGTGTCTGGTTTGAGATTGAGTCGGTGGAATAATTGTGACTAGGGTTCAAGTTGTGTTCTTCAGTGAGATCGAAAGAAGTAAATTTCCATTTCCTATGAACTTCTGAGTGGCATCTTTGATGTACTAGGTATCCCATCCTTTTAATTTCTTCTTTTAGAATTTTAAATGTATCCTTTCTGTTTAAACCAGAAAAAAAATCTGGCATTCATTCTTAAATCTTTTCTTGGATTTTTTGTTTATCAATAAGTCTTACCATAAGTTAAGTCATGGACGGTTGTTAAATGACTTTACTGGAATAGTTACAATATAGAAATGGAATTATTACAATATACCATTGCTAACACTTTTTTTTTTCAGTCTTCTGGCTATTCCCTAAGCTCAAAAGACCACTACAGGAAAATCTTTTTAAGGAGACTGAAGAGATTCATCGTGAATCGCCGAGCGCCTTAAAGACCATCCTTGCCGATGACTTTTTAGCATGCATTGAAGATTGAGTAAAAAGTTGGTATAAGTGCCTTGTGTCCGGAGGGGATGACATTGAAGGCGATGAAATAAATATGGAAGAATAAATAAAGAGCTTTTGAAAAAAATAATTGGTTTTAATTTGGGTACAGTAGTATATATATGTCAAAGCAGAATCAATTTAAGAACATATATTTATTAGTGGGGAGTAAGAATTCCAGACTTCTAGACTCAGAACTTCTAATCCAGCTCTCTTTAAAGAAAAGAAGGAAGAGTCGGTCTTTAAAAAGTTTAACAAAATACGGAGAGTGTAGCGACACATTGAGCTCTGTTTACACTTCTCTTTAGTGCCAAAGTGGATTTTCAACAAATCATCCGACTTTATTCCTTGGTGTGGGCATTTAATGCTTCTAGGAGGAGGAAAGAGGTTCCCATTCCTGTCAACTCCCCTGAGAAAACAGACTCAAATCGAAAACAGCGGCCGGTGAGGCATCGGGTCGCCTGTAAAACAGTGAAACCGCTTCCGTTCGGAAAACCCGAGCCGCGTGTTTAAAATCAGACGCTGCGAAGGAGACCGCCGGGCTCGAGGCTAAGAAAGGTAAGATGGCGGCGCTTCCGGCGACAGTGTGTCACCGGAAGTGGATCCATTAGGTGGGAGGACATTCTGCATGCGCAACTCGGCTTCCGGTTAGGGGGGGGATGCTTTTGATTAAGGAGCGGGTCACGTGTTTTCTGGTCAGCTTTTCGTTTCGGTGGGAGGGTTTATCTTCCTTCGCCTTTTTCTTTTCTTTTGGAACAGACAAGAGAGGTGTTCCATTCCTTCACTAAGTTGTCCGGTTTGAGATTTAGTCGGTGGAATAGTTGTGAATTGGGTTCGAGTTGCCTTTTTTCAATGCGCTCGAAAGAAGTCAATTTCTCCCCTACCCCTTATCATCTTATCTGGCGCCATCTATTGGTCGATATAAGCAAATTAAATCTAAAAAAAAACTCAAATTAATGAATTAAATTTAATTACTGAATTAATATTTGAAAAACTGCATTAAGTGTCATCCACTACAACTTTGAAAAAATTGTATTTGAACTTGAATGGATTTATTCATCCACTTGACATTCATCCACAAAAGTTCAAATACCGTTATTTAAGTATTTTATGAACGACTGAAAATTTGAATTAAGATATATATAGGGAGAGTGTGAGCTAATAGAAGGAATTGAAAAAAAGTCTTCTAACATTCATTCTTAAATCTTTTATTGGGATTTTTTCATCAATAAATCTTGCCATAAGTTAAGTCGTGAACAATTGCTACATGTCTTTACTGGAATAGTTACAATATTATAGGAATGGAATTATTACGATATATCATTGCTAGAATGTTTTTTTTTTTTTTTAACAAACCAATTTTTTAACATGTGCAACGTCTAAATAATGCATTTTTTAAACTTATAAATTAAAGAAATAAATAAATTAAGTAGTTTTTATGATAATATTTATCACATGAAATCAATATTTGAATAAAAATGCAATTATTTCCATACTTTGAAGACGTATATTTGATGAGACGTATATTGATGAGGCCTTAACAACTTTAGTCTCTATAAAAAGAATTGCTCTTTATATTTTTGACAAACGTCTTAAGATTTAATGTTATTTGTTGAAAGAGATCGATTTTATTTCGAGTAAATTTCTTGTGTGTCTGAATTCATGTTTGCTATCATAACTAACCAGTGTATATTGCACGCAGTATATGTGTCTGTATCATGAAATGCAGAGCCTAATCGACTCCTACACATTGTTACTAATTTTGTAAGATACGTTATCATCATCAATAGCACGACAGCCCATATAGAACAAGGTTTTCCTTTGAAGAGCTTTCTATGCATTCCTCTGGGTGACAAGGGTCCTCCAACTCTTAACCTCTCGTACAACAAAATCCTTTCCGACTACGTCTATCCATCGCAACCTGGGTCGCCCTCTTCCTCTTTGTCCCTGTGGCTTTGCCAGAACGAGTCTTTTTACAAGGTTTAAATCTTTCATTCTAAATATATAAGTAGCCCAGTTTAATCTATTGATCATGATAAATTTTATAATATCTGGGTCTTTATAGCATTTATAAATTTCCGCGTTGTACCGACTTCTCCAACAATCACTTCCAAGAATAGCCCTTAAAATAATCCGCTCAAATATACCCAAATGGGCTTCATCAGATCTTGCCAAAGTCCAAGTTTCAGAGCCATAGACCAAAATAGGTCTAATAAGGGTTTTATATAACAAGAATTTAGTTTTTCTGCTTATGAACTGTGATTTAAACAGATTTCTTAAACCCAAAAAAGGCCTTATTGGCAGACATAATATCTTTTTTATTTTATTTCAAATAAGATATTATTTTTGACAATTAATTTTTGATCCTGAGTTTGTAAGGTCCGGTTTGATGAATAGTTTTAATAATTAAAATAAACGAATAATAAAACAAAACCACTAAAAAATTGCCAAACAATTTGCTGACTAAACTAATTCTATTCGCACAAGCTCTTAAGTAGAACTTCGCTCCGCTTAAAAATTTTTTAAGTCAATTCCTACTTTTTTTTCACTCTATTGCAGAAAAGTCCTTTACAAATAAAGTTGCAATTTTCCTCTTACATCAGGCGCCATCTATTATTAGATACATGCAACTTAAATCTAAAAAATACTAAAATTAATTAATTAAATTTAATGAATGAATTAATACTTGAAAAAACTGTATTAACATCCAGTGTCATCCACTACAAGTTCAAAAAACTGTATTTGAACTTGAGTGGACGAATAAAAAGTATTCTATGAACGATTGCAAATTTGAACAAGATATATATAGGGAGAGTGTGAGATAATAGAAGGAATGGGAAAAGTATGATGGTCTTGCTCTCTGAATAGCAACTGTAACTGTAATGTTTTCGACAAGTGTAGTGCCAAGTTTCCATGCACAACTCTTCAACGTAAAGTTAAAGAATACGTTGCACTTTTACCCTACATTCAATGCCATTAAACATCATTTTATTCCTTTAACACGATATTCATTCGACTTTCCCATACACCAAATTTAGAACTTTCGAACGAAACATTCCAAAGACTCGTTCCTCATTCAACTTCGTCCAGCGTTTGCATTCTCTCTCCAACAACCCCTCTCTCGCCCATTTATAATCCTCGAATTTGAAAGATTCGAATCGGGGGGTGGAGGGGTGAAAGGGGGTGCGTATGATGACGAGGGGTGGTCGAAAAGGATGGAAAGATAGAAACCGACGAAATTCAGATTCGTACAAATGGAGAGAGGGTCTGGAGTACGAGAGTTTCCGGTGAGTCAGCGCTTCCGGTGTGAGAGCTGCACCCCACACCCCACCCCCAATGTTTCTGGTTTTGATAGGAGGGCTTAATCGAGGATGAGGGGGGGTCGAACAATGGGCGAGGGGGTGCGCCGAAGTGACCGTCCCTCGGCGGAAAAGGTATAATTAGTGAGCTGTGATTATTAAATAGTGGTGTTAATAATCGGCATCATAGCTCCCGGCGGTTGCAGTTAATGGACTCGGACGGATGCCGAAAAGGTGAAGGAGGGGTTGATGAAAGTATGCTTTCGTAGGGTGTAGTGGTCGGCGCACTGATTTTTCCAGTGCCCGGACAAAAGAGGTCTCTGCTCTTCTCTGTATTGTTAAGGGCTGTGTATTATGGATTGGTACTTCGCTTTAAAAAAAAAATTTTTTTTTTTTTTTTTTTTAGTTATGGTGTTGTTTTGTTTTTTTCATGGTTTGTTTAAAATGCAGTGTTGTCGTATTTGGAGAGGATTCTTCGAGAGAGTTTGGCCAGTAAGTGCATATAAATTGGACAAAAAAATTGCTGAAAGTTCGATTCAAATGTTAATTTTTTTTTTTTTTTTTCTGTGATATTTTCACCAGCATGGAAATGCCGAGATTTTCTTAGCATTTTGCAATCTAGTCAGATGTTTTTGATGTATTGTGAAAGAAAAAGTAATTTTTTGAAAAGTCATTTTGTGCACATTTTAGGCTAATTAGGCAGAGATTCAACAGTTTAATGTGGCCATCCATGCCACTGCCAGGATTCGAATGTGAAGCCTGTGGCAGAGCGCTAGCCAATTAGCCATAAGGCCACTGTAAATGTTTTTTTTTCTTTTAATATTTATAAATAAACATAAAAAAATACAAAAGAAGAAAGGAAAGTGAATATATAAGATTATCTGAAATTTTTTGATGGAGAATTACTTACACTAAAATTAAATCAATACGAAAAAACCTTTAAAAAAATAACATGGATGTATAACATGGAACTATGCATTGTTATAGTAACAATAATAGAGTTATCTTTAATAATTCACATTCAAGCATTGAATTTCCTAATCATTTTTAAATTTATCAAAACAGTAACACTAACATTACACTTGGAACATTAACAGCGAGGAGGAAGAATTCTTACGAGAGTTTGCGCAGTGAGTGCACATAAATTAGACAAAAAATTGCTGAAAGTACGATTAGGTTGTTAAAGTTTTGTTTTTGTAATTTTTTCACGAGAGAGATTTTCTTAGTCTATGCTTTTTTCTTAGTCGATCTTCCAATCTAGTCAGATGCTTTCGATGCATTTGGAAAGAATAAGTAATTTTTTTGAATATTTATAAATCATCATCATCATCATTGGCGCAACAGCCCAGTGTGGGCCGAGGCTGTCTACGTAATGGTAGATTTCGAGACGATTTTCTTTTTACGGGGTAGGGTTATCAGCTCTACGCCCAATGCTCAACAGTCATAGAAGACCGGGACCTACGGCTTAAAGTGGATTCCGAACCTCTACAAACATCCATGGCACCACCGGGGCTCGAACCCGAAACCTGTGGTACCGAGCGCCAGAGTGCTAGCCAAACGGCCATTCAGGTCTCCATATTTATAAATAAATGGAAAATATACGAAAAAATAGGTGAATATCTAGGATTTAAAAAAAAAAAATTTTAATGGAGAATTAACCACATTAAAATTAAATCAAGATGAAAAAAACTTTAAAGAAAACAACCCAGCTGTATAACAGGGAACTATCCATTTTTATAGTAACATTGATAGATTTATCTTTAATAATTCACATTCAAGCATTGAATTTCCTAATCATTTTTAAACTTATTAAAACGGTAACACTAACATTATACTGGAACAGTGAGAACTTGCAAAACATAAATGTAAAGTAAAAAATCTTATTTCTATTATTCTGGATAAAAAGCATGATATCTTACCAATGAAAGTATGCTTTCGTAGTGTGTGGTCGGTGCACTGATTTTTAAAAGTGCGGGTGCACTGATTTTTCCCAGTGCCTGGACAAAAGGGTCTCTGCTCTTCCATGAATTGTAATGGCTGTGTATGGATTGGTACTTCGCTAGTTTTTAAACTTTTTTTTCTAGTTTTGATGTTTTGTTTTTTTCATCGTTTGATTAAAATGCAGTGTTGTCGTATTTGGAGAGGATTCTTCGAGAGAGTTTGCCCAGTGAGTGCGTATAAATTGGACAAAAAATTGCTGAAAGTTCGATTCGGTTGTTAAAGTTTTGTTTTTGTAATCTTGTAATGAAATGTGGAGATTTTCTTAGCCTTTTCCAATCTATTCAGATACATTGTGAAACAATACATAATTTTTTTTAAATATCTATAAATAAACGGAAAAATACGAATGGAGAAAGGAAAGTAAATATCTAGGATTATCCAAAATTTTTTTAATGGGGAATTAACTACACTAAAATTAAATTTCACAGAAAAAACCTTACAATAATTGAAAACAAAATAATATGCATGTTTCCGGCATAACACGGAAATATACATTTTATTAGAAACATTGCTACAGTTATCATTTATAATGCTCATTCAACCTTTGTACTTTCTAATCATATTTACTCTTATAAATATATTAACACTAACAATATACTGGAACATTAACAATGAGAACTTTTAAAACACAAGTGTAATGTAAAAATTCTGATTTCTATTTTTCTGGATATAAAACATAATATGATATAATTTCTAAGTTATAAGGTAATATTTTTCTCTGTTTTAGGTGTTGCAATGAGGTGAATTTCCTTCAAATTTATAATCAAGCAACCTACAATCCGTTCGTATGGAATTGAAATTGAAGAAAACGATTAGGCAAAAGCAAGCATAAATTTAATTAATATTTGTGACAAAATTGCAATTAGTTTTCCCTGGCTTAAAGATACACGTGTCTCCATTATTTACTAAGATACCTTACTAAAGATACTTACATTGTGCCTCCTTCTTTGTGAAAGCAATGGCTACGATGGTCTCACCAGTATAATAGATCCTGGGTGTCCTGCATGTTAGCCGCTTACGTTAACACTGGGTAACGAATCAGGTATACAATAAAGGAATGAAAATATGTTGAAGTAATGAAGATACGTTGAAGGAATGAACGAGGAATGAAGATATGTTGAAGGAATGAAAACGTGGTGACTTCATTGATCAAAGATTTTCAACAAAGTGCACTGGAAGTAATAAAAATATTGAGGAAAAAAGTCTGAAAAATTATTCTTAATGTTGTATTACGTATTCTAAATCGGCAAACTGACTATGAACAAAAAATAATTTTCTTGTTGATTTCAAGAAATTCATCATAAAATTCATCTCTTGGTCAAATGACATGCGATCACTAATAAATATAAAGTAATTTCGTCAAGTTTCCTCACAAGTACTTAACTCTTGCATTGGAAAGAAGAAAAGCAAAATCAAGGTGGACCGATCAATCAGTCAATTAGTAACAAAAGTGCATACACACTACGTCTCAAATAGCCTGAAATTCTGAATACAGTAGTAAACTCAATCCTTATAATGTTGCAGATAATTTATCCATTTCCATAAAAAAATCCTCCTGATACTGTAGATCACATACTGATGGGGTCATATAAAATGATTTAATCAGTGTATCCTACTAAAATACATGCATATAAAAACTGTCAGGAGAAATACATGTAAAAATGAAACTTGCCGAATTGAATTTTCTCTTTTATATCTCTTTTCCTTATTTGGACCAATTTGAGGATCACCAGACTGGATGTTTAATAAAAATCTATTTACAAAAGAGCTTTGCATCTGATTTTACCTGAAGATGTTTGGGAAATACGACATTGTCTGTTTATTCCAGACATTGTTCTAACAGCTTGCTTGGGGTGTTTTTTGATGCTACTTTTCTGCAAAGTTTTATTTGCCAAAGATTTTGAAGCACTGGAGTCGTATATCAAACTGAATTTTTCTTATTCAAATACGACACATAGCAAATTAGACTTATTCCAAAGTGAATGTTTGTTAAGGTACCACATCAATGTAATCTTTTGTGAAAAAAAAGTGGTTTACTTAAAAATTCAATTTTATTATTACTGTCTGCAAGGCATGATATCGAATACCTTGAATCAATAGAGAGTTTTTGCATAGGAAATTATGTTTCCTATGAGCATGCGCGCTAGGGAGAAAAACCTAACGGACGTCCTACGGTAACTAACGTACGGTATGCAAAAACTCTCTAATATTATAGTTCGGTCTTTAAATTTTTTGTTGTTAAATATGTATAGGATAATCATCTATATCAAACTAGTTTAATCAAGCTAAGATAATTTAAACATATCTAATATCTCCCTTTCAATCTATAATGTATCGATTATTCCTCAAAACATTTTTCCGTATGAATTTTTCTTATTGTCGTTGTTGTGCATTGATTGGCTCTTAGGTTCTACTGATGTATACCTCAATCAGCTTGTCAACGGACGATAATGGACAGATACCGACTTCCAGATAACTTTTAAGGGTATTACTTCAAATTTACGTGTTCAGGTAGGGTGATAGTCGATCCGAAATTCCTACGCATGTTGTTACCGTGCTGTTATTTGTCTCCTCATTTCTGAAATCAATGGCTGCAAAGGATACCACCAGTGAATTCAAAAGTCAGTCCTCCTGCGCTCTAGCTGCATATGTTACCACTGCGATACTAGTTTAATGTAAACAGATTTACATTAAAATTACAGTATTATTAGTGAGGTATTATTTTAATTAAGCAATGAATATTTACTACGATTTTAAGTGATATATGTTCATATCGTGATATATTCTTATCAATATGATTTTTTTTTATTTAAGTTGAACATATTCTTGAATAATAATGATCCCTCTTTGACAAAAAGGGTTATTAAGTTGGAGGTTATCAGGGCTATGGGGACTCAGTGCTCAAAATTTCAAAGAAATATTTGATTTTGGTCCATTTTATTTCAAGATTTATTATTATCATTTTTAAATGTATCATCTATTTAACTAATCTAATGGAAAGTATATTAAAATGTCAAAGATAATCATTTTAGGTAGCTATGTGCATCGTCTTCAAATACTGTTTCTCCAAATATGTCATTTTTAATTCCAATGTGCTTTTCCTAGAAAGACATTAAACATTTTTACCTAATGACAAATAAATGTTTAAATCTGAGAATAAGTAAGCAATTTGTTCAAGTTTTTTTTTTTTGGATGTAGAACTTCAATATATTTCTTTAATAATATTGAAGAAAAGTAATTTCTAGATTTTAATCTCAAATATACATAGGAAACATTTTAAAAATGCGTAAAATCTTTAAAGGCAGTACGTTTAGTAGCTTCTGAGAAAAGATACTTCAAATTAAATTATTTTAACAGTGGAATTACAGAAAAACCTTCAATAAATGTTTGTCTTCTTTCAACATTTAAATTTAATCTTTCTTTTCAACAAAATAAGTTGAACTTTCAAGATTTTGTGAAGCCTTCCTTCATGGACAAGTTTAGAAAAAACAAGTAATATATATATATATATATATAAAAAATTAAAGTCAATTCCTACTTTTTTTCACTGTATTGCAGCAAAGTCCTTTACAAATAAAGTTGAAATTTTCCTCTTACATCTGGCGCCATCTATTGGTAGATACATGCAACTTAAATCCAAAAAAAAACTAAAATTTATTAATTAAATTTAATGAATGAATTAATATTTGAAAAAACTGTATTAACATCAAGTGTCATCCACTACAAGTTCAAAAAAAAATTTATTTGAACTTTAGGGGATGAATAATTATGAACGATTGAAAATTTGAACAAGATATATATAGGGAGAGTGTGAGCTAATAGAAGGAATTGAAAAAAGCAAATTCTTTTATATAAAATCTACTTTATTAATTTTTGCCCGCGTTTTTCAATTCCTTCTATTAGCTCTTCTCCCTATATACATCTTGTTCAATCGCTCATAAAATACTTTTTATTCATCCAATCAAGTTCAAATACATTTTTTTTGAACTTGTTGTGGATGACACTGGATGTTAATACTGTTTTTACAAATATTAATTCATTAATTAAATTTAATTAATTAATTTTAGTTTTTTTTAGATTTGAGTTGCATATATCTACCAATAGATGGCGGCAGATAAACTTAAAAAAATCAATGAAAATTATTTATAAAGGACTTTCTGCAATAGAGTGAAAAAAAAAAGATGAAATTGACTTTAAAAAATTTGTTTTTAGATTTTATATTACTTGTTTATTCGTAATTTACCATTAACTATCAACGGCTATGTACGTAACCAAAGCCTTTTTTGTTTAAATAGTTGCATTTATTTTATTAAATAGTTACACGATTTATTTCTATTAATTTAAACTGAAAGTTAATTTCTACTAAATAACCTGGCATCTTGAAGAATGAATTTAAAGTGAAGAAATGTTAATACAGTCTTGATGTTAATACAGTCTTTTCAAATATTAATTCATTAATTAATTTTAGTTTTTTATACATTTAAGTTGCATATAACTACTTATAGATGGCGCCAGATAAACTTAAAAAAATGAAAATTATTTATAAAGAACTTTCCGCAATAGAGTGAAAAAAAAGTAAGAACTGATTTAAATTTTTTTATTTTATATCACTTGTTAAATAAATACCTTACCTTTGAAAATAACGGATTTCCATATAGATGTAATTAAAGTTATTTATACATTCATCATTTATGTAACACATGTTTATCAATCTGTGTGAAAACAATTGCGCATGAAAATGCTACCGTGTGAACCGATCTCATACACTATCTGGAAGAAAGTGACGGGACACCCCTCGAAAAGTAGAAAAGTCGACAATACAGCTGACACATGCGTAATAATAGGTATCACGTGTCAGCCATATCCTATAAATACTCTGTAGAATCGATTAGAGTTGTTTTTTGTCAAGATGCCGCCACGGGAAGAGTTGTCTGAGTTCGAGAAAGATGTGTTGGTTGGATTGCATCTTGCCAAGGTGTCAATTAGGGAGATATCCCGTCTCCATAACTGCTCAAAATCAACTGTAGCACGTGTTGTGTGTCGCTACAAGACTGAGGGACACTGTCAGAACAAACTCCAAAGTGGACGACCTACAGTTCTCATCAGCAGGGACCGGCGGGTGCTTGGAAAGGAGATTCGAAGTAACCGTCAAACATCCATGGATAACATCGCTAATGAGTTGAGACAAGCCACAGGTGTGGCCGTTTAGACCAAGACTCTTCGTATTGAGGCCCATAAGTTAGGTTACATTGGACGTTCGGCGACCCATAAGCCTTTGATTACGAAAACCAACAAGAAAGCGCACCTTCGATGGGCCAAAGACCACCGTACTTGGACTCTGGATGACTGGAAACGCGTCCTTTGGAGTGACGAGTCACGATTTACCCTTTTCCGTTCCGATGGAGGTGTTTGGGTATGGCGTTTACCAGGAGAACGCCTTTTGCCCGAGTATGTCGTCCCAACTGTAAAGTTTGGTGGAGGAGGATTGATGGTATGGGCCTGTTTCTCCTGGTATGGGGCTGGCCCACTGGTGAAGATTGATGGTGCGATGAATGCCGATATATACTGTGATATTCTCGACAATCATGTCCTTCCTACCTTGTGGGCAACGTACGGTATGGATGATTGCTGGTATCAAGACGACAACGCAACATGCCATGTTGCAAGGAGGACTCTTGATTGGTATGTGAACAACAACGCCAAACGCATGGAGTGGCCGGCGCAGAGCCCTGATCTTAACCCAACTGAACATCTCTGGGACGAATTGGACCGTCGGTTGAGGGCCTGCACCCCACTCCCCAAAAGCAAGCCTGAACTATGAAACTTCCTGTTAAACATTTCGAAGGAAATTCCTCTTGCCACTATGGCTAATTTAGTGGAAAGCATGCCCAGAAGGGTTGCAGTTGTGATCGCAGCCAAAGGAGGCCCTACCTCCTATTAATTTTATTAAATATGGGTTTATGTCGTTATAGTATCGTGTCCCGTCACTTTCTTCCACATAGTGTATTTCGGAGCTTCCCTATTATTCAAACAGAGTTCTAGGGCAACAAATGCAGAGAGGTAAAACTCAGTACACTAGAAACCGATATTGAAACTGCATGAGAGAGGGTGGACGAATTTCCATTTTCGAACACCCCCTATCGCAATAAGGGGAGGAAAAGTGCAGAAGGCTTATTAGGCGAGTACAACTGACCCGGGATTTAATATCGCGGCGATATGTTTGCGCACGGCAGCGATATTAGCATGTAATTGTACCCAGGGGGGCTCTCCTTCACTCCGACCTCATGAGCTAAGTCAAAAATCATTGTAATGGGATCTTTCTCGGTTGGGTGGCATGTTTGGTAATGAAAGGCAAATAATCAAGCGATGTAACGATTTTTGTAGCGAGAATTTTGTGGTTTTAAGAGCTATTTTTATATGGATAGAGATGAAATTAATCACTGTAGACCCTTATTAAAATTAATAATTATTTAATCTAATCCATAGCAACATACAAAGAATACAAAAGAATGACAATTATGTTATTGTTGTTTCTTATCCTACTTGATAGACATCTAGATCAAGACCACGAATCCGGATACATGGGATCCATGGTTGAAGGGAAAGGAGGTAGCTTCTGTTGGGATGGTGCACCAGTATGTAGAAATCTGACTTGGCTCCGTGACACTGACTTTTTTACGGGTTATTGTTGTTATCCTTACTCCCAACGCTCTATAGTCATATTGGACTCGGTACTTACGGCTCTAAGTGGATTCCGAATCCCTACAAACATCCATGGTACCGGCGGGACTCGAACCCGAAACCCGTGATACCGAGTGCCAGAGAGCTAGTGCGGCCATTCAGGCCCATGCTAATCCTTCATATATATATATATATATATGTTCGCTCTACACAAGTGATATATAATTTATCTTTAATCCTTTACCTTACCGACTGTAAATGGAATTCTGTCCCCTCCATGTTATCGGGACACGTCGCTAGACATGTCTTTGACTTGGATTCAGCAAGCAGAACTAACATGATTAATAGTATCATCGGTGCTCATATTCATCAATAAAGCTATCCTCATGATGCTATAATTAATTTCGTTTGGGGTTTTGTGTGTATTTTTTTTTTTTTTTTTTTTTTTTTTTTGGTTTTACTAATTTCTTTCGTATTTTAATGTAAACATGTAACGTAAATTGTTTTTGTTTATTGTTTTTGCGTTTTTTTCGATTTGCCAATGCAGTTCTTGGGGTTCAATCTTTTGATATCTGTATTTTCAGTTTTTTTGCTGCAACTTACGCGCATTTCAGATCATGAACAATTTATTCCTTTTCTTTATCTTCTTTTTTGAGAAATTTCAGGTTTTTGTATTGCTAATGCTATGATGATTTTGTTTTATAATTTGCTTGCAGAAAAAACTATTGTTGCTTTTATTTGCCAAAATGTTTGTGTTTCTAGTTCCTTAACTGTTAGTACAGTATTATACAGTACAGTATAACAGTATTCTTTTGTAAATTTATTTATTTGTGTAGAATTATGTAAAAGAAGACTTTTCATGCTAATTTAAAAGATATATTATTAATTACAACTTGATATTGTCATTACATCGCTTCTAATTAAAAAATTTCCATTAAATTTCCTTTGTGCTTATTTTAATTTATTTATCAACTATAAAGCTAAGGCCCTTTTTTTGTAATCAACAAAATTTAATTCTAAAAATAGATACAACTAAGTGGCAGTTTCTAAGCAATTATAGATTACATTTAAATACTATACTAAAATTAAAATAATTAATCTATACTCAAGGAATATTGAACTTTATTCCTGCAAATATTTTTTAATAAAAAGCCTTTTTTTAATATAAAAAAATTTAAAAGTTAACTCCATTTAAAAATTATTTCTCTTTATTTTCAAGAAACATATTTTCCATTTTGCATATTTTTTTTCTCTTTACCTCATCTGCGAAACTTTTCAAAGAGTTTATAATTAAATTCAAATGTTCCGAGGTTTTGTTTCGTGTAGGAAAAACGCTGAACCTCGCAAATTGTAGAAGGAAAAAAAATCTCAAATGTTTCTTAATGAAGGAAAACAGTTGCGTCAAAAAGTTACGTTAACTCTTTCTTCTTTTCAGCATGAAACTTAAGAAAGCTTTTTTTTCGTTAATTAAATTCAGCAACTCCGATTTTGTGTTCATAAATTGCAGCAATTTTCAATTTAGAAATTTTCTCAACTTTTTATTGGAATGTGTAGCTGTATAAAAACGAATTTTTGAATTCGCTTAATTTTATCTTTAAAATGAATGCAGCATATATTAGATTGTGAAGAAAACTCTTTCCGAAACTGCAGGGAATTGCTAATGCAAACATGACTTTGAAATTTTTTCTCCTATGTAAGGGCATTTGTTCTTTCCTCGAAGAGGTCTTGAAACCATTAAGTTATTGATATTTTAATACAGTGACATTACTATAGAACAGGGGTGTCTAACCCGCGGCCCAACTTGAATATTTTTCAGGTTCCTGATATTTATCACACTTTTACAAAATATATTTATTTTATAACTGTCAAAGTAGTGAAAACCAATGCATTAAACAAATACTCTATATATTCGAAAATTAAGTGCCGAAATTATGAGAAAAATTAACTTTGATTTTAAAATAATATTCTTGCGATTATATGACAGATATTGCCTGTTTAATTTGTGAGTATACAGTTATGAGTCCACAGAATAATTAAATTATATTAAAAATTATTATAAAAATATTTATTTTAATAAATATTTTTTAATTATTTCACTTTTTTTCATTTATATTTATATATTTTTTATATTTCATTTTTAATGTTATATATTTCTTTGAATTGTGCGTTTAGTATCCTTATTATTATATTGCCTATGTTTACATGTAATAATAATAGTAAGCACAAAAATAATAACTCCTTATGTTTCAATTTTTGACTCAAAAAAATGTTTATAGTGGGTCTAAATCTAATAGGGGGATATATCATTTTATATGGGTTCATGGAGTTATGATGCATTGTGGCCAGCAAGATCATTTGGGTTGGCCATCCCTGCTATAGAAAGTTAACATGATTTCTTAGAATGATGTGGGATGCAATGTCTTCCTCCTCTACTGGTGACTACTACATTAAAGTGCAATTATTCCAGGAAAACTTTCATTAGTAACTCTATGGAATTTTCATGTTGTATGGGATAAAACCAGAAAACCAGTATTTTTTTGGCCTCATTTAACAGTTGCAAAATTGGGCACTGTAACCATAAATCCAAGGTTGTCAAATTTTCCACATTGTTGAATCTATTCATTTTTCAGAGCAGTATCCGTATCCTATAAAAGCCGCGCTCTTCAAATATTTGCATTCTTTCCGAAAACTATTTTAAGTACTAATTAATAAGAGAAGTATAGTATATTTTGTATTAGTATTTTAAGTACTGTAGCCTGAATGGCCGAGTGTCTGGCGCTCTGTGCCACAGGTTTCGCGATCGAGTTCATGGGTATTTGTAGTGGTTCGAAATCCACTTTAAATTGTAGGTTCCGGTCTAATATGACTATACGAGAATTGGGCGTAGTGCTGACAGCCGTACCACATAAAAATATAAAATCTCCTGTCTAGAAATCTGTCAGCAGGCAGTCTGCCTTTTTCCCACCAACGGACTGTTGATGAATTTTAAGTACTAATTAATAATATTTTAAGCACTATTTTAAGTACTATAATAAGAGTCTCACCCTTTACAGTTCATGTACAAGTATTCAGCATAGCAGTGCCTCTCTGACACAATCTGCTTAAAGCTGTTTCTGCTAAAAATTCTGTACTTAATAAACAATAACCTTCTCACAACACATGAATCATTTGTATGGAAATCAGAACCACCTTATTGAAATGCGTCAAAAAAAAAATCATTTTTACATAACAATTATGCAGAACGTGAACAATCCAAGAAGCATCCGATGGCACCAGTGCACCAGGACTGAGTGACAGTGGCCTGCGCGCCCCCTGATCACGTGTCACGTGGAGGGTGCTCGAGGAATCGGTCTTTCAAAAACAGTGCAAACACTTTTTCCTGCCGGTGTCCACCCTCGAGAGGGGATGACTCTGGAGGAGCGTTTAGTGGAGTGTTTAAGCAGCTTGGAGTGACGTCGCTGAGTGATTCGTCTACTCAGCAGCATGGGACTTCGTGCCCAGATTGGGAAAGCAGGCGATTCTAGCTTCAGTAGAGGTCTGTTGCAGTTCATGATGTCAGCTCTGTTATACTGTACAGGAAATAAAAATACTACTGTACCCAAAAAGGAAGACTAATTATCATTTTTTTAATACGCTTTTATTAGCTTCACCTGTATGTTTGTATGTTTCTATGTATGTATGTAACTGACTTTTTCCCCTGGAGATATGTTTCTCCTCATATACACTATTTAAGCTGCAAAGAAACATTTACAGGCATCTTTCGGAAAGAAAACAGTGGATTCTTTTTAATACGCTATTATATTAGTTTCACCTGAATGTTTGTTTGTTTGTTAAACTAAAAAGTAAAAAATAAATTAATAGTTTAAAAAAACTAAAAAACACGCTTTTAGAGTTAATTAAACTAAAAAGTAAAAAATAAATGTTAACATACGAATAAAATGACTGACGAGAAAATGAATGTCACTGTTCTAAAAGCTTGGGGTGCTCGATATCAATCGTTAAAACATTTTTCACTAGTTTCATTCCGAAATGCAGAGTTAATTTAAAAATGTCATACAAAGCACCCCACGCTTTTAGAACAGTGACATTCATTTTCTCGTCAGTCATTTTATTCTTATGTTAACATTTATTTTTTACTTTTTAGTTTAATTAACTCTAAAAGCGTGATTTTTTAGTTTTTTTAAACGATTAATTAATTTATTACTTTTTAGTTTAATTAACTCTAAAAGCGTGTTTTTTAGCTTTTTTAAACTATTAATTTATTTTTCAAAAACTCCATTCCGCTCTCTCTTGCAAGCAGAAGATCTCATTTAATATCGTGAAAAGAACATACACTTCAGAATAGAGATCAATGTGTGTAGGGGGATATTATATTCCTGGAGGAATTCTGTTTATTTCCGATTAGACTGACCACCAATTATCGACAGATATTCAATTAGAAAAATACCAACAATGCTCTGTTTGCCCTAAAACTTCCAAGAAAAAGACAGCAATGGCAGTAAAAAACTGCTGGTCTAGAAAGGAATCCTGCTGGATGGGGGCATAGACCGTCGTCGTCTTTTTTTCCCGATTTCTTTGATTACTATGAGATATAAGAACGAGACCTTGGAGCTCTATATTCACCATTTCAGGGATGCAATTTATTTTGATTTTATTTTCAACGACGAATTTCAGAAAATGAGGATATTATACGGATGAATTGGCCAATCAGATCTCCAAACATAAGCTCTTTTGAACATGTATAGCATACCATAGGGGCGGTAATTGCTACACGCTTTCCGAGAGGGCACAAGTAATTTCTACACTGCTTCTAGCATGTTATTAGACACTGAACATTATATGCTTAGAAACATCTTTTCTGGAAGAATCTGTCCAATGACCACAAGGAGATAAACTACCTGATTTCCAGTATAAATATATGTTGTAAGAGCTGTAAAAGAGCACCAAGCCTTTTATTGTAAGAGGTTTGGTGCTCTCTTGGGCTCTGTAAGAGAGTACCTGTCTCCCTTTTAAGTATTTTAAACTTTCTTTAGACCTTCTAGTACTGATGAACATAATGTACAATAATGTGTGCGTAAACTGTAGTATGTGTATTTTTTGTATTATTTCAACTTATGTAGTTACCTAATTTCATTACAAACTGTCAAGCAATTTTGGATGTAATTGAGCAAAAGTGAAAGTTCTTAATTTTTCATATCATCATCTTGTAATTTTGAGCATATAATCCTATCATCCTATCCAATAATTTGAGCATATTATTTCATATATTTTCATAATTATTCAGAATGAATCAATTTAATTTCTAGCATTTCATCACGCAAAAGCAAATAAATATATAAAAATTCAATTCATATCCAAGAAAAAATATAAAATTTTAATTAAGTAAAAGACTATAAATAAAAAACTTCATCTTAAAAGTGAAATAAATAAAAAAGTTAAGTTCATTAAAGTATAATCAACAAAAATGTTTCATATTGCCTATCCTGACGTTGTATTCCCCCGCCCCCTTCTGAAAACGATGCATGCTGTAAAACCCGTTTTACAGTCTTTTATGTCTAACAGTAATTTTTATATATCTGTAAATTCATTTTAAATCTTAAATCATTTTTATATCTTAAATTGCACTAGTTGATTTCACTAAAAAAAGATATAGTCACTATCTTAAGCGAAATCAAATGAAAAAATAATAATGAATAAATAAATCTGAGATATTTAGTGTGATTTATCTCAACAATTTATTTTTTTCCTTCTTAATACAAATCCAGCAGTAAAAGCCCTTTTACAGACAAAAAATTATGCCCTTGTCAAAATCAATGCTATCGAAAAGAGTCTGACATAAACAGACGCAAATAAGAAAAATGAATAGATAAATAAATTTCATGTGATAGCAAATTCATTTATTGTATTAGGAAATCATACACATCAAACAAGATTACGTTATTCAAAAAACACGGTGGAATCTTTAATTCATGCAGGATAATCCCATATTGAGAAAATCAGTGAAAAGGTTGACCCTCTGAGGGAGCAGAAACTAGGGTGTCCCGAAGGAAATGCAAAATGGAGTCAAAAAAGAGAGCGGGGGTGGTTGGGGGGGGCTTCTACTCACCCGGATTTCCCGAGGGGTCCACTCCTGAGTCGCTTTCATTTAGGCGGAATATTGAGAAGCAATCTAATTAATAGAAGGCGACTCGGGGAGCACTTTTTACCCTCTTTTGCTTTATTTTTGAGTTGCAGCATTTAAGTAAGAATGCAGAAGATTTGTTTTCTTTTTGTTTTGTTTTTTTGTGTGGTTTTTGTTCAGTCTCAGATTAAAATTCTCTGAAGTGGGAATGTGTCTGCACCAATAATAAATTCAATTTCTAATTAATAAATCTTTTTTCATATTACTAACATTTTAATATAAGGTAGTTAGTTCACTTACAATATTTTCCATTAAAAAACTTATGGAGTTTCTTTTCCTTCTCAGTACGATGCATGTGGTAAAAATTATTTTACAGACATGTAGAACTACACGAGATTCAATTTGAGAAAGCCAAAGATCCGTTACTCCGAGAAAGAGACAACAATGACAGTAAAGATCTGCTGGTATGGAAAGAAATTCTGTTGGAGGAGTGCTCAGACATCAGTCTTTTTTCAATTCATTCAATTAGCTCACACTTTTCCTATATATATCTTGATCAAATTTGCAATCGTTCATAAAATACTTTTCATTCATCCACTGAAGTTCAAATACATTTTTTTTGAACTTGTAGTGGATGACACTGGATGTGAATACAGTTTTCTCAAAGATTAATTAAGTAATTACGTTTAATTAATTAATTTTAGTTTCTTTAGATTTAAGTTGCATATAACTACCAATAGATGGCGCCAGATAAACTTACAAAAAATGAATGAAAATTATTTATAAAGGACTTTCTGCAATATAGTGGGGGAAAAAGGTGGAATTGACTTTAAAATTTTTTTTTTATATTACTTGTTTTTATTTTTTATTTATTTATTATTCTTTTTTTTCTTGGATGGGGAAAGTTTGGATTTTTCTTGGATTTAATCTGTCTCAGATTAAAATTCTCTGAAGTGAGAGTGAATAATAACAAAGCGTGTGCATCATTAATAAGTTCAGTTTATTCTTAATATATCTTTTTTCATATTAATATACTTTTTACGTAAGGCAGTTCACTTACAATATTTTTCTTTAAAAAACATGCAGCTAATATTAAATATGCATGGTAAAATTTATTGTTAGAATAGGACTGAACTATCTATTTAGCTGGTGGTTTGTCTAATCGAAATATTTACGTAAAAGTTACAGTCTTAAACGTTTAACTTCTTCTCCCCTTTTACTTCAATTTTAGGTTGCAGCATTTAAGTAAGAATGCAGAAGATTTGTTTTCTTACTTTTTTTTGTGTGGTTTTTGTTCAGTCTCCGATTAAAATTTTCTGAAGTGAGAATGAATAATAATAAAGTGTGTACATCATTAATAAGTTCATTTTCTGTATTAATATATATTTTTTCATATTAATATAATTTTAATATAAGGCGATTCACTTACAATATTTTTCTTTAAAAAACATGCAGCTAATATTAAATATGCATGGTAAAATTTATTGTTAGAATAGGACTGAACTATCTATTTAGCTGGTGGTTTGTTTCATCAAAATATTTACGTAAAAGTTACAGTCTTAAATGTTTAAGTTTTTCTCCCCTTTTGCTTTATTTTTAGGTTGCAGCATTTAAGTAAGAATGCAGAAGACTTTTTTGTATTTGTGTGGTTTTTGTTCAGTCTCAGATTAAAACTCTCTGAAGTGGGAATGAAGAATAATATAGTGTGTGCATCATTCATAAATTCACTTTCTTATTTAAATGTCTTTTTTCATATATACAGTAGAACTTCAAGGGAGACGCTAACTAATTCGAGTTATAGAGTTTCGACTTATGGAGGATTACGACATACGCGGATTTTCGTTGCAGAGGTCGATCGAGGTTTCGTTGTAATATTCGACTTGTAGAGGTTCAGATTCTTTCGGACTTATTTTGAGTTCGAGAGGTAAAATGAATAAAAATTCAAGTTACAGAGGTAATAAACATGTTTATTTGCGACTTAAAAGTTATATTAAGTACTAGAATAAAAAATCAAAATAATCCCGAAATAATTTCAAATGATCGTGTTGTAAAGGTTGTAAAATCAAGCATTACTAATGTTCGAGATACAGAGGACCAATTTTTTTTTTTCGAGTTACGGAGAGAAAATATATACCAAAATGGCTTGTGGGGTTTGACTCATTATTTCGACTTATAGAGGGTTGAAATTTCGAGTCATGGAGGTTTTGGGGTTTGAAGGGAAGCGAACAAAAAACTTTTTCGAGTTGTGGAGGTTTTCGACTTATCAAGGTTCGACTTATCAAGGTTCGACTTATCAAGGTTCGACTTAAAGAGGTTCTACTGTATTAATAATATTTTAATATAAGGCTTACAATATTCATCATTAAAAAACATGAAGCTTGTGTTAAAGGCTCAAGGTAAAATTTACTCTTAAAATAGAACCTAATTTATTGACTGAACTATCTATTTAGCTGATTATTTAGCTATTTATCTCATTATCTGCACTGCTTTAACGGTACGAATTAAAATATTTACGTAAATGTAACAGTCTTAAGTTTTTGAATTCAATTTGTCATTCTCAATGTGTAAAACCTGTTCTTCTGTTATATTTTCTAAGCTTCTCTATGTTAATTTTATTTTAAAATGTCCCCACTTCAACACTGTATTAATAATTAATACGTTTGAACTGTGAAAACTTGCAAAAGGAATTAAATAACCACTATTCAGCTTTGATCGTTGAAGATATTTTCTGGGGCCTGAATGGCCGAATGACGCTCTGGCGCCCTGTGCCACTGGTTTCGGGTTCGAGCTCCAGCGGTTCCATGGATGTTTGTAGTGGTTCGGAAGTCGTAACTTCCGGTCTCATATGACTGTAGAGCATCACGGAGCCAAGTCTACCTATGAGGGCTTCATCACAACAGAAGCTGTCCCCTTCCCCATACGGGTTCGTGGGCTTCGTCTAGATGTTCTACCAAGTGGGATAAGAAACAACAACAGATATTTTCTATCACTGCCATTTTTTAAAGTTTGTTTCTGTAGAAATGTATAATTTTCCTATTAATATAATACAATTCAATTAAAATATTTTTTTATTAAAAAATTTGAAACTGGTATTAAAGATGCAAGGTAAAATATACTTTTAAAATAGAACCTTTCATATTGAACAAGGATTTTTAAGGAGCTTTAATTGAACGAATTAAAATATTTATAAACATTACAGTTTTAAAATTTTGAATTCAATTTGTCATTCTCAAATTGTAAAAATTTCTTCTGCTGGATTTTCTAAGCAGCTGTCTGTACATTTTATTCTAAAATGCCCCAATTTCTATACAGCATAAATAATTAATACGTTTGAATTGTAACAACTAAATAAATTAAATACGCTCTCTTCAACTTCGTTCGTTGAAGTTATTTTCTATCATTCTTTACAAAAAAAAAAAAAAAAAATTATAATATATTTTTTTTTACTAACAATTTATGTATGAAAATGTGCTAATTGACATAGATCCGTAAAATCCGCAAAATTTGTATTGACATAGATCCGTAAATCATCAAGAGTATCTGCTCATCGAAAAATAAAAATTGAATAAAAAAAGCGAACCAAATTTTTAAACACTTATGAAGGAGTATTGAATTAAATTTTTATTTAATATTTTTATATTTCTCTTTAGTTATAAATAGTAGAAAATATTTTAATTCACATTAAACAGATGTATCTCAACAGCATTCTTGCAGGCATCCTTTCTCATGGCAGTCATGTTTCAACCAAGAGATTCATTGTATAGTATAGGAGGATTTCAAATAATTAATTTAAAAAATTAAAAATTATTAGGATACCACCTGTTATATTGGAGTATTCTAGATGGACTATTACTTATTATCAAGCATGTGAGTTATTTTCTTTAAAACTAGACAAAATTATTATTCTAAACAAAAATTAGCATTAATAATTATAATATTTATGAGTAGCAATAATTTTTGATAGAAAAATATCTTGTGTCTTTCATTACGAATGATATGGATTTCTTTTAGCAATTTTTCTAATTGGATAACATAAAAATATAACATTTATTATAAAATATAACGTTATGGACAACATACATGCATTTATATCTTAAAGCGAATTTTTTTTATTAGAATTGCTTGTCACTACAAATTTTTCAACATACTGATACTCAATACACAAAATTATTTCCAGAAATGAAATATCTTTAATTGAATGCCCTTTCATTTATAAATAGCGTTTATAAAAATTTTCTCCCTTTTGTAAGTCAATTTTTTTAGACAAATTATGCAAAACTTATAACATGAAAATAAGACATATAAAATCATAAACTGACAAAACTAACGTGAATTATTAGGTATGAGGTGCGGAAAGTTTTTTCACAAAATAATCTATTTAATCCGAATAATGCCAGAGTGATTTAAAAGACCATGACACTTTATGTAGGATTAGTCAGGTTTATGATTTTCTATGTATTTCCTTAATTCAGTATTAGAATGGTATAAAAACTTTTTTGAATGTAATTGAAATTTTTAAATAATGGTAAACCCATACACACCCAATTAAAAGCTCAGTTCAGAAAAAATCATACTAATTTTTAATGAATTCATTTAATTTTATACTTTTTAAATGCCTATAGCTTGCTTAGTATTAAAACGAAATACATTATTTATTTGCAATGGATTAATGTGATTTATAAAAAATACTTATGCATAATATACATGACACTGTACATATACATGATATACACTATACATATAAATGACACTTTATGTAGGATTAGTCAGATTTTATGATTTCTATGTAGTTCCTTAATTTATTATTAGAAATTTTTAAAAACATTTTTGAATCTAATTGAAAACCCATATACAGCCATCTAAAATTTCAGTTCAGAAAAGTTAATAAGTTAATCTTAATAATTTTTAAAGGACCCATTTATTTTTATAGTTTTTAAAATCCTATTGTCTTGCTTAGAATTAAAATGCAAGGCCTTATTTATTTACAATGAATTAATGTGTATTCAATCAAAGCAATACTAGTGATTTAAAAAAAATACTTATACATGACATTTTATGTAGGATTAGTCAGATTTTATGATTTCTATTACTTTC
The DNA here is from genome assembly GCA_021605075.1 of Caerostris darwini. NCBI lineage: Eukaryota > Metazoa > Arthropoda > Arachnida > Araneae > Araneidae > Caerostris > Caerostris darwini. The sequence continues at coordinate 272,804 of BPLQ01009436.1, forward strand.
TTTAATTTATTATTAGAATTATACAAAAATTTTTTTGAATGTAATTGAAATTTTTAATTAATGGCAAACCCATACACAGCCAATTAACAGTCCAGTTCAGAAAAGTCAATCTTACTAATTTTTAAAGCGCCGATTTAATTTTATAGTTTTTAAATTTTTATAGCTTGTTTAGTATTAAAACGAGATGCATTATTTATTTGCAATGGAATAGTATGTATTCAATCAGAGCAATACTACAGTGATTAAACAAATGTTTATACATGAAACTTTATGTATGATTAGTCAGATTTTGAAATTTCTATGCATTTCCTTAATTTATTACTAGAGATATATAAAAAACCTTTTTTGAATGTAATTAAAATTTTTAAATGTTGGTAAACCCGTACACAACCAATTAAAATCCCAGTTCAGAAAAGTTAATTAAGATAATCTTTCTAATTTTTAAAGAGCCCAATTAATTTAATAGCTCTTAAATTCTTATAGCTGGTTTAGTATTAAAACGAAATCATTATTTAATTACAATCGATTAGTGTGTATTCGATCAGAACAATATTACAGTGATTTATAAAAATATATATATACATGACACTTTATGTAGGATTAGACAGATTTTATGATTTTCCATGTATTTCCTTAATTTATTATTAGAAATATATAAATATATATTATATATATATTATAGAAATATATGGCAAATCCATACACAGCCAATTAAACCCAGTTCAGAAAAGTTAATCTTACTAATTTTCAATGAGCCCATTTAATTTTATACTTTTTAAATTCTTATAGCTTGCTTAATATTAAAACGAAATACATTATTTATTTGCAATGGATTAGTGCATATTCAATCAGAGCAATACTACAGTGATTAAAAAAAATACTTATACATGACACTTTATGCAAGATTAGTCAGGTTTTATGATTTTCTATTTATTTCTTAAATTGATTATTAGAATTATATAAAAACTTTTTGAATGTAACTGAAATTTTTAATTAAAGGTAAACCATACACAACCAATTAAAAGCCCAGTTTAGAAAAGTTAATCTTAATTTTTAATGAGCCCATTTAATTTTATACTTTTAAATTCTTATAGCTTGCTTAATATTAAAACGAAATACATTATTTATTTGCAATGTATTAGTGCATATTCAATCAGAGCAATACTACAGTGATTAAAAAAAATACTTATACATGACACTTTATGCAAGATTAGTCAGGTTTTATGATTTTCTATTTATTTCTTAAATTGATTATTAGAATTATATAAAAACTTTTTGAATGTAACTGAAATTTTTAATTAAAGGTAAACCATACACAACCAATTAAAAGCCCAGTTTAGAAAAGTTAATCTTAATTTTTAATGAGCCCATTTAATTTTATACTTTTTAAATTCTTATAGCTTGCTTAATATTAAAACGAAATACATTATTTATTTGCAATGGATTAGTGCATATTCAATCAGAGCAATACTACAGTGATTAAAAAAAATACTTATACATGACACTTTATGCAAGATTAGTCAGGTTTTATGATTTTCTATTTATTTCTTAAATTGATTATTAGAATTATATAAAAACTTTTTGAATGTAACTGAAATTTTTAATTAAAGGTAAACCATACACAACCAATTAAAAGCCCAGTTTAGAAAAGTTAATCTTAATTTTTAATGAGCCCATTTAATTTTATACTTTTTAAATTCTTATAGCTTGCTTAATATTAAAACGAAATACATTATTTATTTGCAATGGATTAGTGCATATTCAATCAGAGCAATACTACAGCGATTAAAAAAAATACTTATACATGACACTTTATGCAAGATTAGTCAGGTTTTATGATTTTCTAATTATTTCTTAAATTGATTATAAGAATTATATAAAAACTTTTTGAATGCAATTGAAATTTATAATTGATGGCAAATACATATACAGCCAACAAAAATCCAGTTCAGAAAAATTAATTAAGGTAATCTTACTAATTTTTAATGAATCCATTTTATTTTATAATTTTTTTATTCTTATAGCTTGTTTAGTCTTAAAACGAAATACATTAATTAGTTGCAATCGATTAGTGTGTATTCAATCAGAGCAATACTGCAGTGATTTATAAAAAATACTTATGCATGACAATTTATGTAGGATTAGTCAGGTTGTATGATTTCTATGTATTTCCTTAATTTATTACTAGAAATATATACAAACTTTTTTGAATGTTAATTAAAATTTTTAATTAATGTTTAAACCTATGCACAGCTAATTAAAAGCCCAGTTCAGAAAAGTCAATATTACTAATTTTTAACAAATCCATTTAATTTTAGAGTTTTAAAACTATTATAGTTTGTTTAAAAAAAATTGAAATTGCAGTATTTATTTGCAATGTATTAGTGCGTTTTCCATAAATTTCATAATATTTTCATGGAAAACACACTAAGACATTGCAAATAAATAATGTAGTTCCATTTTCCACAAATATAAAAACTTGTGATTGATATTTCAGAATTTCAACATTTAAATACTTGGAGAAACCAAAAACAATTCACAACAAGAATTTAAATAGCCGAAACGATGCTAAACGGAAAAAGCATTCTCTAGCTCGAAAGGAAATGAAAATTTCCTTTCGGCACAAAAGCGAAACTCGAATCTTACCCAGTATCGCCTTTGCCAACCCTGAGTGGCTGAAACACAACGATTCGTTTGGGTAACTTCCGGATTTCGAACGGAAGAGAGTTCGTTCGAACCACCCTATCCGAATACCTCAACGCCTTTTGTGAAGATCCCCCTCTTCTCCAACTGTAACCGCCACCACTGCTAACGACGTGGTGGCCCCAGTGTGAAAGGATGGTAACGGGAGTTGCTCGAATTTTATGATAAGCTACTTCATTACCACGGCTTCTGGAACGTAAACCCTTTCTCTTCACACCCACCCGCCCCCAACCCCATACCTGAGTTCGAAGATAGGACCCCCCACCACCCCCTCTCACACCCCTTTACATTTGATGTGTGGAAACTTTCGATTGTAATTTAGAGTGTGCGACTTGTGGGATGGAATGTCGTGGGCGTGTGTGCATCGTCGTTAGAAGTTCGAATTAAGTGTTGAGCTAATATCGGCATTCATTCTTCGCCATGAGTGGCACATTGGAATGGGAAAGAATGCAATTGGAGGACGTCTCTCGCACAAAGTAGGGGTGGTGGGGGTGTAGCAAAACATTTAATAATTTGAATTTCGAGAACTGATTCATGACGGTAATCTTCCATAGTATTGCAACAGAAGTTCAATTTTTATGAAATATTATGTATTGCAAGGGAAGTGGTTAATATCAATCATTAATTGCTGTCGAAAATTGTTTGGTAAAAATTGTTGTTGGTCCTTTGTTAATCCTTAATCTTTAATCCTTTTTTAGTCCTTAAATGACTGTTTGTATTATTATTATTATTATTATTATTAATTATTTTTTAATTTAATTAATCCTAATTTTCTGCTTATAATCCATGCTTATAATAAATCACTATAAGTTTAAGATTCTTTTCAGATTTTTAGATGAAAATTACAGAAACCCTGCGTTTATACTGAATATTACATGCTGCAATGAAAGGGATTAATATCAATCGTTAATTGCTGTTATGAAGCGAGACATTTTATAATTTGGAATTTTGAGAACTGATTCATGATGGTAATCTTTCCATCGCATTGGAAAAGAATAGGTGTAGTAAGCGTTATATATGAAAAACAGGGCTCAATTTTTATGAAATATTACGTGTTGACATATTATGACAATGGACGAAATTAATATCAATTGTTAATTGCTATTATGAATTTGTTTTTTTCTTTGTTAATCCTTTGTTAGTCCTTAAATTTATTGCTTTGTATTATTATTAATCCACAAACTAATAACTAAACCACAAGTTTTAATCCCCAAACTATACGTTTAAAAACCTTTTTCAGATTTTTGAGTGCAAATTACAGAAGCCCTGTGTTTATACTGAATATAACAAGCAGGAATTATTAGGTAGGAGTTGTAAAAAGTTTTTTCACTAAAGAAACTATTTGGAGATATTCAATAATTTGAGTTTCGAGAAATGATTCACGATGGTAATCTTTCCATCGTATTTGAAAAGAATGGGTGTAGCGTGAATGAAAAACAAAGTTCAGTTTTTATGAAATGTTATATGTTTGAATGGTAACGATTAATATAAGTCGTTAATTGCTGTTATGAAATTGTTTTAGTCCTTTGTTTTTGATCCTTTGGTCCTTTGCTAATCCTTAATCTTTAATCCTTTCTTAGTTCTTAAATTAATTGTTTTGTTAATTGTTATTAATAATAATTATTTGTTAATTTAATTAAACCTAATTTTCTGCATATAATCCACAAACTAAAAATTTAAAAACCTTTTCAGATTTTTGGGTGCAAATTACAGAAACCCTGTGTTTATAATGAATATTACATACTGCAATGAAGGGGATTAATATCAATCGTTAATTGCTATTATGAAATGAGTTTTGGTACTTTGTTAATCCTTAATCTTTAATCCTTTATTAGTCTTTAAATTAATTGTTTTGTATTATTAATAATAATAATTATTTATTAAATTAATTCATCCTAATTTTCTGCTTATGACTGATGTTTCAGAATTTCAAAATTTAAATACTCGGTGAAACCGAAAAACAATTCACAACAAGAATTTAAATAACTCAACTGACATATAGAAAGCTAAAACAATGCAAAAGCGAAAAAGCATTCTCTAGCGCTAAAGGAAATTTCCATTTCCTTTCGGCACAAAAGCGAAACTCGAATCTTACCCAGTATCGCCCGTGCCAACCTTGAGTGGCTGAAACACAACGAATCGTTTGGGCAACTAGTTCGTTCGAACCACCCTATCCCAATTCCTCGACGCCTTTTGTGAAGATCCCCCTCTCCTCTAACTGTAACCCCCACCACTGCTAATGACGTGGTGGCCCCAGTGTGAAAAGGATGGTAACGGGAGTTGCTCGAATTTTATGATAAGCTACTTCATTACCACGGCTTCTGGAACGTAAACCCTTTCTCTTCACACCCCCTCATCCCTCCCTACCTGAGTTCGAAGATAGGACCCCCCCAACCCCCTCTCACACCCCTTTAACATTTGATGTGTGGAAACTTTAGATTGTAATTTAGAGTGTGTGCGACTTGTGGGAGGGAATCTCGTGGGAGTGCGTGTGTCGTCGTTAGAAGTTCGAATTAAGTGTTGGGCTAATATCGACGTGTCATTCTTCGCGATGAAGTGGACGCATTGGAATGGGAAAGAATGCAATTGGAGGACGTCTCTCTCACACAGCTGGGGTGTATGGGGGTGGGGAGCGAGACATTTAATAATTTGAATTTCGAGAACTGATTCATGATGGTAATCTTTCCATCGCATTGGAAAAGAATAGGTGTAGCTTGTTTCACAGCAGGGTTAGCGTTATACGAAAAACAAAGTTACATTTTTATGAAATATTACGTGTTGCAATGAAAGTGATTAATATTAATCGCTAATCGCTATTCATACTCATTACACAGAATTATTTCGAGAAATGAAATATCTTTAATTCAATGTTCTTTCATCTATAAATAGCGTTTATAAAAATTTTCTCCCTTTTGTATGTTCCTTTTTTAGACAATTAACGTAAAACTTACATCATGAAATTTAAGCATGTATATTCATAAATTGATAAAACTAACTGAAATTGTTTGCTATGAGGTGCATAAAGATTTTTCACCAAAGAATCTATTCAATCCGAGCAATTCAATATTGATTTTAAAGAAATACGTATACATGACACTTTAAGTTGGATTAGTCAGATTTTGCGATTTTCTATGTATTTCCTTAATTTATTAGAATTAAGTAAAAACTTTTTTGAATGTAACTGAAATTTTAAATTAGATGGCAAACTCATATAAGCCCATATACAAACCCATATATAATTTTAATTGTATATACCATACAATTAAAAGCCCGGTTTAGATAAGTCAGTCTTACTAATTTTTAATGAGCCCACTTAATTTTATAGTTTTTAAATTTTTATAGCTTGATTAGTATCAAAACGAAATACATTATTTATTTGCAACGGTGTGTTTTCCATAAATGTCATAATATTACAAATATATGAACTTGTGACTGATATTTCAAAATTTAAATACTAGGTGAAACCAAAAACTAATTCACAACAAGAATTTAAATAACTTAACATATCTGACATCCAGAAATCTAAAGCGAGGCAAAACAGAAAAAGCATTCTCTAGTTCTAAAGGAAATGAAAATTTCCTTTCGGCACAAAAGCGAAACTCGAATCTTACCTCCGAATGTCCGTGCCAACCCTGAGTGGCTGAAACACAACGAATCGTTTGAGCAACTTCCGGATTTCGAACGAGACAGAGTTCGTTCGAACCACCCTATCCGAATTCCTCCACGAACTCCATCGCCTTTTGTGAAGATCCCCCTCTCCTCCAACTGTAACCACCACCATTTCTAACGACGTGGTAGCCCCCCAGTGTGAAATGATGGCAACGGGAGTTGCTCGTATTTTATGATAATCTACTTCATTACCACGTCTTCTGGAACACAAACACTTTCTCCCCTCCCTACCTGAGTTCGAGATAGGACCCCCACCCCCTCTCATACCCCTTACCATTTGATGTGTGGAAACTTTCGATTGTAATTTAGAGTGTGCGACTTGTGGGATGGAATGTCGTGGGCGTGGGTGTCGTCGTTAGAAGTTCGAATTAAGTGTTGGGCTAATATCGGCGTTCATTCTTCCCTATGAGTGGCGCATTGGAATGGGAAAGAATGCAATTGGAGGACGTCTCTCTTACAGAGCGGGGGTGGGGGAAGCGAGACATTTAATAATTTGAATTTCCGAGAACTGATTTCCGATGATAATCTTTCCATCGCATTGGAAGAGAATAGGTGTAGCTTGCTTCATTGCAGGGTAAGAGCTATATGAATAACAAAGTTCAGTTTTTATGGAACCTTACGTGTTGCAATGGACGAGATTAATATCAATCATTAACTGCTGTTGTAAAGAAAGAAAGTAAAAATTGTCTTAGTCCTTTGTACCAGCCTTAAATTAATTTTATTTACTTATATTTATTGCATTTATTATTAGATTTATTTTAATTTGTATTATAATTAACTATAATTATTTATTAATTTAATTAATCCTAATTTTCTAATTTTAATCCACAAAGTACACGTTTAAAAACAGATTTTAGAAGATCTACATTTATAATGAATATTACATGCTTCAATAAAAACGACTATTTTAAATCTTTAATTGTTGTTATGAAATTGTTTTGGTACTTTGTTAATCTTTAATCCTTTATTAGTTTTTAAATTAATTGTTTTGTATTATAATAATTATTTATTAAATTAATTCATCCTAATTTTCTGCTTGTGACAGATGTTTCAGAATTTCAAAATTTAAATACTCGGTGAAACCGAAAAACAATTCACAACAAGAATTTAAATAACTTAACTGACATCCAGACAGCTAAAACGAGGCAAAACAGAAAAAGCATTCTGAGCTCTATAAAGGAAATGAAAATTTCCTTTTGGCACAAAAGCGAAACTTGAATCTTACCCAGTATCGCCTGTGCCTGTGTGAGTGGTTGAAACACAACGAACAACGAATCGTTTGGGCAACTTCCGGATTTCGAACGAAAGAGAGTTCGTTCGAACCACCCTGTTCGAATTCCTCGACGAACTCCATCGCCTTTTGTGAAGATCCCCCTCTCCTCCAACTGTAACCGCCACCATTGCTAACGACATGGTGGCCCCAGTGTGAAAGAATGGTAACCGGAGTTGCTCGAAATTTATGATAAGCTACTTCATTACCACGGCTTCTGGAACGTAAACCCTTTCTCTTCACATACCCTCACCCCCTCCCTACCTGAGTTCGAGATAGGATCCCCATCCCCCTCTCATACCCCTTTAACATTTGATGTGTGGAAACTTTCGATTGTAATTTAGAGTAGGCGACTTGAGGGAGGGAATGTCTTGGGCGTGTGCCTATCGTCGTTAGAAGTTCGAATTAAGTGTTGGGCTAATATCGGCGTTCATTCTTCGCGATGAAGTGGAGGCATTGGAATAGCAAAGAATGCAATTGGAGGACGTCTTTCGCAGAGTGGGGGTGGGGGTGGGGGTGGGTGGAGGGACATTTAATAATTTGAATTTCGAGAACTGATTCACGATGGTAATCTTCCCATCGCGTTGCAAAAGAATAGGTGTTGCTTTTCCATTGCAGGATAAAAGGTATATGAGCGATTAATATCAATCGTTAATTGCTGTTACGAAATTGTTTTAGTCCCTTGTGAAAGCCTTATATTTATTTATTCTTAAACTTATTTTAATTTTGTATTATTATTAACAACAGTTTTTTTTTTAATTTAATTAATCCTAATTTTCTGCTTATAATTTACAAATTATACGTTTAAAAACCTTTTCAGATTTTTAGATGAAAATTACAGAAATCCTGTGCTTTTATTATGAATATGACATGTTGCAATGAAAGGGATTAATATCAATCGTTAATTGCTGTCACGAAATTATTTGCGTCCATTGTAAATGCCTTAAATTAATTTTATTTATTTTATTTATTATTAAATTTATTGAAATGCTGTATTATTATTAACAATAATAATTTATTAATTTAATTAATCCTAATTTTCTGGTTTTTTATCCACAAAGTATATGTTTAAGAACCTGTTCAGATTATAGAAACCCTGCGTTTATACTGAATATTACAAGTTGCATTTAAAGGGATTAATATCAATTCTTAATTGCTGTTATGGAATTGTTTTGGTAATTTCTAAAGGCCTTGAATTAATTTTTTATTATTATTAACAACAGTTATTTGTTAATTTAAGTAACCCTAATTAAATTAACATATTTTAATTACTCTCTGCTTATAATCTACGCACTATACGTTAAAGAAAGGTTTCTTGCAGCAGATTATAAATCTCTAAGTATAATCTGAAAACTTATTATTTTCTCTTGTCAGTTTTGGTAAAAATGTATTTTAAAAAATCTCCATTTGTAACGTCACTAGCTAATATTACTACTTGCATCACATGTTTACGATATAAATACATTTTTTTTTAAAGTCAATTCCTACTTTTTTTTCACTCTATTGCAGAAAGTCTTTTATAAATAATTTCCATTCATTTTTTTAAGTTTGCCTGGCGCCATCTATTGGTAGATATATGCAACTTGAATCTAAAAAAAAACTAAAATTAATTAATGAAATAGTATTTGAAAAAAACTGCATCAACAGCAAGCGTTATCCACTACAATTTCAAAAAAAAAAAAAAAAAAAAATGTATTTGAACCTGAGCGGATGATTAAAAAGTATTTTATGAACGATTGAAAATTTGAACAAGATATATATTGGGAGAGTGTGAGCTAATAGAAGGAAATGAATAAAAAGTAAGCCAAATAAAGCCACACAATTCCTCCGTCACTAATTCACGCCAATTGTTCATTTTAAGCGAGCCAACCCTATTCTTTATCCCAAAAAAAGTGAAAAAAGGAGGAGGGAAAAAAATAATAAATAAACAAAACTGGCGAAAGAAAAGAGAGAGTAGCGAAAAGTGCCCCCTGGCGGTTGAATGGCGAATTCATATTTATACTGTCATCTTTCGCAGCCCACTATTTACCCCTGGATTCGAATTAACGAGGCGGGCGTGATGACAGTGAGCACAATAAGGGCTGATAAATGGCGTCGGGTGTCCACCCCTCCACCCCCACCCGTCTCCTCCCATTGGGTGGGAAGCACCTAGGGGGACGGGGGCGGGGGAAGAAGGAAGCCGGCGTTTCTTAGGGAAGGATGTAAGGTTTTCAAATGCGGAAGACGAGATATTGGCATAACCTCTCCGAGCAGAAAATGATAAATGTGGCGTGGCGGAATGAACTCCTTTTCGCTAATAAGTTGTTGAGTGGAATCGCTCTTGTATGGAGTTTTTGTGTAGGAATAAAAATAAATTTAGCATACTACATAAAAACGTTAAGCGTATAACACATTGGTTCGTTCCGTTGCTCATTAGTCTAATCTCATTTAGTCTGGAGTTGCTCATTCTTTAAATTCTATACCACACTCTAAACCTACTTTAAGGATATATTCCTTTTAGAAATATAACTTAGAAATGTAAAAGCAAGCAATTATCTTCACCAGTACCGCTAAAATGTTTTTGTTGATTCTAATTTTATATGAAGGATTGTGTGAATATGAATGATTGTGTCATTTTATATGAAGGATTGTGTCATTTATTCTATTTAATCGACAAGTCGTATTCTATGGTCAATTTTTATAAGCAAATCTTAATTAGAAATTAAGTAACATCATTAAATAATAATAATTTTTAATTGATTTAAGAAAACCAAAATTAGATTATTAACTAATGGGCAACGATTTTTCTTAATATGTCGAGCTAAGAAGGCTGTTAAAATGTTAGATGCAATCCTGTTATGAAAATTGAAAAATGATTTTGTAAATGTGGCTGAAATGTCATTATATTTTTTTAAACGTAAGATGTAGTAGAGCAGCCTCATTAAATATATTATTTTTTAAACGCTTAAAAGCCCATAAAAGGAATAATGGTATTGGTGATAAAGGGATATTATTCCAAAGTAAAAAAAAAATAATAATAATAAATATAAATAAAATAAAATAAATAAAAAATGGTCATTTTATGTAAATTTGTATTTTAGGGTAATGAAAGTGAAATCATGTTTTAAGTGTTTTAGTTAAGAGAAGCTACATTCAAACAAGGTAGAATAACTGTGTTCATAAAATGAAATTAGTTATGTTTTATTTATAAAATAATTTACATACAGATATTCTGCTATTGTCTTTTAACTTTTTCTCTGTTCAGTCATGGCCGGTTGTCCTTATAAGTTTTAAAATTTTTGGTGTATTGCAGAAGAAAATTAGTTGTTTTAAAAATTTCCATTTTTATGAATTTTTCAACCATTATTACTAAATAAAATAATTTAACTGATCGTTAGGTGTAATTATGTTCACACATTCAAAAAGAAAGTGTTCAAAATAAGCTAAAATTATTTTTTATCAAAAATTTAAATTTCTTAAACTAAAGTGTATGACCTAAGAAAAGTTTTAGAAAACCTGTAGATTTTAAAATTTATCATGAATTAAATTTCAAAATTTCTAGTTTTTGAAACGATATAAAATCTAAAAATGTACCTGAAAGCAACTTGGAGAAAAATATAACAGATACCTCTACTCATAAGGCACAAAGGAAGTCAATCATGTGAATCAGATACTTCTGAAAAAAAAATGACAAAATATTTAGGGAAAAACAAATAAAAATTTAAAAATATAGAAGGGGAAATTCTCCAGAAAAAATAATAATGCATTATGAAGGGTTACTTTTAAAAGAGGAGGATAACTGTCTATGTAGTTTTTATAAAAGTAATAGGCAAAGAAAGACAAGTTTCATTTATTTTGCTCAGAAACTGAAGACAAATCTATCTTTAATAAATATGAAAGGCATTATTACATTTCTCTTGTACTTTATGCCGAAAGAATGTAAATATAATTTCAAATATTTTTGTCAAAATGCAGTATTTAAAATTTTATATTTATTTTGTCTTACATATATTGCAACATCCTCTTTCAGATATCTTTCACCAAACTTCTATTTGTTTTATTTAATTATCATTGTTATTCTACAAATGTGTTATGACGAAACTTATGTCCACTTTTTCATAAAGATAATTATAGCATATCTTAACACCAATTCAACTTTTAATTATCTATAATAAGTCGATCTTTTTTAATAACAATGTGTACAAAAGATAATAACTCAGTCTTCATTCAAGGGTTATATAAGTATTTCACACTGGTTTACTTGCCGAGATTCGAACCTGAAGCCTATAGTACGGAGCGCCAGAGTGTTAGCCACTCGGCCATAAGGTCCCACATCCATGCTACAGCCAAGATTTGAACCTGATTGGTTTGTCGCTCTACGGTCATCTTATGCGCACGAGGGCTAAACAGACCGGAACCTACAGTTTAAAGTGGATTCCGAACGACTACAAACATCTATGGCACCATCGGGACTCGAACCCGAAACCTATGGTACCGAGCTCCAGACACTCGGCCATTCAGGCCCAGATTTGAACCTGAAGTCTGTGGTACCAAAGGCCAGAGTGCTAGCCAATTGGCCATCAGACCGCCTACTCTATGGATGTGGCCAATATTATTTTTCCATAAATCAATGTCGGGTAAATCATCTAAAAATATATTAAATGGGTTAAATATGAGTGTTGCAAAAATAAATTAGCTTATAATCAAATATATTATTTTAAAATTCTACCGTATAGGTTCTCACTATATGCCATAGAACCATCATTTCACTCACATAGAAAATACATTAAAAATATCGTTCAAATGATGAGTACATTTTTACTGCAATTTTGGTATAAGGAAGAAAAACAAAATATTAAAAAAAAAAAAAAAAAAACAAGTAATATAAATTTTTTTCTTTTTTTTAAGTCAATTCCTACTTTTTTTTCACTCTATTGAAGAAAAGTCCTTTACAAATAAAGTTGAAATTTTCTTCGTACATCTGGCATCATCTATTGGTAGATATGTGCAACTTAAATGTAAAAAAAAGCTAAAATTAATGAATTAAATTTAATTACTGAATTAATATTTGAAAAAACTGCATTAACATCCAGTGTCCTCCATTAGAAGTTAAAAAAAAAAAAAAATATTTGAACTTGAGTGGATGAATAAAAAGTATTTTATTAACGGTTGAAAATTTGAACAAGATATATATAGGAAGAGTGTGTGCTAATAGAAGGAACTGAACAACAACGATTTCTATAAAATAGTCTTATTCTATGCGGAATCGAAAAGAAATACTGCATTATCTAGTCTTTGCAATTCTAAGAATACAGACACCGAGGCTGCTTGCTGTTCGAGAGAGAAGTTCCAGAGAAATAAAAGAGTTGCAGAAGAATTCACAATCGCACAAAACAAGATGTCACCCTAACTCTTCTTTATATTCCAAAAGCATTCTACTTTTCCTCTATTCCACGACTTGGGGTTGCTATTTTCTTTTCGCTCTTGCCACCAGCAGACGATTGCATTCGAAATGGGGTGATCTGATAGTTGCCACAATCAAAAGTAGTCAACAAATCAGATTTTATGTTCTCGCGTGGCGAAACAATTACGTTTGTCGAACACTTTTCCTCCTTTTTGAGATGGAGCTCAACTACTTTTGTGAATATATTTCAACTTTTTCTTTTTTTTTGGGGGGGGAGAGGTAGACTTTCGTGTAGTATAACTTTCAGGAAATGGTACTTTCAGGAGACTGTAACTGTTTCTTTTAAAACCGTTTTCCGGCACGTTATATCGCATTTGGGGCCGTTCCGATAATGTCTTGTTTAGCTATACAAGTGCTATAAAAAAATTCAAAAGCCTATGTTTTTAAAAGAGCCAGATTATGTATATAAACATAGATATTCGTTGTGCATAATAAGATACGAGAAAAGTCTTCAGAACTATCTTCAAAACTAAAGTCTTCTCGAAAATAGAGTCAAAAAGAATAATACACAAAGCGTGATTGAAGCGCTAGGGCAGCAACAAAAACAACATGTTACATATTTAGAACATCGACTCAAAAATCAAATAACGCTTAACAAGGAATTAAAACAAAACAAACACGACTGTTATTCAGGAAGCTTAAAATAGTAGTCAAATGAATGTTTAATTCTGAGGGTTGCATAATCTAGAGATTTTGTGATGACTCCCTTATTTAGTTTTGTTAAACGAAAACTGCACAACTGCTGTAAAATTTCAAATTTATCCAATTCTGTAGAAATTAATATTGAAAAATCTTGATTAATGATACTCAGTTTTCTGGACTTGAAGATTTAAGTAATGAATTATTTGAAAAAAAGAAAATAAAATCAGCGAATCGATATAAATAATACATTAAACTGGTTAACCAAAATCAAGCAAAATTAAGTTTCGTTTAATTTATTTTATTAAAAAAAAATTACATTTTTTTAGGATACTCCAATTTTGTCAATTGTTATATTATCGTCGTTTCTTTAAATCCAGTAAAAATGAATTTTGAAGTGAATCACAAATTTTTATAATTTTTATAAACCTTTTGACTGAAATGCACAATTTAATCACGAAACGATATTTTTTTATTACCAATCAGGCAATTTTTGTTTAAAAAAACTCTTGTTTAATTAATTCATTATCAGCTTCATACTATACTCATTAAGTTTATTGATACTTAAGCAGCTCAAATATGTTTCGTTAATATTAATTTTTAAAAATCAAGATTATCTACATAAACATAGATATTCGTTATGCATAATAAGATATGAGAAAAGTCGTCAAAAAAAAAAAATGAAAAACTGTTAGAAAATACAGTAAAAGAGAATAATACACAAAGCTAGAGCTGCTACAAAAACGGCATTTTACATAATAAGAACAGAACATACCAACTCAAAAATCAAATAACATTTAACAAGGAATTAAAACGAAACGCAACTATTATGTACAATAAAGTCTACAGCAGTATTCGTATAACAAATCCGTCGTAACGTATTCATATACGTATCTTCTTAAAAATAATCGTTTACGTATCTTCTTAAAAATAATCGTATACGTATCTTCTTTAAAGTAATCGTATATGTATCTTCTTAAAAATAATCATTTACGTATCTTCTTAAAAATAATCGTATACGTAATATTCGTATACTTATCTTCTTAAAGATAATCGTTTACGTGTCTTCTTAAAAATAATCGTATACGTATATTCTTAAAATAAATCATATATGTATCTTCTTAAAAATAATCATTTACGTATCTTCTTAAAAATAATTGTATACGTATCTTCTTAAAAATAATCGTATACGTATCTTCTTAAAAGTAATCATATATGTAATATAGCAGAAAAATATGTATACATAATATATCCAAAAACTTAATTAACGATAAATAATAAAAGTATTCTAATTTTATACAAAATTTATACTGAAAGTACATTTTATATCATTTCAACTAATACTTCCCTTATTTATTTTGTGGGAGGTTTAAAATGCAGCGTTTAAAATATTATCGAAATTAAAAAAATATAAAATGTTTTGACTCATATCTAAATATTTTAAAATCCTTATTTACGTTTTAGAACTGATGATTCCAAAGTCGAAACCAGTTTTACTCGACAAAGTATATATCTTTTGACATCTCGAAATTAAACTTTCTACTTGTTTTTACAAAACCAATATAACATTTTCCTATCTCAGTACGACATTTTAATCGTTAAATATTTCTAATATCTTCTCAGAGAACTTTGAATTATTTCTCCGAACTGCATAACAAGTCACTTACTTAAAATTTTTTTTTGAAAAATCTTAGATATTAAAATGATATCAATATTGTCAACGTTCAACGATATTAAAAGTTGTTACCACCTCAGCAATAATAAATATCCCCTCTTCTTGTAACTGTAACCGCATATCCCGACTCGAAATCGTAAATATTTCCGCTCTTAAGTGTTCAAACACCAAAAAGACACGCGGGAAACAGACGATATAAATATATTCACCCCCCTTTCAAAAATACACAGAGAAGTAAACTAATACCCCTCCTTCCCTCACAAATCTCTTCGCCCACCCCCATCAAAAACTTTCCGAAATTCAGTTTTGAATTCTTAAAAGGATGTGGGGCAATAAAATATACCACGGGGCGTTTACGAGAGTTTAATCTATGTATATTTAAATATTGACGCGAGCCTTTTCGCTATTTCCACAAAGTAAATTGAAAGATTTTTCCCACATGTAATTGGCCTTAGGTTATTGAAAAGCGTAACTTTTGCGAAAATTTATTTTGCTGAAAAGTTTAAAAGATATTAAATATCAAGTGAATTTTGTGGACAGTGTGTGGATTGAGTTCTCCACTTTTTTTTCTTTCTTTTTTCTTTTAGACTTTTTCAGCACTTTAAAAACGTTATTAGCAAATATTAGAAGAGATTGATTTTCAAACTTAGCATGGCTTTTATTTGTATTTTTTCCTTCTTTTTTTTTAAAAAAAAAAGTAATAAAAAAAGAATATTCTTTAGCAAGCACACTTTTACTTTATAGTAAGTCATGAATACTTGAATACATTAAATGAGTATACTTTGGGTATAAATGGGTTTTATTTCAAATGAAAGAAGTGTTTGAAAAAAGGGTTTGTGAGTTAAAACATTCACTGTGGGTTTTTTTTTTCACATAAAGTGTGACGGATAAAAAGAAATGCAAAGTGATATTTCACGAAAAAAAACATTACTCGTGTCTTTATAAGATAAACTTGAGATCTTTACTCGCAAGAAAGCTGCAAAACTCTTCCCATAAAGTTCTTGTAAAGAACACTTTCTTAAAAGAAGTCGGGTTGTTTATGAGTATTATTTTAAAATCATTTAATCAGCTCATTTTTCAATTCCTACTATTAGGTCACACTCTCCCTATATTTGTCTTGTTCAAATTTTCAATCGTTCATAAAATACTTTTTATTCATCCACTCGAGTTCAAATACATTTTTTTAACTTGTAGTGAATAACACTTGATGCTAATACAGTTTTTTCAAATATTAATTCAGTAATTAAATTTAATTCATTATTCATTCATTCTCGTTTCTTGAAACAGTGTCTACAATAAAGCCACAAACGGACTGAACCTCAATCCTAACTCTACACCAGCGCGCACGTTGCCACTGAGAAACGATTCGAGAGATATTCCCATTTAAATAGATTATATAATTTGTGTTCACATTCATGGGATCAGAAAAAAAAAAAAAACTGGCCACTGTGGCATTTTTGGGAACGAACAGGCCGATAGTCTAGCAAAAGACTTCTACTTTAACTTCTCTTCTTCTTTTGACTACTACTTTTAGACAAAACTACTTCTAATGAGATCTTCGTCACTGTCACTCCATTCTATGGAACGATATATCAAACAAATAATGACTAAAATCCACAAGTTACAAATTGAAGATGGGATCAAGTCAAAGCGTTGGAGAGCTGAAGATCTTTTAGCAATACCCAGCAATCCGCGACGGCATGCTGTCGCCCAGTTCCGTCTTCAGACTGGCCACGACTGCCTAGCAGAACATCTCCATCGCATTAAAATCTTTTCGGACCCTGTCTGCCCACTATGTGGTTTAACAGTCCCAATGAACTGAGACCACCTCCTAAGATGTGCGGTACTTGACGGCGACAGCGCTTTACTGGCGTGCGAGAGAACTCTTAAGGCAATGACTTCCGTCATCTTTGCATTTTTTGGACGTTTATTCTTTTTTATTTTTTCCCCTTGTTATTATTGTTATTATTATTATTTTTATTCTACTTGTACTTGCCTTGCCATTGGAAATAAAAAGAAAATACATGGAATCAAATTCAGAATAGAATGGTTATATAACTTTGTATGGTAACATGACAGTGAAATAAGAGCGCTCTTTTAATTGCAAATTTCAACAATCTCTCTATTCTTCTCTACTAAATAAATAAATAGCAAATAAAAAAAAACTAGCCCTGGGTTCATCAGTAGCAAAACTTTCGGCTGGAGCAGGGATAAAAAAATCCTCTGTCACGCCCCAAACTCCCAGGAGTCCATTCCCTCCAATTGTCCTCCCTAATTCCCGCAACACCTTTTCAACCAACCGAACAAGTGTTGCACCCCCTCCTCTCCCACCTAGGGTGACGAACACCCCTCGAGGTTCATGTTCTGATTTTGTAAATCCCCGCACCTAACTCGATCGAATCGGTCCGTGAATACAAACTCGGCTCGTTATCACCCTTTTCAAACGGTTGTAGGGAGTGGGGGGGAGGGGGAAGGATTCAGGAGGCAAAAACCGCAAAAGAAGCCACTTTAATAGATAGGCCGCAGCGTCCCTTTCGATACAGGGATGGTGATAACAAAAGCTTGAAGTGGAAAGGAGATGCTTTTTGGCTAGGCCAGAATTATCTCCAACAATGCAAATTTTATCAACATTATTGTAAACATGTTTCACTTTTTGAAACAACCATTTGTGGTTAGCAGAGGCCAGGAAGTTTGGGGTATTGGGAATTTTTTGGGTATTTTTTAAGGTTTGGTTTGTCGCTCCAGGATCATTTTGGCTGCCTGGTGGCCAAGTGGCTAGCGCCCTGGCCTTGGTGACTTTTCAACATTTCACAAAAATCTGTCATTAGAAAACGCAAAAAATGCTGCTTGCGTATATTGTTAGATTGGATCTAGTTGACTGAATTCTTGATCTTGTCATTAGATTAAGTGCTAGAGGTTTGGTTTAGTAGGATAGCTCGTATCAGAGCGAGTGGAAATGTGTATTGTGGGGGTAAAAGTTAGGTAGTCGTGGATAGTTGTCTTTGTCCAGTAAAATTAGCTGTTTTACAGTAGGAACTGTAAAACTAATTGTAAAATGTATTAAATGAAACGTTTAGCTGCTATATGATTTAGTGAATCTTGAAAAGTCAGATTGACAAAGTTAGTGCATATTATACGCAAGAACAAATAATACTATCTACAAAGATAAGCGATATAATAGCTCTACAAAGTCCTGTTAAGCAATTTCTCCTAAATATTAGGTACCCTCTCTGCTTTTTCGAGTTCGAGATTTTTTCGAGTTTATAGATGCTAATTTAAATTTACCCATTAAAAAAAAGAACTAGATTTGATGTAATTCAAATACACTCATGTCCATAAATTAAGGATAATTCGGAATCACACTCTATTGAACAGAAATCATAGAATCAGAAATTGAACTCTAAAATAAAAATTTCACCTGTAGAATTATCACACACATCTTGAAGAAGAATATGCAAATTAGAGGAAACCACCAGATGGCGCGGATAGTACGTCACAATGACGAGAGTGTAAGAGAGGGGTATATAAGGAATGGTGGCAAAGAAGTAAAATTGTTCACAAGCGCTTTAAAAGCCTTTCAGTGCAATAACCGCATAGTTATGACACAAAGGAAGCATTTGGATGATTTTTTACGTGGCAGAATTATCGGACGACTGGAATGTGGACGTACCCAGCTGGAAGTATCCGAGGAACTTGGAATCGCCCAGAGTGTCATCTCCAGGCTTTGGCAACGATTCCAAGATGATGGTAATGTGAGTAGATGTTACAGCACAGGTCGCCCCCGAGTTACAACGCCGAACGAGGACCGGTATTTAGCAGTTACTGCCAAAAGAAACAGACGGAGCACAGCATCAGACCTGTCTCTTCAGCTCTCTTCAGCTGCCGGTACGACAGTTTCAAGGCAGACCGTGTACAGACGCTTAGGGCACATTGGTCTATATGCTCGTAGGCCTGTCAGATGTGTTCCACTTACCGCAACTCACTGTCGCCTGCGATTAACCTGGAGTAGAGAGCATGCATTGTGGACACCGCAACAGTGGTCTTGTGTGATGTTTTGCGACGAGTCCAGGTTTAGTTTGCAGTCTGATTCTCGCGGGACTTTCATATGGAGAGCGCCAAGTACCCGTTACCACCAAGAGAACACCATTGAACGACACCGTTAGGGTGGTGCAGGATGGCTCGTTTGGGGAGGAATTATTCTTGGTTCCAGAACTGACCTGCATGTTCAGAGTGTAACGAGGACAGGTCACATCTACTGGGTTGTCCTTCTGGAACAACATGTACGTTTGTTTTGGGGCGCCATGGGTGCTGAATTTCTGTTTAAGGATGACAACGCCCGTCCTCACCGTGCAAACATTGTAGACGAATGCCTTCAATTGGAGGATATCACTCGTATGGAGTGGCCAGTATACTCACCTGACTTGAATCCAATAGAGCATGTGTAGGATATGCTTGGCCGACGAATTGCAGCCCGTCAACCCCCTCCCACCTGTCAACCGGAACTTCGGGGGGCATTGCTTGATGAGTGGTGTAATATTCCCCAAGATCAGATTGATAATTTGATACTCAGCATGCCTAGGCGTTGTAAGGCCTGTATTGCATCGTCCGGGAGACATACTCCATATTAACCATCATACTAACCATGTTATACTGTTTTTTTGTAAATAAGTTCTTTTTTGAAATTTGCTCCAGGGAGTAAAAATCGCAACTTTTGTTAATTATGTCAAACATATAGCATCTTTTTAGCTCTTTACCTTTTGTTTAATAAATAGGCTTTACAAATAAGTCAAATTTGTTTTGCTTCTGTCTCTTTCTCTGCCTGAACTTCATTATCCTTAATTTATGGACATGAGTGTATTAGTTCACACGCTCCCACTTTATAACCTCCCCCCCCCAGTTTCTGCTTTTCATTGGATTTAAACCCACTTCAAATTTTTAATTAATAGTACACTAGTAATTTTTAACAATTTAGTTTCGCGTTTAATAATTTGTTTTAAAAAAGTAATTAGTTTAAAAATTCAATTTATTTATGTCATACATTAATGGTATTTATTCTACTTAATACAACATTCACTATAATTGTAATGGTTATATAACAGCATGAGAAACATAGAAATTAACAATCTAAAAAATGGTATCTAAATATCATATGATATGATATTTAGATA
Source organism: Caerostris darwini (assembly GCA_021605075.1). Lineage (NCBI taxonomy): Eukaryota > Metazoa > Arthropoda > Arachnida > Araneae > Araneidae > Caerostris > Caerostris darwini. The sequence goes on from BPLQ01009436.1 coordinate 293,371, forward strand.
CCAGTTTTATATATTTTATATACTATTTAGATATACCATTAAATATACCATTTATATTTAGATATTTTGATACCATTTAGAACCACTAATTTGTAATTTACAATTTTCTTTTAGCATTTTTAAGTATCTTTGAAATGTCTATATATAAAAAAAGAAAAAGACATTCATCATGAAAATATGATTTTATTCGAACCAATAAATCTCTAACTGTCTACATTTCCCCCTATTTCTTTCAATAATATTCTAATCCATCTATCAAAAGCAATATGGCCGCCGTTGAAATCATGTGACCGTCCTGCCATGCAGTAGAACGGCTGATTGACTCTGAAAAGGAGGTCACCCAAGAATTCCAAAAGGATCTTTTGACCTTCCCTATTTCTGGATCTTCCCGCCCATCCAATGTTCCGCAGCTGACTCCCACAGCATCTGAAGCGAAGTGAATTCATCGAGTGCAGACGACTTTTATGTGAAGAGTTTCTGAAAATGCGATTATTCCTTCTTTTTGCAATGAGTCGGTTGCCTGGGTGCTTCAGGTTTTAATTACTTCTGTCTTCAATGGTGAGATGAACAGGTAGTTTTATTCTAAGATCCAACAGAATTGATAATGGATTTTAATAGATTCTAGTGCTGTTGATTCGAAGATGACAACAAAATTCGAGCTATGACAGTTTCTTTGTTATATTCATTCAATTCTGTCTCTTAACTTGTTTGTTAATTTAATATACATAACATTTATTAGATTTAATTTTTAGACCATTATTAATGTTACGCAATATCAAATTTAGTAAATTCTAAAAAAAAAAATAATAATAATTTTCTTTTCTTTCTTACATTCAGTAAATTCTTGAAGAATACCACGGGAATTGAATATATGAACTTCAGATTTTTGTTGAGCAACAAATAGCAAAAAAAAAAAAAAAAAAAAAAAGTTGTATATTCAAAAAGTTTTCTAATTTTAATGTTAAATAAAAAATGTAAGTGAATTTTGTAAAAATCGAATTGTTAAAATTTAATTCCACAAATTCTTAGAATTTATTGATAATTTATCATTATCATCAAATACAAAAATAATGTATTAAATTACAGCTGAATATTTGATGTTTGCTTCCTTAAAGAAGACTTAAAGTATTGAAACAATTTCCATAGAAGAATAGTATTTTAATTAAAAAATTTTTATTGCTTTCCATGCAATATTCAAAATATAATAAATTATTTAGTTTATTTATAAACAAAATTTTGTTATATCGACTGGATTTTTGACTTCAGTGAAAAGGGGGTGGTGTTAAAAAATAGAAAATTCTGCAATGGTAAAAACCGTTATTGAATAACTGATTTCGAAAAAATATACATTTATAAAAAGTCAATTTCATCATTACACTTTGAATCTGTGTTGTAAAAGGAATTGCACTTAAACAGCAGATAAATCAGAATATAATAAGCGATATTAAAGGTTGAATTTGATTACCCAGATGAAATTTCGCCAGAAAGTTAGAATAGGATATTGCATTTTGCTCTATAATATCAAAAAAATATCATTTAAAGAGCCTTTCAGTTATATAACTATTAATGAAAAAAATTACGTTTCATAGAAAATTATTTAAGCATTATTATGATATCTTTAAGAAGGCAAATAGATTTTAACTTTTAAATCTAAGTTAATAACACAAATAATTATCTACTCGCTCTGTCCGATAATAATAGTAGCAAGTGAATATTTCACCGGGAATTATTGACGATGCAGTTTAAGTTAAGTTGTGGCACAAAATTACGAAACCTTCAATAAATTAATCTTTGATGAAGTCATTTGTTTGACACATCTTTCAATTTTTAAGTTAAACAAGTAATATAAAAACAAAATTTAAGTCAATTCCTACATTTTTTTTTACTATATTGCAGAAAAGTCCTTTACAAATAAAGTTGAAATTTTGCTTTTACATCTGGCGCCATCTATTATTAGATATATGCAACTTAAATGTGAAAAAACTAATATTAATTTATTAAATTTATTTACTGAATTAATATTTGAAAAAACTGTATTAACATTAAGTGTCATCCACTACAAGTTCGAAAGTATGTATTTGAACTTGAGTGGATGAATAAAAAGTATTTTATGAACGATTGAAAATTTCAACAAGATATATATGGGGAGAGTATGAGCTAATAAAAGGAATTGAAAAAAGACATTCATTCCTCTAGACCAGGGGTCTCCAAACTTTCCAGCCTTAGGGCCATACTGTTTACTCCAGTAAGTGCCAAGGGCCAAAACCGTTTTCATTTTCCTGCTATTATCTATAATTTCTAGACCAGTCGCCGAGTACGTGCTCTGAGCAGGCATTACGCTTGCTAACTACAAACTACTGCCAGTGAAAAATCACAATTACATAAATTTACATAATAAAAAACTTTTATTCGCATTAATTTAGTTTTTTCGTTTCTGAGGGATTTTCAGGATATATACATTCCAAATGCGATACTCTTTACCCCAACATAACTACCGAAGGTAACCGCGGGATGTTCACTGGTTTATAATGTTAGTGAGAATCATTTCAATTACTTGTCAGTTGTTATGCTGAAGTTAAATTGTCTGCGTATTATGCTTGGCATTAAGCTTTACCTAGCAAGTCAATAAAACCGAGTTATTATTATTCTGTGTTTTTTTTTTATCCAACTTATTACAGCAACAATAAGCTATTCGCTGTCGCGGGCTGGATGGATGAAACTGGCGGGCCGGATTTGGCCCGCGGGCCGTAGTTTGGAGACCCCTGTTCTAGACAATCATTCTTAATTCTCAATTATTACGAATTTTAACCATTTTTCTAATTTCATCCGTTGATCGAACCCACTGTAAAAGTAAAATGAATAAAAAAAAAATGGGTTTTCAAGCAAAGGCCGAGTTGATTGTTCAGTTTTTGATGCATCAAAAGAAAAGCGAAAAGGTGTAATTGCGTTAACAACAAAACAATTTAAGTGCAACGAAATGACCACAACAAGAATTTTAAAACGTGATTCCGAAAATAATTGCCGAGTTGAATCTTTTGCTAATGTTAATTATTTGAAAAATCAAAATTGTGGACAAAAACGAAACTGTGTTTTAACACTGCTAATCAAAGTAGAAGAGACACCATAGATCAGGAGCTTAAGTCATTGAATCTCCCAATCTACATTATTTCAAATTTTGAAAAAAGAAAAATCCACAAAAAGAAGAAATCCATACCCATTTTAAGCTCGCGCATATAGGGAAAGCAAAGTTACGCAGTCAAAGGATCCTACTTATAAATTTAAAATGCAGCGACGAAAGGATTGAACAATCCAGAAATATAACTGAATACTCAAAATAAAAATTAGTAGGCCTATTTTTTAATTAATGTTTAATTTAAACTCATGTTTTGATAATAAATTTTTCGTTTTATATTTATTTATTTTGCTACTATTACTATGGGACAAATTACATTCATAAACTGCTGCTATTACTATAGGAGTGAGGGAGTAAAATATCTAATTGTTATAAAGGAATTGCTTACGTCAGGGGTGGTCAACCCGAAGGATCTTGAGGGCCACTTTGGAAATGCATCCTAACTCTGTGGGCCACATTTAAAATTATAAATCCCCCTATTAAATTTAGAATCATTAAAGACATTTTTTTGGAATGAAAAATTGAAACATTATGAGTTATTATTATTGTGTTTACTTTTATTCTTACATGCAAACATAGATAATATAATAATAATAACAACAATAAACACAAACTGTAAAGAAATATATAACACTTAAAATGAAATATTAAAAAATATAGAATTATAAATGAAATCATTAAAAAAAATTTATTTTACTAATGCAATATTTGCTTCTGCACTCATCGTGAGTTCGCAGAATATAATTTAATTATTCTGCGAACTCATATCTGTAAACTCATAAATAAAACAGACAATATATGTCCTATATTCGCAAGAATATTATTTTAAAAACAAAATTAATTTTTTTCGTTTAATTTCGACAGCTAATTTTTAAAGATATAGATACACACATAATGCAATTTTTAAATACATTGGTTTTCACTACTTTGGCAGTTATAAAATAAATATATTTTGTAAAAGTGTGATAAATCTCCTGAAAAATATTCAAGGCGAGCCGCGGGTTCGCCACTCCTGGTTTACATTATGACATTAATATAAATTTTAAATTGTCTGCTGAGGAATAAACCGAAATTTTGTTTTACAAACAGATATTATTGGCAATTTTGCCTCGTTTTCGTGTCTTGTATGTTCGAATCTCCTCATGGTTGGAATTAATAACTGTCCACACAAGACATGAACGGATTGCAGTCTGATTAAACTAATCGCATGATTTACGGCTAAATAAAAATCAGGCATTTTTATGGTTTACATATAGAACAATATTTATGCCAATTATGAGCAACACAATAGATATTTCATCTTAAAAAATGAGACTTTAAACTTACCACTTTTTAAAACTTTTCATTTAAATGTCTGATTCTCAAAATTTGTATATTTTTTTTACAAAGCAAAGCTCCTTTTGATTAAATATTATATCCTTCTTTGAATTGTGTGCTTTGGCTATAATTATTCCAAACTACAAATGTATATACTTCGAAATTTCATGACATCCGGAGCATTAACATTAAATTTTTTTTTGCACAAAATCATTTGTACAAAATTTCAATTCAAATTGCACTTCATCCGTTCATTTGTACAAAAATACTTTTTAGTATAAATCAGACTCCTTTTTTGTACAAAATCATTTGTACAGAATTTCAATAAAATAGATATCTTATTTTAAAGAATAAGACTTTAAACTTATCATTTTTTGAAACTTAAATGTCTGATTATAAAATTTATCTATATTTTTTTACAAAGCAAAGCTACTTTTGATTAAATATTACATCATCCTTTGAATTGTGTGCCTTGGCTAATTAATTATTGCCATAATTATTCCAAACTACAAATGTATATTTCGAAATTTCACAACATTCGGCGCATTAACATTTAATTTCTTTCGCTTCATCTGTTTATTTGTACGAAATCAAATTCCTTTTTTTGTACAAAACCAAATTCCCTTGTACAAAATCAAATTCCTTTTTTTGTACAAAATTTCAATTCAAATTGCACTTCATCTGTTCGTTTGTACAAAATCAGACTCCTTTTTTGTACAAAATTTCAACAAAATAGATATTTTATCTTAAAAAATAAGACTTTGAACTTACCACTTGTTTTAACTTTTTCATTTAAATGTCTAATTCTAAAATGTGTATATATATTTTTTACAAAGCTTTTGATTAAATATTATATCATCCTTTGAATTGTGTGTTTTGGCTATAATTATTCCAAATGTATACTTCGAAATTTCACAACATCCGCTGCATTAACATTTAATTTTTTTTTGCATTTCATCTGTTCATTTGTTTACTTTCATGTTTATGAAAAATAGTTTCTCCTGCATTTTGTGCTATCATTGCTTATTAAACCAAAAATCGGCTGGCTTTAAACATTCTGCACTCATATCTTTGTACATAATTATTTTTAAAGAATTCTCGAAAGCTCGGAATAGAGGTCTTTTTTTTTTTTTTCATTTAAACTAAGAAGATTTAAAAAAAAAAAAGAAAAGAAAAGGAGGAAAAAAAAAAGATCTATGACTTCAAAGACTTTCATTTCTTTAAAATGGAAATATCAGTTACTTTTAATTTTCTCTTAAAAAACGTCTTTTCTATTTACTGCTAGAGCAAAGAGACTTTTCTTTAACGCATGCTTTTTTTCTTTCTTTTTTTTCATCTCTCTTACTCTTTGCGGAGTTTTTCTAGCGCTATTTCCGTATTAAAATTCAGTAAAAAGGACTTTTTAAACGCAGTTGTAAGATAGCAAAATTAAAAAGGGAAAATAGGGATGATAGAAAAAGAAAAAGAAAAGAAAGAAAGAAAAGAAAACGGTGGAGGAGGGAGTAAAAAATTAAGAAAATGAAAAATACGCCAAGTCTGTTAAAAATGAAAAATGTTTTGTGTGTAAAACAGTTTTTTATTAAAGCGAAGATGAAAAGAAGAGAAGCTTAAAATAAATAATAAATGATAAAAAAGGCAAAAGAAGATTTGAGGAGGAGTAAAAAAAAAAAAAAAAAAAAAAAAAAAAATTTAAACAAAAAAAAAAATTTTTTTAACAAAAAGTCGACAGGAATAGGAGATAATTTTCAGTTCGTAAGAAACAAACGTACATTCGTTTGAAAAGAATTAAAAAAAAACTAAATATCTATGAAAAAAAATGGAGAAAAGAAAACTAAAAATGAAGAAAAAAGTGAAGAGAGAAATGAAAAGAAGGAAAAAGAAAGAAAAAAGAAGGAAAAAAAGAAAAAAAGATCAAAGCCGTTTTTTGAAACATTAGCGATGCTTGAGTCATTTATATCTATTGAAGTGTTGAGGAAGGGGGAGGGAAAGGAGGGGGTGGGGGGGGGTGAAGTCAGAGGGGCGAATAGATGAACAGAAAGAGGCGGGGCCACGATGACGTCACATATGACGGAATAAAGAAAGTGAATAGAATTCAAGTTTATTGAAATGACAAGTTAGAGAACCCGCCATTTCGGTGTAGTAATATCATTATCAAATTACAGCCATTTGCCCGATAATTCTTCTAGATTGTTTAACAATACTTGTTCTAACCATAAATCAGTTAATTCTTCTCGATTGTATAACAATACTTGTTCTAACCATAAATCTGTTTATTCTTCTAGATTGTATAACAATAGTTGTTCTAACCATAAATCTGATAATCCTTCTAGATTGTATAACAATAGTTGTTCTAACCATAAATCTGATAATTATTCTAGATTGTATAACTATAATTGTTCCAACCCTAAATCTGATAATTCTTCTAGATTGTATATCAATAATTGTTCTAACCCTAAATCTGATAATTCTTCTAGATTGTATAACAATAATTGTTCTAACCATAAATCTGATAATCCTTCTAGATTGTATAATTGTTCTAACCCTAAATCTGATAATTCTTTTAGATTGTATAACAATAATTATTCTACCCATAAATCTGATAATTCTTCTAGATTGTATAACAATAATTGTTCTAACAATAAATCTGTTAATTCAGATGATGCTTCTTCACATACTACTTCGTCGAATTTCGAGATCATACGAAGACTTGAAAATAAAATCCTACGTATGATTACAAATTCGCTCTGTTTTTTCCGAAATGAGGATATCAGACATGCTCTCCCCCTAATTTTTTAAGCAATTTGTTCATAAAATTGCACAAAAATTTATAACCCTATTCCAAATATTAATAATTCTGTTTTGAATGATCTAAGCAATTATTATTACGGCATTTCTGATTTCAAAAATCGCAAAAGACCTCGCGCTGTTCTGAATACTATTCATTAACGTTTCGATATCCTCCTTCCGAATTAACATGCAGTTTCTCCACTGAGTCACAATTTCCCCTCCAATCGTTTTTGCTTGTTTCTATTGTTTATTTTTTTTTATTACCTTCTAAAAAATTATAATAATAATATAAAAAATTATATATGCATATTTTTTTAATTAATTAATAAAAAATATAAATAATTAATAAGTTAATTGTTTAAATTAATTATCAACATTTATGTAATGAAATAACTTTTATGACAAGCTTATAAAAAAGTTTTTAAATCTATGTATGAAAATTTCTAATGAAAAAAATTAAAATTTCTTACAAATAATATATTTTGATATAAATCTCTAATCAGTTTCGATGATTTCTTCATTCTGCAATTTAATACAAAGATAACTCCCTAAAGTTATCTTACATAAAAGATCAGCGGATGAATATGTTGTTGTTGTTTACAACGAAAAGAAATCTATGACTTAAATTTTAAGTTCTTAAAAGTAGATCAACGAGCTACTTATTTTTCCTCACAAAAGACATAAAAGAGATTCAATTTCAGTTTTAAAAAATTCTCCCAAAAGTTAATGCTTACTTTCCACCTTCACGAAAACATTAATAAAAGGTCTTAAAAATCAGAGGAAAGAGGCATCAGTTAATTAAAATTATCTTTTGTTTATCTATCTAATTAAGATGAAAGAAGAGGAAAGGAAAGAAAAAATATCTTCCACATAAGTATTGTTAAGCATTGGTTTTTCTTTTAAAATTTTTCTTCCTATTGATTGAAATATTTTGAAACTTTGTGTTTCATCGTTCAAAGTTTTGCAACTCGAAGAATGTGGTGTTTGTTCATGTCTGCTAATAAGAAATAATTACTAACTTACTAATTAATTACTAACTAGTGTTTACTAATAAGAAATAAATACTAATTTACTAATTACTAACTAACAATTACTAATTACTCTTTGTGGCCCAGTGGTAGTACTATGCATGAACGCGAAGCTTCAATTCCCTCAGATAGCTAGCTAGCTTTAAAATAATCGTTTTACTACTGTATCCAACAAGTAAGACCAATTTTTAATTTAAAATTCCCGCGACTAATGGAATTTTAATTTTTTTTTCTTTTTTAGGTTGCTGGCACATTCCTTGAAATCTGTGCGAAATTTCACGTCAAAATATTCATTAATGTTTGAGTTACACTTGGCTTTGGGAGAAGCTAAAACTGATTCCGGCAGTTTTTGAAATGTCAGAATGAATTGAGCATAAAACTTGCATTCAATTTAATTTTGTTTGCGGAAACGCATTAGTATATGGTGTCCGGAAGGGATTATTTTGAAGGCGAGGAAATAAATTTGGAAGAATAAATAAAGAGTTTTTGAAAAAAAATAACTGGTCTTACTTTTTGTGTACAGTAGTAAAAAATTGACAACAGGTTTTTATTGATAGTAATACTGCTTGATTAGAATTTATGGAGGTGCAATGGGCCAGATTATTTGAAAAACATTTTTAAAAATTTAGGAATTTCCCATCAACTTAAAACATAAAATTTATACTTTTGGTTAAGCAATTAAGTTATTATACACTGAAGTGACAAAAGTCATGGGATAGCAATATGCAAATTTTCAGATGGCAGTAGCATCGCGTAGAACAGGTATAAATGCGCAGTGCTTTCGCAGAGCTTTCCTTTCTGTTCAAGTTATTCATGAGAAGAGGTTTTGACGTGATGATGACCGCACGACGGGAATTAACAGACTTTGAACGCGGAATATTAGTTGGAGCTAGACGCATGGGTCATGCCATTTCGGAAATCGTTAGGGAATTCAACATTCCCAGATCCACTGTGTCAAGAGTGTGCCGAGAGTATGAAATTTCAGGCATAACATCCCACCATGGACAGCACAGTGGTCGACGGCCTGCACTTAACGACCGAGACCGGCGATGTCTGCAAAGAGTCGTAAATTCTAACAGACAAGCAACACTGCGTCAAATAACCGCAGAAATCAATGTGGGACGTACAAGGGACTTGTCTGTTAGAACTGTGCGGAGAAATTTGGCTTTCTTGGGCTATTCCAGCAGAAGACCGACTCGAGTGCCTTTACTGACAGAACGACATCGCTTGCAGCGACTCTCGTGGGCACGTGAGCATATCGGTTGGTCCCTAGATGAATGGAAAACCGTGACCTGGTCCGATGAGTCACGATTTCAGTTGGTAAGAGCTGATGGTAGGGTTCGAGTGTTGGCGCAGACCCCACGAAGCCATGGACCCAAACTGTCAGCAAGGCACTGTTCACGCTGGTGGTGGCTCCGTAATGGTGTGGGTTGTTTTTTCATGGCATGGACTTGGTTCTCTGGTGCGACTGGACCGAACATTGACTGGAAATGCTTATGTTCAGCTACTTGGAGATCACTTGCAGCCATTCATGGACTTCATGTACCCAAACAACGATGGGATTTTTATGGATGACAATGCGCCACGTCACCGGGCCACAACTGTTCGCGATTGGTTTGAAGAACATTCTGGACAATTCCAACGAATGATCTGGCCACCTAGATCGCCCGACATGAATCCCATCGAGCATTTATGGGACATCATCGAGAGGTCTGTTCGTGCCCAAAATCCTGCACCATCAACGCTTTCACAATTATGGACGTCTATCGAGACAGCAGGGCTCAATACTCCTGCAGAAGACTTCCAACGACTTGTTGAGTCCATGCCACGTCGAGTTGCTGCACTTCGCCGGGCGAAAGGGGGGACCGACACGATATTAAGAGGTATCCCATGACTTTTGTCACTTCAGTGTATTTCGTTATTTAGGTAACCTCCCTCTTTTTACTGCTGACATGAAAATAGTGGAGGAATTCTTTCAAGATACCTATTTAACCTCTATTTTCCATTAAAATATATCATAAATTCTTTTTCTTCATTTAGTTTATTAACTATTTTGTGTATTTTAAATAAAATAATACATTATACATACAGTATAACAATGGACACCGAAAAGTCCTTTTTTTAAAAAAAATTTCAATTAATTTAGATTTTTTTATCTTGTGACAAAATTGATAATTTAACGTTAAATTAACTTCGCATTAATATTTTCACAATAATTTGCTTTCATTATCTACCAATTTTTTACTAAAGAGTGCACGAGCTCTTTTTCTTTTCCTTATATAAATTTTACTTCGTATCAGAATATATATATGCTTGCTTATCGTTATGTTTACAAATAATTTAATATTATTTCTCACTAAAAATATTCAGAGAGTTAATTTTATGAGTGACCTCATTTAATATTTCTGACAATATTTATTAGTGACAATAAATATTGTCAAAAATTTTAAGTGAGGAAAAATAAATATTATTATAAAAATATTAAATGAATATAAAAAATATTAAATAATAAATATTAATTATTAAATAATAAATATTAAATGAGGAATAATATCATTAATGAAATATTAGATATCAAATGAAGAATATTTAAAAATATTAATGAAATTTTATATTTAATATTTGTTTCAGAAATTGTTTGAAGAACCGAATTATATATTAAGTATTTTGTATTAATTACGATGTTTATTAAAGTGAAGTATAATTTTATCTGAAAATTTCAATTTGATTTCATGCTATTTGGAAACATTAGCACATTATCAAATTTTAGCAACCATTATACATATTTTTAATTATTATAATTAATATAATATTTATAATTTTAATATTTGTAGTATTTATATATTTGGTAGAATCCATTTTTTCTTACTTCATAGGGTATTTAGAATTTTTTAGATTTCTTAGTTTTAATTTTTAATGGAAACAAAACTAATTTCTCAGGGTTGTATGGTCAAATATAGCATTTCTAATTACTTAAAGAAAAATATGTAACACTGCAAAATTTTGGCAGATGGCTAACTTGTATCGAATTCTTATTTCATATCAACCTCTCTTTTTTTTAAATTCCTTCTATTAGCTCACACACTCCCTATATATATCTTGTTCAAATGTTCAATCGTTCATAAAATACATTTTATTCATCCACTCAAGTTAAAATACATTTTTTTTTAACTTGCAGTGGATGACACTGGATATTAATACAGTTTTTTCCAAATATTAATTCAGTAATTAAAATTTAACTAATTCATTTTAGTTTTATATGGGATAAATATATTCATATATTCATGCTGCTCTTTCTTCTCATTTGCTTATGATTAATTCATTAATAATTAGTTAATAATCTCTTTTTTCTCATAACTAATTATTAATTAATTAATGATTATTAATTATTTTATTCATTCAATTATTTATTATTTTTATTCATTTAATTATTAATTATTATTATTTTATTATCAAATGTTTTTGTTATTCATTTAATATATATTATTCAATTTTTAAAATAGTGTAACTACAAATTGGAAATAATATAAGAAATCGTCTGATTTTAATTTATTCATTTCATTATTAATTATTTTTATTTTATTATCAATTATTTTTATAATTCATTTAAAACATATTGTTCAATTTTTTAAATAATGTAACTACAAATTGGCAATAATATAAAAAATCGTCTGATTTTAATTTAACTTATTTTTCTGGATTTTATTATTCTTAATTTTTTACGTTTGAAATTTGAAACGATCGTGTTTGAGTATTCTTGGTAACGTATTTTATATTTTTTAATTTTAAATGATCAGAAAGTTTTTAATTAAATTTGAAATATAGCCTAATATATTTGCTTTATTATTTTTATCGTATGTATTTACTTTTATTATATTTGCTTGTATTATTTTTGCTTTTATTATTTTGCTGTAATTCGAGATTGTTGTTCTTTTTTTTTTTCAATTCCTTCTATTAGCTCACACCCTCCCTATATATATCTTGTTCACATTTTCAATCGTTCATAAAATACTTTTTATTCCTCCACTCGAGTTCAAATACATTTTTCTTGAAATTTTAGTGGATGACACTGGATGTTATTACAGTTTTTTCAAATATTAATTCAGTAATTAAATTTAATTACATAATTTTAATTTTTTCTTAGATTTAAATTGCATATATCTACCAATAAATGGCGCCAGATAAACTTAAAAAAATGAATGAAAATTATTTATAAAGGACTTTCTGCAATATAGTGGGAAAAAAAAGAAGGTATTGACTTTAAAAAATTTGTTTTTATATTACTTGTTTTACTGAATTGAAGAATGAATAGTTTATAACCACGTATATCGAATGAAACAATTGATAGACTGAGTAGTTTTATTCATTAAGTGAATAAAAAAGAGACTCGGCAATTAAGAGACCCCATGAACAAAAAAAGGCTCATAAAAGAGAGATCCTAAATGAAAGGGGTCCCCGAAAGAGATCGTGGGAATAAAAAAAGCCCATGTTTTGCAATCCATGAGTTGAATATACATTAAGCTTCTGTTTATTATAATGTATAGTTTAATTCATTTAATATCCAACTTCGGTCCAATAGTGTTATGATTGTATGAAAAGTGTATAATATTGAGAAATAGAGAAAGTTTTGAATTTTTATTTACAATTATTTAGTGTAGGAACAGTTTTCTGAATGCATCCTCTCAACGCCCCAGTTTTTTTAAAAAAAATGCTTCAATTAAAAACAAAATCTGTGAAATTTAGTAGTCCGATTGATCAGTTAAAAATGAAAATATTAGAACAAATATTTAAATAAAAATGAGTAACAACTTTGTTAGATGTTTGGCAAATTAATTTCAAAAGTTTATTGTTCACGGTCAATTTACTATAGATAATAAAACATTTCTAACAACAACCACAATAATAATAATATATAAAATAAATTTATCTATTATTTAAATTTATCTTTATTTATTAGAACATTAAAAAAAATGACTTTTTACTTCGTGGATTAAACTCTTCAAAATCATATAAACATTGAAAAATATAGAGATTCTGCGTGTAAGGGACTTTTTTTATGTAAATAAATTTATTACCCTTTAAACGGTAACTAATTTGAATAAATATTTTCAGGAAGAAAGACATTTTAATTATTTTCTAATTTTTTTTATTCTCTACAATTTCGTGATCTTCGTAACTCCAAAAGTCTAATGTAATCTAACTCCAAAGTCCAAAAGTCCCAACTTCTAATGTAATTATTGAATAATATGGATAAGGATATTGTAAGAAAATTGAAATTAGATATTGGAAATAAGGATTGAAATTGGATATTGTTGAAATAAGGATATTGTAAAGAAAATTATTACATAAATAATGAAACTGAAGATCCAGTTCCTGACTAGATAGCTTGAATATCAAAACCAAATGGTTAAGAATAAAGAAAATGAACGATACATTTTGAATGTTCTACAGATATCATAAAAATAATAATAAATTTCCCAAATTTGAAATTCGAATATTAAATCATGAAAAACATTTTGCAATTAATTATTTTTATTAATAAAATAATATTTATTATTATTTTATTAATATTTTTATATCTAGAACATGTGGTTTGTTTGAATTTACAGTTATTTATTTAATGGAGTTATTTGATTTATTTGGTATTGTTTTATTTAACTTAATTTTACATTCTTATGTATAAATTTAGTAGTAAATCTCACTCAGGGCAACTGAACAATTATGCTCAATGTAATTATATATTATTTATACAATATTAACAGGGGTAAAAAACCATGGACAAATTTTTTAGGAAAAAAATGTATTAAGAGAGCCACAAAAAGTTCTAAAAATAAATAAATATACACAAAAAAATTTCCAAATTGGTAAGAATGGAGAATTTATTGTGAATAAAAAATTTCAAACATTCTGAACACGGCTGTTTTTTATATTCCTCACTGGAGCATTCGACCACAACAGAGAATTTTTGAATTCTTTTTTTAGCATAATGAACAATACATTTTGAAGAATGAAGTATTAAAAATACAATAATACAAAGATTTTTTTATTTTTTTATTTGGCAATACTACCACCCATTATCTTACGTATTTCGGTTTTTCTCACAATTTTCTGTTATTATTTTGGCTTTACTGATCAAAATAGTGTCTATGTAGGAACCATTTTGTGCTTTAATTCATTTATCTATTCTATGAATACAGAATCGTCAAAAGGAAATTTTAATTTATAGTAAATTCCCTGTTTTTAATTTTTTTTAATTTTAATTTTTAACCTCTATTCTATTTGCTACAAATATTTTTAAATATATTTTTGTTAATGTCCGTTCGATTTGTTTTTTTAGTTTAGATTATAAATTTTATTTATCCTAGTGTGTGTTTCCTTTGGATTTTGGAAAATTATCAACATAATCTATATTTTCATTTTTTTTTCTTTTATTGTTAAAGTTTTTTTTTTTTTTTTTTCAATTGTAAATTCTTACATGTAAATTCTAACACAATTAAAAATTAAAAATTTTATTATTTTGTAAGGAGGGTAAGGGCATGTTTGGAGAACTGCATTTTCATGAAATAAATTTTTTCTAAGCTTGCTTTTCTGTTAATCCTTGTTGACAATTAAACTAACTTTACATTTATATGAAAAGCTCCGACTTAGAGGATTCGAATTGGTTGATTTTCATTGGACCCTTCTATCGTATTATTTTGTGGTATTACTGTATTTCCAAATCAATATCATTTCCTAAAATAAAATATAATTTTCTAACATACAATGATTTTTTTTTTATTTCATTACTGAAAGATTTTTTGTAAACTGTCCTCCATCGTATTTTATTTTTCTCAATTTTTGAAAAAGAAGAAATTGAAAGAAGACTTTTAAGGATTTAGATCTGATAGGATAGATTTAAAAATACCCTTTATTTATCATCTTACTTTAAATGTTGTAATTTAAAATTTTATAAAATTTATTTATTTTTCATTTTAACGGAATATTACGAACATTTTTGTGCAGATTTATTTGTTTTTAAAATATTTTGTGGCTCTCTTAATACAATTTTTTTTTTTTTTTCTTAAAACATTTGTTCATGAAGGGGTTAAATTTTTTATCTCTGTTATTCTTGTAGAAATAATATACAATAATTGTTTAAAAAGAGTAAGATTTACCATTAAATTTATATATAAGAATGTAAAAATAAGTATAGTAAAAAAATACAAAAAAATTCAATATTAAGCAAAATGTTCTAGATATAAAAATATTAATAATATCGTAAAATACTTTTAATGATTTAATATTCTAATTTCGAATTTGTGAAATTTATTTCTTATTTTTATAGAAGCCATAGAATATTCAAAATGCACTATTTATTTCATTTGTTTTTATTTATTGATTTATATACTCAAGCTATCTAATCATGAAATGACAGACAACCGAAAGTTCACTTTTACTATTCGGATAATAATTATCCGAATAATTATCTTGCTAAACGCTTAGATAACTCGCTAAACGTTATCTAAACGCTGTATTCGATAATTAAATTAGAAAATTGAGGTTATTATTGGGGTTACAAAAATGACAAAATTTTTTTTAATAAAAAAATTAGAAAATCCATAAAATATGTTAAGTATATAAAAATAAATATATATCTATATCTGAATATAAATATATATCAGAAAATATTATATAATATATAATAATTTTGAAAAAATTTGAAAAAATTTGTTCATGTCAGTTTAATGTAGTCCAGTTACCTTTTAAAAGTTATTAATGTTAAAAAAAGGATTAATTAAAGTATCTATATTTTTTAATGAGTGATACTGGAAAATTTTGATACGCTAATGCAATCGTTTTCGATTAATTCGAAAAACAAAGGCCTGATTATTTCTAAATCTTGCAGTTATATTTTTTTCCCCAACGACAAGACAAGTATAATAATAAGATATTTTCAAAGAATACTGAATGCATAAGTATAGCTGGCACTACTACAAATATCGCACTAGTACAATAAATATTTTTTAAGGATTTCATTTTTTTCTTTACATTTATATATTTTTATATTCCATTTTTAGGGTTGTATATTTCTTTACAATGTACATTTAGAATCATTATTATTATATTATCTCTGTTTATATGTAAGAATAATAATAAGTACAATAATAACTCATTATGTTTCAATTGTTCACTCCAAAAAATGTCTGTAGTGGGTCTAAATCTAATAGGGGGAAATATAATTCTATATGCGGCCCGCGGAGTTAGGATGCATTTCCAAAGTGTCCCGCAAGATCATTTGGGTTGGCCACCCCTGATCTAAACTTTATATTTGATAATTACATTATAAATGGAGGTTATTATTGGAGTTACAAAAATGACAAAATTGTTTAAAATAAAGAAATCAGAAAATCAATAAAAAGCTTTTTTTTTTTTTTTTTTTTTGAAAATATTTCTTCATGTGAGTTTAATACATTTCAATTACTTTTTAAAAATTATTAATGCTAAAAAAAGATTAATTAAAGTATCTATATATTTTAATGACTGATATTTGAAGATTTTGATACGTTAATGCAGTCATTTTTGAATTACTCGAAAAACAAAGGCCTGATCGTTTTTAAATCTTGCGATTTTTTTTTCACCTATAACAGGACAAGTATAATACATAATAAGATTTAGGTTTAAGTATAAAAGAATAACTTTTATCAATCACCAATCAAGGGATACTTAGATGAACAACCTGTATATATTTAAAAGAGTAAATTAGTACGTACGTAAAGGAACGCTATGTTAAGACTCACGCTTGAATATCATTCTAGTGTGCATCTAACTGTCAATTTAAGCTAAATTACATAGTTGCCCCATAAAAGATTATCCTATTCAAAGATTATCCTAGTACGCACATAAAAGAACATGATGTCAAGACATATCCTTGGATACCATTCCTATGTGCATCAAACTGGCAATTTATGACAACTTATTTAAAATAAAGAAATTTGAAAATCAATAAAATGGCTTTCTTTTTTAAAAAATTTGTTCATGTCAGTTTAATACATTTCAGTTATCTTTTAAAAATTATTAATGTTAAAAATCATTAATTAAAGTGTCTATAGTTTTTAATGACTAATACTGGAAGATTTTAATACATGAGTTTTAGATTTATTGGAAAAACAAAGACCTGATCATTTCTAAATCTCGCAATTATATTTTTTCACCAACAACAGGACAAGCATAATAAATAACAAGTAATATAAAAAAAATTAATTCCAACAAAAGTCAATTCCTACTTTTTTTACACTCTATTGCAGAAAGTCCTTTATAAATAATTTTCATTCATTTTTTTAAAATTTATCTGGCGCCATCTATTAAGAGATATATGCAACTGAAATCTAAAAAAAAACTAAAATGAATGAATTCAATTCAATGCATGAATTAATATTTGGAAAAACTGTATTAGCATCCAGCGTCATCCACTGCAAGTTCAAAAAAATGTATTTGAACTCGAGTGGAAGAATAAAAAGTATTTTACTAACGATTGAAAATGTGAACAAGATATATATAGGGAGAGTGTGAGCTAACAGAAGGAATTGAAATTAATCAGACTAAAAAGTAAAAAATAAATTAATAGTTTAAAAAAACTAAAAAATACGCTTTTAGAGTTAATCAATCTAAAAAGTAAAAAATAATTGTTAACATAAGAATAAAATGACTGACGAGAAAATGAATGTCACTGTTCTAAAATCGTGGGGTGCTCGATATCAATCGTTATAATTTCTCACTAGTTTCATTCCGAAATGCAGAGTTAGTTTAAAAATGTGATACAAAGCACCCCACGCTTTTAGAACAGTGACATTCATTTTCTCGTCAGTCATTTTATTCTTATGTTAACAATTATTTTTTACTTTTTAGATTGATTAACTCTAAAAGCGTATTTTTTAGTTTTTTTAAACTATTAATTTATTTTTTACTTTTTAGTCTGATTAACTCTTAAAGCATATTTTTTTTTAGTTTTTTTAAAGTATAATTGTTTTTACTTTGTTTTCCACTTGGCCGGTTATCCGCTAAGTTTACATACTTTTTACCCACCGCGATTTTCGGCCAATAGGAAGAGCGCAATTCGACATGATCGCACTCCTATGCCTTTGAGATCCGCCTCTTTTTAGCCACCAAAATTTTCGGCCAATAGGAAGAGTGCAATTCGACATGATCGCACTCCTATGCCTTTGAGATCCGCCTCTTTTTAGTCACCGAAATTTTCGGCCAATAGGAAGAGCGCAATTCGATCGCGGATCAGTTGACTGACTCGCCAGTAGATGGCGCCATCAGTCCCAAAATCGAACCCAAAAAGTGAGTTACATACAAACATACAAACATACATACAAACATACAGGTGAAGCTAATAAAAGCGTATTAAAAAAGAAGTAAAGGAAAGAAACCAAAATTAAATGAGATTTAATAACAAAAAATCATAATAAAGAAAAGCATCAATAGATGAAATCAATCATTATTAGTATATTATCTATGTTTACATGTAAGAATAATAGTAAACACAATAATAACGACTTATAATGTTTCAGTTTTTCACTTCAAAAAAATGTCTGTAGTGGGTCTAAATCTAATATAGGGACATATAATTTTATATGCGACCCGTAGAGTTAGGATGCGTTTCCAAAGTGACCCGCAAGATCATTTGGGTTGTCCCCCCTGTATTTTTTAATGAGTGATACTTTAAAATTTTGATACGTTAATACAATTGTTTTCGATTTATTCGAAAAACAAAGGCATGATCATTTCTAAACCTTGCAATTATATTTTTTCACAAACAACAAGACAAGTATAATAATAATATATTTTCAAAGAACACTGAATACAAAAGTATAGATTTATACTTATGTATTCTAGGAAGCATTTCCAAAGTGGCCCGCAAAATCATTTAGGTTGGCCACTCCTGATCTAAACGCTGTATTCGATTAGTACGCTGTATTACATTAGAGATTGAGATTATTAAAAAAATTGAATTATTATTGAGAATATTACTGGAGTTACAAAAATGACAAATTTGTTTAAAATAAAGAAATTAGAAAATCAATAAAATGCTTTTCCTTTTTTTTTTGAAAATATTTTTTCAAGTTAGTTTAATACAATTCAGTTATATTTTAAAAGTTATTAATGTTAAAAACATCATTTGGGTTAGCCACCCCTGAATTAAAGTATCTATATTTTTTAATGATTGATACTGGAATATTTTGATAAGTTAATGCAGCCGTTTTTGATTTATTCGAAAACCAAAGGCCTGATCATTTCTAAATCTTGCAATTATATTTTTTCACCAACAAGACAAATATAGTAATAAGATATTTTTTAGAATACTGAATACATAAGTATTAAGCTGGCACTACCCTGGTGCCCAAATATGTCAGCCCCTCCTGCAGTAGTGAGAGAGAGAGAGAGAGAAATCAATTACTCCCACCCTCCTTTTACGCACCCCTGCTTATTATTATTTTTTTTTTTGCTTCCCTCATTTCTTCTTCTTCTTAACCTTTCTCTCTGAACCCCCATTAGCAATGCAAAATAACGGCCTCTCGGAGAAGCCATGCAAAGTAAATACAACCGGAAATCAATAAATGTGTGCGGGAGAGTTTTAAAGACAAATCTTTCCCCCCATAGAAAATAATATTTCTCAGGCTAAAAAGAAAAAAACTCTAAGAGTTTTTATTCCCCTTTGCTTTTTTACATTCGAGAACAGCTTGAGTCGATCCAAATTTTAACGGTTTAGTGAAATTTTCTCGTGTTAAAATTTTCTCTCTCTGTTTATTTTTATGCTTTATATTCGTTTCCGTTAGGAGTTTCCTTTTTCGCAAGAACTTCATTTTACCGAATTGGAAAATTCAAATTGACTTAAAACTTAAAAGGGAGAAAAAAGGAGTCAAAAGAAAGGTTACCATGGAGACCATAAAATGATCTTTTCTTTAATATAAACTTCACATACTACAAAATTTGAATTTTATTCCCGTATAAAAATGTTTATGTATGCAGTGCTATTGGGAATATTGAAATCAAATAAATATATCATTATTTTGAAGCTTTTCTGTATAATATTATCATTTAGTACCAATATTCGAAAATTAAAATAAATACATTTTGTGGAATCATTTACAAAAAAAAAAAATTATTATTCAAATTTTCTATTTATTATTGCTTTCGTTAGTTTAGTGTTTAATACATTTAAAATGTTATGTTATACCGCAAAAACACTTCATGTTTATTCAATTCCTTCTATTAGCTCACACTCTCCCTCTATATATCTTGTTCAAATTTTCAATCGTTAATAAAATACTTTTTATTCATCCACTCAAGTTCAGATACATTTTTTGGAAACTTATAGTGGATGACACTGGATGTTAATACAGCTTTTTCAAATATTATTTCAGTAATTAACTTTAATTAATTAATTTTAAGTTTTTTTTTAGATTTAAGTTGCATATATTTACCAATAGATGGCGCCAGATAAACTTAAAAAAATGAATGAAAATTATTTATAAAGGATTTTTTGCAATATAGTGGAAAAAAAAGTAGGAATTGACTTAAAATTTTTTTTTTATATTACTTGTTTTTATTTTAAAATAATAATTTTTTTCATCTATTAAGTTTTATTATTAAAATCTACATTATTACTGTATCATCAAAATACAATGTGTTAACTTTTTCTCATTATTTAAGTTATTAAAACATGTTTTTTTAACTATTTAAAAAAAAATTGTTCAAAATAAAATCGATTCGATTACCAATGATTGTTATATTATAGCATTGAACATTTTATACATAATATTTAACATTTTACATGTACATTTTATTAGTATCTTATACAATAATTGGTCTGCATCACAGAATAGAAGTTCTTGCTAGTAGAATAGATGTGGAACTAACTTTAAAGTAATCAAGTTCTATGGTTAACGTAAACGTTCATGTTTAGCAATAATGCCTTTCTCAACAATAGCAGTAGTAATTACAGTATTGTAACCCTAAAGAAATTGGCGAAATATTCCGGATTGCAAGATTGGCGACATCCTCATGGGTACACTATTCTAGATTTTAACCAAATCATCTTTATTAAAATTTAATAGTTAATTTACCAAAATCATTCAATTTAATATTAAAAATATTGTATAACATTTAAAAAAATATTTATTTTTAGGTGAATAATCACAATTTTTCTGATTTTTAAATTTTTTTTTTTACTTTATGTGCTGTTCGTTCTCTAAATTAAAGTATTTATAAGTATGACCTTTATTATCAAGATCTCTTTTCCTCTTATTTAAATTTTATGAAAAAAAATCATTTCTTTTCTAATACTCTATCTATCTCAGAGCATTTGAATTTAAAAAAGGTATGGAAAAAAATATACGTAAATTTTTGACAAGCAATTAAGCTCTAACATTGTTATAACATAAGGTATAGAAAGACTGTTATAAAAATAAATTATTACCAAACATTGCTATTTTTATAGAATTTTTCATAATTTATAACAATATGAAGTCTTTATTATAAGCATGTAATGCATTATTGCAAGATTTTATTTAATTAAAAAGGATTAATTAGCGTTTTCGTAATGTTTGGCCACGCAAAGATTTGACTTTAGGGCTTATATTTCTGAAGTTTTTAGAAATGCACACTATCAATTAAATCTCTTGTTTTTTAAATATAAATAGATTAGTAGATATCAAAACATAGAAATATATATTTATTTAAAAAAGTAGTTTTATTTGCATGTAATAAAATCGTCAATATTAAATTGATTCTATAAAGCATAAGAATTTACAGTTTGAACACTTTTTCTCAATCTTCATAAAATTTTTTAAAAAGTTGTTTTTCTTTTATTATAAATTTGTACAATATTAATGTTGATGTAAATCGTGTATAATATTGAAGAGAGGATTTTTGTTATTTTTAGAATTGTGTTGATATATTATGAAATTATTAAAAAGATATTTATATGATTAATTAATTTAAATATTTCTGATTGTGATGCAGTATTTCATCGAATACTTCATGTCCTTCATTATTTTTGAAAAAAGAAAAAACTAAAAAATTTATAATTTTCTGTTTGATGTATTTATTATTCCAAGATGCTTACAAATTTCGAGTTCTTTATAACTTTTAATAACAAAACAAAACAAAAAAAATGTATAATTTTTCAAAGATGGTTAAAAAGAAAGTTACGGTAAAAATTAATTTTACGTTTTATTGTTAAAACTATTTATTAATCATTTCCTTATTTTTAGTATATTACTCGTAAAAAAACGTTTCAGAACGTTTTCGAAAAGATTTTTTTGCTACTTAATTCTAAATTTGAAAATAATTTTCTTTTAAAGAAAAACAAGCCATCATTAATAAAGTAATTTTCATTATATTAATTTGTCAAAATACATACTTTTCCATAATGAATTTGAAACCTCGCTTATTAATTTTTATGTTCGTCTTATTATGTTGGAAATGCTATAAAAGGACTAATAAAGTTTTTAATTTTTTTTTACTTTTTAACCAAATGGTAGTTTTTCTAATCAGTTGCTTAATATGTTTACAGTTTTATGGCTTCTGTAATGTAATATTCACAATAGCTTTTATGTAACATTTTTTCATTACAAAGTTAGGAAGAACCCGCTTTAAAATTGAACAAATTGCTGGTAGGTGGACTTTTTTTTAAGAAAAAAAGAATAAAATTCTGTTGCAATTATGGAAGTTTTTAGAAAAGAACAAAGACTTTTTGTAAGTCCTGTTGTTAATTGACTTAGAAAAGCCACAAGAAAACGTTTCATTAATTATTCTCGCAGCATTAACTTCTGAAAACTTTATGAGCCTTTTTAATGACCATTTCAGGCAATGGTGAAACAATTAGTGCAGTCTGTAAAAAAGAACAAAATAAAACACCATGCTCCATTCTTTTACGAAACACTAAATTTTTGTTCTCGGTAATGTTGCAAAAACGATTTATGTTAAACTTCATTTAAAAATAAGACATTTCTGAAAGTTTTCAAAAATAGAAACAAGTTTAAAACTCTTAGTTTCAATAAATATATTTTAATTGATGTTAAATTAAGTATGTCTATTCATAGAAATAATTTTAAAAAACAGCAAATAAACTGCAAACAAATATGTAAACATTTCAAATCCCTTTATTAGAACAACATGTGACAAAATCTTTGGCTTGATGACTAGAAAATAAAACTCATCTCTAATAAATAAAACAAGGAATATTTGATGACTAAAGAATTGTGACTTTGAAAATTTGTATAGAAACTCATAATTTGTATTATTATTTTAAAAAACTATTTATGATGTGAATGTATTTATAGCGTAAAACAATTTTTTTTTTTTCAATTCAAAAATATTTTACTAGAAAAAAAATCAAGCATTTAGTTAAATTATTATTTCCTTAATTTTTGATTAAATATCTTCATATGTTATGATTTAAATTCAAGTTTGTTATTCAATTAATCAATTAATAAAATAATACAAATAAATATAATAAAAATAATATAATAAATAATAATTATAAATATAAATAAAAGTTAAAAATATTTATTTTATATTAATTTTAATCAATATCTAGTTCAATAACAAAGATAAAGTTATTTTAAAAATAAATAAAATATTTAAAAAATTAGACGAAAAATTTCTTAATGTGTAAAAAATTTTGATTGCTAATTTACTTTCTATACGAATTTTCTTTGTTGTACTACTTTGATAATAAAATAACTTTTCAAACATAAAGAATCACCAGCCATTTACAAAATTTATAAAATTAAATTGGAACTGAAACAATTACTTTTATAATGGAAAATATGTATAATTTTACGTAAATAAGAATGTCAGCAAAAATAATGATAAAATCTTTTCCATTTCTAAAGCTGTTATCAATCAAGCAATTTCATCGTACAAGTTTTTTTTTTAATTAAACACGATTTTCCATCTTTGAATATAGTTTCTAATGAAATTATGGTATCCTTTATTGGCAACACCAACTCCAGTGGCAATTTACAACAAATATTCATATACCTATGATATCCGTTATCTTTGTACAATAAGAGCATAGGTATGGTACATCCATGGAAAACAAGCTTTTATTGCAAGTTGACATCGTTGTGTGATTCTTTTTTAAATCTTGAAAACAGTTTTTCCATTGAAATAAAAGACAGTTTTCAAAAGAATTATTTCAGACTGACCGAATCCAACGAAGATTCATCAGATTCAATTCTGGTTGGTTTTATTTTTTTTAATTTTCCAGTAATTGGTAAGCAATAAAAATGCATTGTGGAAATGAACTACGACAAATTGCATTGCATATTTGTGGTAGTTATCAATTTCTTTTTATAGCATAATAATGAATATGATATTTTGCCATTGTTTGAAGTGAAATCATGCATTAATCGACAATGGTGGAATTAAGTCAGATTTTGATTAGCTACTCGATCAAATGGAATTGATCCAAATAGATTGGTCCAAATAGATTAATTGCACTAATCAATTTTAATCAATTAATCAATTCAAATTAAGCAGGTTCAATCCATTTTTAGAAGGCATGCAGTATTTGAAGTTCATGTAATCTATAAAAAATATATTGCTTATTGAATCTTTTATTTTGTGAAATTATTCTGTTAGGTAAAAACTGGTAGTGGACTTAACTAAATTATCATTAAATAATTCCATTAAATAATTACTTTATTCTAATAATTAGAAAATGTTACGGTTAATATACCAATGGATTCAGGTAAAAATAATTTCATGGTTAAAAAGATTCCTGATTTGATAAGAAAGCAATGAGTGTGGGTAATAATTTGATGCATTTGATTCACTATCTGCCATTCATCTGACGTCGTGAAGCAGATAATGTGTTTTAAACCAAAATTTTATAGAAGGTATTGAAATAGCCAATTCTCCAGGATGGAATCAGATGAATGCATTGTGGATTCGGATTCAGTTTCGAGTTGAGGTTCAGTTTTACAGGTTCAAATGCTACCAACACATCATTTTTTGCTTAAAATGACTCAGTTCTGTGTTCACTGATCTGTACTGTACAACCTATACATAATTAGCCCCTTTAATGTAAAATGAAGTCTCTCACATTCTAATTTTGATATCGATGGCATCAGATCATCATCCTGACGTTATAGTTTGAGCGGCAAGGTGGACACCCATTCGAAGAGAGGTGGACCCTGTGGACCCTCAGGTGCCCTCTGGCATGTACAGCTCGGGCTTCACCAGCGGGGTCGATGTCCAGTCCGGCAGCATCCACTCCGGGACGACGTCCTGGCTTCGTCGTCATGCATAGTGCGGGTAGGATCCGATGTGTGACGTCACATGTCCGGGGTGGTGAGGCATCGTGTGGGTGGACGCCGCCGCAATGTTCGAATACAGGTTGGCACTCGGATTGGTCCAGTACGAGGTGGGGGCCGGGAATATGCTGCCCGTGGTCGAAGGAATACCCGTGTGGTGTCCCACAAAGTTCAGCTTGGGACTGTGGTGGTAGCCCGACATGAACAGGTCCGACTGGTACTTGTAGGTAGGGTCGGCTGCCGTAGGCTGCGTCGCCTGCGCCAGGCCCTGGAAGTCGAATTTGTAGGCGTAGCGCTTGCCGTGTACCTTGGTCATGATGTTCTTGTCGTAGTAGTAGCGGAGGGCCCGACTCAACTTGTCGTAGTTCATGTTGGGCTTGCTCTTCCTCTCGCCCCACCGACGCGCCACCTCGTCCGGGTCGGTGAGCTTGAACTCTCCGTTGGTGCCCTCCCACGTGATGCAGTTGGCGTTGCTACTGTCTGACAGCAATTCCAGGAGGAACTGCCACAGCTGTATCTGCCCGCTGCCTGCAACGAGGAAAAAAAAGTATTCATTTCTGGATGCACGATTCGATTTCTAATCTAAAGAAAGACATGTAATCTATAATAGTCTGAGGGCATATGATCTAGAAAGGTTTGAAGACGCGTAATCTATGAGGGTTTGAAGACATGAAATCTGTGAGGGTTTAAAGATACGAAATCAATGAGGGTCTGAAGATATGAAGTTTATGTTGAAGATGTTTATGTTGAAGAAGTTTATGTTGGAGAAGTTTATGTTGAAGACCGTAATCTATGAGGGTTTTAAGGCATGAAATCTATGACGGTTTGATGGCACGCAATCTATGACGATTTGAAGACACATATTCTATGACGGTTTGAAGACTATGAGAGTCTATGAGAGTTTGAAGACATGTAATCTATGAGGGTTTGAAGACATATAATCTATGAAGGTTTGAAGATATGAAATTCATGAGGGTCTGAAGACACTTAATCACTGCGGGTTTGAAGGCATGAAATCTATGGGGACTTGAAGACCATAATCTATGAGGGTTTGAAGGCATGAAATTTATGAGGGTTTGAAGGCATGAAATTTATGAGGGTTTGAAGGCATGAAATCTATAAAGGTTTAAAGATATGAAGTTTATGGGGACTTGAAGACCACAATCTATGAGGGTTTTAAGGCATGAAATCTATGAAGGTTTTAAGGGATGAAATCTATGAAGGTTTGAAGACATGAAATCTATGAGGGTTTGAAGACATGAAATCTATAAGGGGTTGAAGATATGAAATTTATGGGGAGTTGAAGATCGTAATCTATGATGGTTTGAAGGCATGAAATATATGAGGAGTTGAAGATATGAAATCTAAGAGGGGTTGAAAATATGAAATTTATGGGGAGTCGAAGACCAAAATCCATAAGGGTTTGAAGGCATGAAATCTATGAGGGTTTGAAAGGCATGAAATCAATGAGGGTTTGAAGGCATAATCAACAGGCATATCTTCTATCTATACAGAAGGCATATCTTCAACCCCTCATAGATAATATAAGGGGTGAAGATATGAAATCTATGAGGGTTTGAAGGCATAAAATCTATGAGGGGTTGAAGATATGAAATCTATGAGGGTTTGAAGACATGAAATTTATAGGGAGTTGAAGACATGTAATCTATGAGGGTTTGAAGACAGGAAATCTATGAGGGTTTAAAGATATGAAGTTTATGCGGACTTGAAGACCATAATCTATGAGGGTTTGAAGATATGAAATTTATGGGAGTTGAAGACCATAATCGGGTTTGAAGGCATGCAGTCTATGAAGTTCCTGTAATCTATAAAAAACGTATACTCCATCCTTTCAATACAGTTTCAGCTGGAAATCGGTAGGAAGAGAATGCTGTAGGCATAATTTTAAAAATAAAAATATAAAATTAAACACATGTCTTAAAAGTTAAGTAGCAGACAGATTGAATAAAGCACAGAATTAAGATCGAAACCTATAATTCCACTTTTAAGTATATAAAAATCAGAACACATTTCAAAAAAGAAAGTAAGTCACAAGTCAAATCACAAATCAGAGTTTACAACAGTGATGGCTATTTAGTTGTAGGTTTCTATTATTCTTCCAAAAAGTAAATCTCCGTAGAGAATTTTATGAGCTAGATATGAAAGATTATGTTTTATAAATGATTTCTATTTTCAACCTCACGAAGAAAGAATGTTAGAGAAAGTAAGGATTCTTATGATATAAAAGAGTGTATAAATTGTATGTGAGAGTTAAAATGAGTCGATATAGTTTAATGTAAAGCCCAGAAGTTAAGAACCTTTAATTTATTTGCTTTTAAAGTAGTGTTATATAGATAGAGGGGTACTTTTTTTTTAATTGTGTAAACGCTTTGTATGTGTGTGTGTTTCTTCATGTTGACAGAAATTTTATAACATTCTCTAAAATCGTGGAATTTATTTATTTATCTTCTCATGAAATGAATCTTGTTTTTCAAAATTTCTAATGTAGAATTTTTTTTTTTTTTTTTTTTTTTTTTTTGACTAGCAGTGTACAGAAAGTTGAATTTAAGAAGTTTTGAAGAAAATAATATATTTAACTCGAACTTCGATAAGTCGGAAACCACCAAATCTCGAAAATTTTTTTGTTGAGTATGGCGATTATGTATGAGTATACAGTAAATAGAATAATCAATTCTATGACATAGCAACTCGGAAGAAAAAGAATTTTCTGCTCTTTATAGTTTAGATAATGCTATAGATAGAGAACGATCGAATTGTCTAAAGCGAAAAAAAATAAATAAATACATAATAATAAATAATAATAACTGACTTTTTTTAACACATAAAATATTTTTAATTTTAAGGTTGTTTCGGAATTATTTTGATTTTTTATTGTAGTACATAATATAACTTTTAAGTTGCAAATAAACATGTTTATTACCTCTGTAACTTGAATTTTTATTTATTTTACCTCTCTAACTCAAAATAAGTTAGAGAGAATCTAAACCACTACAAGTAGAATATTTCCTTACAAAATCCGCTTAAGTCGAAATCCTCCATAAGAACTATAATCCACTCTATAACTAGAATTATTTGGCGTCTCCCTTGAAGTTCGACTTACAGAGGTTCTACTGTATATGGTATTAAAGAGATTGAGTCATGAATTGGAGTTTAGTAAAAAGAAATTCATGAATCCAATAAGACTAATAAAATGGATCTTTTACAATATTCCAAATCAGGGGTAAAAACACAATCACTAGATTTCACCAGCAACATCACCCCTTGACCTTTTAGTGCATACACAAGCCCTCTTTTTCACCCACCCATTCCAGCAAAGAGCAAAAGCATGGGGGATGGCCGAAACAAAGCTTTAGGCCTAATGACATGGAGCCCGGCGAAAATTGCTGCAACGACATCACGAAAGCAAGCACACGTGACGACATGTAGAGACAATTAGCTACCATCAGCCAAACCCCCTTTTCTACTTTCTGGCAGGGAGATAAGACAAAAGGAGGGAGGGAGGGGGGAGAGAGAGGGGGGAGCACTCCCCAGAAAAGAAGGCCTTGGTTGGTAGAGGGGGTGGTGTGGTGTATCTGGCAAAGGGGATCTTTTCTCTGGAGGAAAACCTTTTGGACCCAGCGGAGAGAAAGGGCATTAGCCAAGACGCTGGTGGCTTCCAAGGTTGGGTAAAAGGAGACAATTTTCTCCGTGTTTTGACTCCTGGACACTTCCAACCTTTTGTTTTGCCTGAAGATGTAATTTGCTCGAGATGGCGATTTAAAGCCGCTCCGTTTTGTTTGAGAAGTTGGTTAAAAGTTGTTTTAAGGTAATGAAACGTTTTGAAGGTTAAGGTGGATGCTCATTATGAGGAGTGATTGTTGGCGGTGGGCAGATCAAAGGGGAATTGTGAAAATTTTCTTTTATTGCTGTCATTAAATTTCACAAAGAGGGAAGAATTAAACCTGATTATTCATGCATTTAGTAGCATTCACTTCTTGAAGCATGCCTTTTGAGATGTACATAATGGAAAATGGAAAACAAGGAATTTTCAGCTTAATGCGTTTCAGTTATTAAGTTAGTTTAGTTATTAAGTTATGCAAGCAGTGGAGGGGATTGGTGTGATGACAGATCAAAGGGTGTCTTGTGGATTGTGTAATTTCTTTTGTTGCTGTCGTTAAATGTTGCGAAGACAATTAAACCCGATTATTCGTATATTTAGGAGTATATGTAAAGGAATTCATTTCTTGAAACAAACCTTTTGCAATGAATGGAATTAGAAAACAAAGCATGAACTTTCGATTGAGCGTATTAGTTAAAAAGTTTCTAAAATGAAAATTTTTACAGGTATTCCCATCATGTGTTTAATTAGACAGTTTAGAGAAAAAAAAATCAAACTAAAATTAATTGATTCTGGGAAATGTCATGCTGAAAAATTCGTTTATTTTTAAAAATATTCTTTGGTTTAAGGTAATGAAACGTTTTGAAGGTTAAGGTGGATGCTCATTATGGGGAGTGATGATGTGGGGATTGTTGGCGGTTGGCAGATCAAAAGGGGAATTGTGTGAAAATTTTCTTTTATTGCCGTGATTAAATTTCACAAAAAGGGAAGAATTAAACCTGATTATTCATGCATTTAGTAGCATTCACTTCTTGAAGCATGCCTTTTGAGATGTACAGAATGGAAAATGGAAAACATTCAGGAATTTTCAGCTTAATGCGTTTCAGTTATTAAATTAGTTTAAATATTAAGTTATGCAAGCCGTGGATGGGATTGTTGTGATGACAGATCAAAGGGTGAATCTTCGTGTCTTGTGGACTGTGAAATTTCTTTTGTTGCTGCCGTTAAATTAATATTAGACATTAACATTAAAATTAACAAAGGCAATTAAACCCGTTATTCTTATATTTAGCAGCATACTTAAAAGAATTCCATTCTTGAAGCAAGCCTTTTGTAGTGAATGGAATTAGAAAATAAAGCATGAATTTTTGACTGAATGTATTAGTTAAAAAGTTTCTAAAATAGATATTTTTACAGGTATTCAAATTGGGCGTTTAATTAGACGTTTTAGAGGGGAAAAAATGAAACTGAAAATAATTGATTCTGAGAAATGTTATGCAAAAAGAATCAATATATATTCTTTATATTTTTAAAAATATTCTTTGATTTATTTTTAATTTATGTATGGCTGTCTGCGAAGTTCTACAAAAAAAAAATTATTAGTATTTACATCAATTTAAATGTTCTGAAATTTAAAATTGTGTAAAAATTGCATTCGTCTACTAATGAAGTTTCTTAATTTAAATTAAAAAAAAAAAAGAAATATGTTGCAGTCATTTTTATCTTAAACTTTGTGTCAAAACTTAATTTTAAATCAAGAATAAATTCGTAATAATTACAAAAAAAACTTTTTGTGCATTGTATTTTATATGTTAATAAATGGAATTATTTTGATATAAATATATATCTTTTTATATTCACGGCGATTTAAAGAGTTCCGTTTTGTTTGAGAAGTTGGTAAAAGTTGTTTTAAGGTAATGAAACGTTTTGAAGGTTAAGGTGGATGCTCGTTATGGGGAGTGATGATGTGGGGATTGTTGGCGGTTGGCAGATCAAAAGGGGAATTGTGGAAAATTTTCTTTTATAGCTGTCATTAAATTTCACAAAGAGGGAAGAATTAAACGTGATTATTCATGCATTTAGTAGCATTCACTTCTTGAAGCAGGCCTTTTGAGATGTACATAATGGAAATGGAAAACATTCAGGATTTTTCAGCTTAATACGTTTCTGTTATTAAATTAGTTTAGTTATTAAATTAGGCAAACAGTGGAGGGGAGTGGTGTGATGACAGATCAAAAGGTACTTTGTGCCTTGCGGATTGTGAAATTCCTTTTATTGTTGACATTAAATGTTACAAAGACAATTAAACCCGATTATTTGTATATTTAGCAGCTTATTTAAACGAATTCTCTTCTTGAAGCAAACCTTTTGTAATGAATGGAATTAGAAAGTTTCTAAAATAGAAATTTTTACAGGTGTGTTACATTCACATTGTGCGTTTAGAGATATTTTACAGAAAAAATCAAACTAAAAATAATTGATTCTGAGAAATGTTTTGCGAAAAAAAATTTATTTTTTAAATATTCATTTAATTAATTTGTGTATAGTTGTCTGTGATGTTTTAGAAGATAATTAAAATCAAAAATTCACATTTTCACATAAAAATCACGTCAATTTAGTTGCTTCGAAATTTAAAATTGTGTAAAAATTTTATTCGTCTGCTGATGAAGTTGAATAATTTAAATTAAAAAAAAAGAGAAATCTGTTACTTTATGTAAAAACTTAATTTTAAATCAAGAATAAATTCGTAATAATTACATTTTTTTTCCTTTATCCATCTTATTTTATATGTTAATAAATGTAAATATTTTTATATAGATAGATAATTTTTCATGCTACTGTTAAAAGTGTCTGTGGCGACGTTAATGTAATTTTACATTTCTTGGATATTTTAATTCCTTTTAATAAATTTGTGTTATAGCTTAAAATATTTATTAAATATTCAGTTGAAATAATGAAAGTATGATTAGCTTTTACTTAAAAGAAAATTAAATTACTGTTTAATAAAAAAAAAAATTAAGAGTTTACAGAAATTTCTAAAACGTAAATGCATTGAGATTGTCCCATTCATTTTATTAATGTGTGAAAATAATTTTGTATGTAAGTTAGATTAATTAGAACTTAATAGAATGGACTAAATAATAAATTTGTCAATCTTACCTGAGGTGGCTAACCGGCTACTCGTTGGACCGAACATTTGATAAGGATCTGAAACAAAAATATAGTTTTAGCACATTTAACTATATTAATAAACTTAATAAGAAAATCCATAAAAATGTATCCATATAGATATTTATAACAATATGTATATTTACTATATAAAAATATAAATTTATATCCATAAATATAAATGACTGAATGGGAGTTTGAAGTAATAACATTTTGGGAAGCCATATTAATCTATTATTATTGATTATTTATAAATTTAACTGTCCCATACTTTTATAATTTGTCAAATCTTATTCTTTTTTAAGGTTACTTCTGTAAATTATATTTGTTTACGTAAGAAATTAATATTGTAGTTAAACATTGTATATATTTCTGAAAAAAAAAAAGGATTTTAGAGTAAAACTAATTCCACACTATTTAACTAATGTGCTGTGTATTCTACTTTAAGTTTATCGTCAAATCACATTAACTCAAAACGAAATGGAAATTTATCATAAGCAGAATATGAGCGCCTAAAATAGAAATGAGTTTGATGAAGATTTGTGTCAGAAAATATATGCGCTTTATGTTTTTCGAACTCAGTTTTACTGACAATGAGAGAAGTATTATTTCATGATTTAAAACAATCGATACCTTGATTTGTTGTCGACTGAAAAATATTGTACCCCAAAATGAGACAGAAGTTTTCATAAAATAATATGAATGATACTTTATGGGAAAAAATAAAAGCACGAATTAAAACGAAACGAAAATTAAAAGACGAATTCTGAAATTGGATTTTTTACAAAGTTCTCAATCGTTAACCAGTAAATATTCTCAAAGTATAAATATTCTTAATCTTTAAATTTATATGTTATTATTTGTATCAATTGGTATTTTATATTAGATCTATAATTACTTGATGCATAGTGAATAAAGATACTTATTATTTCTTTTTATTTTATGAACTATAACATGCAAAAGTATTCCATAATTATAACTTTCGTTATGATACTTTGTATCAATTTTCATCATTTTATTGTTATAATCATATAAAAAATGTTCATCAACAATAATTTTTTCCTTGAAAAATTATTTATTAAATGATTATTAATATTAGCTATGAGTGCATTCTATTCTCTATGTGTTTATTTCGTTAATTAAATATGATTATTTCTTAACTCAAAGATATTATTTATTCCTATCGTAGTATTTTTTTAATAAATTAAAAAAGTATGTTTCTTTAAAATATATTTTTTCCTATTTATACTAAATTAAATTAAAAGCTTTCTTTTATTACAAATCGAATAAAAACACATGTTTTTTCCCTTGCTACTTTTTGGCCCATT
Organism: Caerostris darwini; assembly: GCA_021605075.1. Lineage (NCBI taxonomy): Eukaryota > Metazoa > Arthropoda > Arachnida > Araneae > Araneidae > Caerostris > Caerostris darwini. The sequence continues at coordinate 327,060 of BPLQ01009436.1, forward strand.
TTTGTTACTTCATTATTTATCAATTGTGAATACATTTTAGATAAATATAATTCAATAAGTAATTAGAAAATGAAAAATATTAATAGAAATTATTAAAATTTTAAGTAAATAATTTTATAGATATATTTATTATAAAATTAAAAAAATAGTGTCGAATACAGTAGAACCTCTTTAAGTCGAACCTCAATAAGTCGTAAACCTCCAAAACTCGGAAATTTTTTTTGTTCCCTTCCCTTCAAGTCCCAAAACCACCATTACTCGAAATTACTCTATATTACTCTATATGTCGAAATAATGAGTCAATCTCTACAAGCCATTTTGGTATATATTTTCCCTCCGTAACTCGAAAAAAAAAAAATTGGACCTCTATATCTCGAACATTAGCATACGTTTCTACTAGGCCACGAATCAGACAAATAATAATAATAATTTATACTCTTAATTATTTATTTTATTGCTTCACTTTTTTTGAGGCGCCACGGACCTCTAACCAAGACAGCACACATTATGTTCACACATTAAAAAAGAAAAGTTAAGTTAAAGTTACTTTTAAGTTGCAAATAAACACGTTTATTACCTCTGTAACTTGAATTTTTATTTATTTTACCTCTCTAACTCAAAATAAGTTAGAATGAATCTAAACCTCTACAAGTGGGATATTTCCTTACAGTCCGCGTAAGTCTAAATCCTCCATAAGTCGAAAACTCTATATATAACTAGAATTATTTAGCGTCGCCCTTGAAGTTCGACTTACAGAGGTTTTACTGTATTAATTTAATTATTCTTTTTAAGAAATCACTAAAAACGGTCCACAGATCCAACTACCGTCTGTGATAGTGAGCAACCTAAAACGTTTAAAAAAATCTCAAATTATTAATTTAATTATTCTTTTTAAAAAATAACTACAAATTGTTCTCAGATACAACTTTCGTTTGGGATAGCGAGCAACCTAAAACGTTTAAAAAAATCTCAAATTATTAATTTAATTACTCAGTTATTTCTATTAGCTCACCCTCTATCTATATATATCTTGTTCAAATTTTCAATCGTTCATAAAATACTTTTTATTCATCCACTCACGTTCAAATACATTTTGTTGAACTTGTAGTGGAGGACACTGGATGTTAATACAATTTTTTCAAACATTAATTCAATAATTAAATTTAATTAATTCATTTTAGTTTTTTTTAGATTTAAGTTGCACGTATCTACCAATAGATGGCTCCAGATAAACTTAAAAAAATGAATGAAAATTATTTATAAAGGACTTTCTGCAAAGAAAAGTAGGAATTGACTTAAAAATTTTTTTTTATATTACTTGTTCTTTTTAAAAAATAACTACAAATGGTTTGCAGATCCAACTACTGTCTGTGATAGTGAGCAACCTAAAACGTTAAAAAAAACAAAAAACTCTCGAATAAAAACTCTCTGAAGAGATTAAATAAAAATCACCCCTCCCTCCCCATTCGAAGCGTTGGAATAACACAAAGCTATCCTAAATCCAATAACCTGTGTGCTCGGTGTGCTTGGACGAGTCCAAATATGCGTGTATCAATATGCACACATTGCGGAGTGGAGGGGGGAGGCAGTTGGACGGCCTGAGGGCAGGGCCTCATGTCAGATATTAATACTTGTGTGCAGTTGAAGAGCGGAGCATCAATATTAGTCATATGCTTCATGTCAGATTGGCATAACGAGTCCATGTGTTGACTTGGTCGAGACGCGCTTTCTGGGGATGAGGGGTATGGGGGCATCTTCAGGATTTATGCATAAGAAGAAAAAAAAAGATTTTTTCTTATCCTTTAGCCTTCAGAATATCATAGGAAGGAAAAAAAAGGATTCAATTTTAAAAAATAGTGTTGGTGTGTTATTTGAGTGATTTATAATTTTAAAAAGTTGATGTTGGAAAACTTGAAAGGAAATACAGTTTTGAATAATGGAAATAAAGAAACAGTAAAGGAAACAATTTTCAATAAAGGAAATAAATTAACATTAGAGAAAACAATTTTCAATGCAGGATATAATAGAACAGGTAACTATTATTTCTTCAGACATGCTATATTAATACTTAATATAGCATGCGTGAAGAAATGTTGGTTACCTGTAATATTTGCCTTATTTGTACAAATAACAAATAAAGCAAATTATTTCTTAATGTTTAAAAAAAGTTCTGATTTAGGCGAGTCTTGTATTGTAGGCCTTCACTAGGTGGATATCCAAAATCTATCGTAAAATCTGCTTTTGTGTCAAATTATCATTCGGATAGGGAATTTGAATCGTGCTACTAAAATTTCGAAGTCTGATGGTCAGCAAGTAACATAAGGACAAAAATCCTTACATTCAATTGAACTACTCCTTATTATCTTCGAAAAAGACAGAGATCAGTTTTCAAATTGAAGAGAAATTTGAATGTTTTTGTTTTCAGTTTCTTGGAAGGCATTATAAGGAAGTTGAAACTAGTGCTATTTTGCTATTTATCAAAGATATAAATCTTAAGTGTCTAGTAATTCGTAATAAATGTATGTGCGCAATGTATGTAAAGAAACAGGATTTAGAAGCATTCGTGGCAATATCAGAAATTTATTCATTCATATACACATTTGGAGTTGTATTCTGACATGCAATGAAATTGAAAAGAAAATAGTTAAAATTTGTAACTAAAAACTTATTGGTGATAAATTAGTGGGAAGTCCGTAAGTCCTTAGTTACAATGAGCTAAAGACTAAAATGTAAAACACCCAGCTACACGTTGAACTTATGGAAATAGATTAAGGGTATTGGTATCGTTGAGAGAAAGCCTGGTCAGGTCGTCCAAGAGCTACAATGTCACTTAAAGATTGACATTTGAACATTGACATCGAACAATGACTTGAAGATTGACAGCGAACATATTACAGCGAGACGAAACTAAGAATAGATAAGTAATATGATATTTATAGTAGCTACAGGGACCTGATTTTGATGAGTTACTATTTTCAGAAAGCAACATAAGACAGGTCTGTTTTAGCTCCTCTCACCCACAATTCCCGTTGAACATGGTGGAAAGATAATCGACGTTGAACCAGAAATCATACATTGGGGACAACTCTATTCACGGATGAGTCCAGTTAAACTTTATCACTGATTTTCGTCGTATGATAAGCTATCTTTTCCCCCACAATCGAGAGAAATCACATTGGCAAGCGAGGTTAGATAGTCTCAGCGGGCATTATGTGGAATGACGCACAACTCCACATGCCTTTGTCAGATGCTTTGTGACTGGTAAATAATATAGGAATATTATCTTAGGTCTCGATGTTCATCATTTCAGGAGTGTTGCTGACACTTATTTTCTTTTAATAGATAAAATGATATGACATTCACTGGATAGATTGGCCAGCCATTTTTCCAGGCCCAAACTCCGTAAAGTATGTATGAGTCACTCTTGGAAAAACAATTTCAGCTCGACTTCTACCTCTTAGAGCCATTCAGGGTCTGAAAACCACATTGCTGGAGGTTTGGTGTGTCGCTCAACGGTCATCTTATGCACACTTTAGGCTAAATAGACCGGGACCTACAGTTTAACGTGGATTCCGAACCACCAACAAACATCCATGCCACCACCAGGATACACTGCTGGAGGAGTCAAGTCAACTGCCCCATGAAATCGAAAACAGCCTCGAATCCTGGTGGTGGTTCGGAATCCACATTAAACTGTAGGTCCCTGTCAAATTAGCCTAAAGGGTGCACAAAATGACCATAGAGCTACAAACCAATCAGTATTCTTCTTTTAAAAATGTTTCAGTAGCTCTTAAAATTTAAATTTTTGTTACCGAAGTTATTAAATCTTTGATGATATGTGAGGTGAGCAACATGAATTTCTTATGAGCTTATTTGAGCATATTTGAATTTCAATGAACCAAAGAAATTTTGTATTAAATCTGAATTCCATACATTTAATATTATGTATTAATTTATAAGCCTTAATAATAAATTCATGCAGTTATTCTATTAAAATTTCTTAAAGGAAATTGCTAAAACTCTGGGAAATTTCTAATTCCAATACAAAATTCGTAATCAGACTGTTTCCTAGTTCAGTATTAGCATATTAGCAAACTTAATAATTCTGGTCTATATATATCTCAAACTTTTGACCCCATCTACTTAAATTACCGTGGCTGTTCAAACTGTTTTGATATGTAATAGTGAACAACGTCATTCGGCTACCATTGGCTGTCAACGAAATTCAATTCCCTCACTTTGGTACACATAAACAAACCAACAAACATTTCAGCTCAAGATTTAATTTCGAATGTTATTTAACCTGCGATCTGACTCCACTAAACAGTTGCACAACTCCGTTTAATACATGTAGAAATATAATTATTTCCTGACTATCTCTCAGATAAATAGGGCGAATCAATTGAATTTGAAACATTTTTTTTTCAATCAATCCACTTAATTTGTTCTAATTAAATGCAAAGTTGTATTTACAGATGGGAGGGTTATTAATTTACAGTAACTCGTACACGTATTTTAGGCAAATAAGAATTTTACTTCCTAATACTGTGCTTCTTAACTAAATATGCTTATATGTGATATACGGAAATGTAAATATTGTTTCTACCTTGCAAACTTAGAGAAAATATATTTGATAACAAGTACTATAAAAAAATTTTTTTTTTAAGTCAATTCCTACTTTTTTTTCACTATATTGCAGAAAGTCCTTTATAAATAAAGTTGAAATTTTCCTTTTACATCTGGCGCCATCTATTGATAGATATATGCAATTTAAATCTAAGAAAAAAAATAAAATTAATGAATTAAATTTAATGAATGAATGAATGTTTGAGAAAACTGTATTCACATCCAATGTCATCCACTACAAGTACAAAAAAAAAAAATGCATTTGAACTTGAGTGGATGTAATAAAAAGTATTTTATGAGCGATTGAAACTTTGAACAAGATATATAAAGGGAGAGTGTGAACTAATAGAAGAAATTGAAACAATGTGCACAGTAAAAATTCACAATGCATATTTTCCTCTAAGACAGTTATGCGATACAGAAGGGTTTTCAGAGACAAGTTTTTTCATTCATTCATTGCAACTCATAAATGAAAGATGAGCGTTTCCAACTCGAAGATTCTTTCATTTGGGGCCGCCCCAATCAGTCCTTGCTCCGGTAAGTAGTTGTTTCCGGGCGTGTTTATTCGATAGAGCGCGCAGTGAGGGGCGCAACAAAGGATGAGAAACGGGGCGCACTGTAAACAAACGTCGCTGCCGCATTAAGCTTTTTTGACTAATGATTCCCGGCATCTTGGCTCGACGAGCGATCGCGGAGAATAACTCATCCGGGATTGGGGTTCTAGACATTGTTGAAAAATCTCTGATTCTGGGAATCACGGATTTGAGAATCAGAGAATAGAATTAAAATGCGAAGTCCAACTGGAGGAAAAAGCTATAACATTTTATTTTTTTTACATGTTACTACAACATTAACTTCTGGATATTAAACAGAATGTGTCACGGTTTTTTTTCAGTGAATATATTTTGTACAAATTGTACCATGTTGTATTGTCAAAACTCAATAAACTGTGATTGCAAAACGATTGCTGATCTTTATATTCCATAAGCAAGGCTTGAACAGGCGTTACTAACTTATCGCTACCTAGGGGGTGCGTGTAGATTGAAGAAGTAACAATATCCCCGCAACGCTCTACGATCCTGTTAGACCGGGACCTACTGTTTAAAGTGGATTCCGAACCACTACGAACATTTACGACGAACGAATCCCGCCAGGACTCGAACCAGAAACATGTGGTACCGAGCGCCAGAGCACTAGCCACTCGACCATCAGGCCTGGAAGATATAATGGAAAATTGATCCTTTTTGTAAAACACGTTTCATGACTTTCTGAGGAATTGGTTTTCGCATATGTAGAGACCAAGACAATAGAGCGAGATTAGAGTTAGTGAGATAGAATCGACAGTCCAGTGAGACAGTCTAGTGAGACAGTCCAGTGAGGCAGTCCAGAGTTGCTGAAAGGGGGCCTAACTTTTAAGATGTATTCTGTGTGCTTATATTATGTACAAATTGTACTGTGCTGTCTTTTTCAAAACTTAATAAATTGTATGACTGCAAAACGTTTCATTTAATTATTTTAAAAGCAGTGATTTTCTACCTGAAGAACATCACCACGACAACTTACTGCACCACGACAACAGCCCACTTATAGTTAGTTACTAAGCCAGTTAGTTAGTTAATTATAGTTAGTTACTAAGTTAGTTTCCAGCCACTTTTAATAGTTACTCTTTTTCAAAACTCAATAAATTGTGTGACTGCAAAACGTTTCATGTAATCATTTTAAAAACAGTGATTTTCTATTTGAAGAACATCAACTTTACTGGACCACGACAACAGCCTAATACTCTTAATAGTCACTAGGTATCATGCAAAGTTTAACTGGCAAAAAAAAGAAACAACCACAAAGCTATCAACGTTTCGCTCCTGGATAGTAGATATATGTCCCGATACTTATACAAAAAGTACGTTTGATTTATTATATATAATTATTTGGTTATAATTTATGATTTTTTGTTTATAATTTAGGATTTATTTGGTTATAATTTATGAAAATTATGTTTGACATAGTCAGTTAATCATTTAACAGATTATCCCGATGATATATATAAATTTTTCGGGACATCATTGGTTAGTTCGTGTAAAAATTTAATTTTTCAATCTGGAATTAAACTATGATTTTGGGGAAATGCGAGTTCACTAGTTATGTAGTGATTCGTAATTGCTTCCTAAAATTTGTTTTATTGAAAATTTCTGATTGTGCTAATGATGGGTTTGAGAACCAGAGAATAGAATTATTATGCAAAGTCCAAATACCCCAAAAGCTATAACATTTTGCTTCTGCATATTGGACAGAATGGGTCACGATACTAATGGATTTTTTTCTGTGAATAAATCATATAATTTATGAAAAGAACGTTTGACTTAGGAATTTAATCCTTTAATTGATTATCCCGAGTGTATATATATATATTCGGGACACCATAGTTAAATCGTGTGAAAATTAATTTTTCAATCTGGAATTAAACGAGTATTTTGGGTAAATGTGAGTTCACTAGCGATGTAGGCATTCGTGATTGTTTTCCAAAATTTGTTTTATTGAAAATTTATGATTATGGTAATGATGGATTTTCAAATCATATAAATAATATTTGTGTAAAAAATCAGTTTCATAATAACTGAATCATGCATTGCCACGGGAATTATAAGGCAGACAAAAAAAAATCTGAAAAGGGGGACATTTCTTGGATTAATCAGGAAGACATCCTTCGGAGAGAAGATAAGGAATAGGAACAGGAAGAGACAAAGGTGAACTGGTCTTTTCTGAAAAACACATTTCAGGACTTTCAACGGAATTGGTTTTCGCGTATATAGAGACCAAGACAATAGAGCAAGATTAGAGTTACAGCGATAGAGTCGACAGTCCAGTGAGGCAGTTTTAAACATTGTAAATACGATTTTTTTTATAGTTTTAATACGTAAATTGTTAATATTTATATTACGAACATAAGTTTTCAACAGATAAATTTTACTAGCTTATTTCCTTTAATTTGATTTTATTTTTTTTTTCAATCCATTTTAAAATTTATGAAAAATTGCTTTGAATAAGTCGTTATGACGTCATATGAAATATATCTTCTTTTTGTTGTTTTAATTTAATTTTAATTTGTTCTAATTTAATTTTTGTTGTTGTTTTGTTTCATGAAACAAAAATGACCCACCTTGTCATGCATTACAATGAGAATTTCGATCAAAATTTAAAATAAGCAAGAATGCTTAAATATTCATCTCATGTTAACCGTTTTTGAATACTTACTTAAGGAAAACTGTAAAAAATTGTATGAGAGCAAGAAATGAAATGAAGCACATCTTTTATAAAACATTTCAATCTTACTTTTTCTTCCAATCAATATTTGATCAATAACATTCTCAGAATCACCGATTGAAATGTCTTAATTATTTAAAAACGATTCCTTGACAACGGGACTATTTCAACTTCATTTTTTCCCCTTCCACTGCAAAATTTCACTAAAAAAATGTTAAAATTGATATGCACGTGTGTTTATTTTATTAAATAAAAGGAGTAGGTTGCCAGCTCTTTCGGTGGCCGAAGCACTAATTCATCGAAATGGATGTACTAACTTCATTCACCGAGGTAAGAGAATGTGATAGCAAATATAAGGGTGGAATCTAACTGCACTCACAGGGATTGCAATACCGGTATACCGCGATACCGGTATTTTGAGCCATTTGTACAATTTTGTAATACCGGTATTCACAAGTTTAAATACCGTTTTTTCGGTATTTACTAGAAATTTAGAATTCTTATCTGTGTTATTGTTATTATTATTTGTGTATTCTTATTCAGAATTCTTATCTGAAAACTAGAAATTCTTTTCTGTGAAAACAAGGCTGTAGTTGTGAAGAAAGTGTGTAACATTTCGATATTTTTTAAATTGGTGAGTTTGTTATTCACATTGTATTTGCATATCATATTTTAGAGTTCAAAATATTTTTCAGATTTATTATATATATATATATATATATATATATATATACTTATAAATAATACCCCATAATAATGAATAAGAATAACTTTAAAGAACATAAAAAAATCAGTTCATAATACTTTGGTTTATGTTTTCTAAGATCACATTTCAAAAATTTGTAATAGTACCACAGACTGAACTACATTTGGAATAGTACCACAGATTTACACATTTTTATGATTTAAATAAATACGATGCCTCTTTACTTTTTTATGATTCTTTATATACTGTTATAATTTATTTTTTTTTGTGATATTTCAGTTGTTACAATTTTTTTTATTTTTTTTATTTGTGTGATATTTTAATTGTTACAAATTTTTTTGTGATATTTACATTCTCTAATAAAACAAAAAAATCACCTGTGTTTTCTTTCTTTTTCTAAAATTTCTACTACCGGTATTAAAACCGGTATCCGGTATTAAGATCTAAAACACACATATATTATGTACAAATCAAAGTTATATCTGTATATACACAGTCCAGTCACATTAATGTGACCATCTGTCAAAAGCCAGAATATACACTCTTGTATGTTCTGGCTTTAAGTGGAGTGTGGAATGTGGTATTAAGTGGTATTTAAGTGGTATTAAGTGGAATTGTTTATATGCACTGCAATGTGCTGTCACCTGCCTTTTGTGATGGGTCATTTCACGTTGACGTCGAAAGTAGGTGGTGGTCACATTAATGTGACTGGACTGTGTATATTGCACGTGGTATATTGAAAGTATTGCATATGGTTCCCAGGGCCACGTGCAATACTTTCAGTGTGCTGGCTTTCCCTGTGTACAAGATATTTCATCCGATGTATGACGTTCTCTGTCTGGAATGTTTGTAACACCTCGTCTTATGTTCCCTTTTAAGGAACTCAGGTTTGTAAAGCCCCCAGAATGCACAACAGGTTTTTCTAATTTATGATTTGAATTTTATATCGCTTTCATGAACTTTTGAGGGCCAGAATGTTCGAGTGTCTAGTGCTCTGGCACTCGGTGCCACAGGTTTCGTGTGCGAGTCCTGGCAATGCCATGGATGTTTATAGTGGTTCGGAATCCACTTTAAGTCGTAATTTCTGCTTCATATGACTGTAAGAGCGTCACGGAACCAAGTCAGACTTCTACTTAAGAGTACTTTATCACAACAGAAGTTGCCCCTCCCCTCTCCCTTCAGCCATACGGGTTGGCTTCAACCTTGGTCTAGTTGACTACCAAGTGGGAGTAACAACAACAATAAGCTTTGGATAGAAAAACAAATGTTTATTCAAATAAAGAAATATTTAAAATATGTTTATGTTTCTCTTTGTTTCATTTTTACACTAAAGAGCAAATTATAAATATCAACTTTAGAAAAAAGAAAACATACATTTTAAAAGCAACCTAATGTATTTTATGTGGATATTCTCTAACGAACGAAAGGAGAATGCGATACATGTTCTATATAAAATTAAGAAAGGGAATTTAAAAAATGAAAGCTAGTGATAGAAAATAAATATGACTCATAAGAATACTGGTAGAGGAAATCAATCGGCAAATGACTATCGCTAAATCCTTCGTTATTTCTCAGCTGTTTCGGGTATAAAAGAATTTCAGTTGTTCATGTTCTTACTTTTGAGGTAATCATAGGAAAAAAATTAGCTTTAACTTCTACGATTAGCTTTAGAGTTAATCATAGAATAAAAATAGCTTTAACTTCTACGATTAGCTTTAGAGTTAATCATAGAATAAAAATAGCTTTAACTTCTACGATTAGCTTTAGAGTTAATCATATAAGAAAATTAGCTTTAACTTCTACGATTAACTTCAGAGTTAATCATGAAAGAAAATTAGCTTTAATTTCTACAATTAACTTTAGAGTTAATTACAGAAAAAAATTAGCTTTAAGTTCTACGATTAACTTTAGAATTAATTATAGAAGCAAATGAATTTTAACTTGATGATGATTGCATGATCAATTTAATCAACCATGGGATCATACACGTTATATGTAAAAAAAACAACTACAAATTAAATATGATTTACTCTATTTGTAAGCAACTTTGATTAAAAATGAAATTTTAAAACAATGGGGTTAATGGTCATTAAAAGATAAAGTTAACTCCTAAGTTAACCCTTTGCACTCGAGGGCTCCGGAGCGGAGCCATTTAAAATTTGTCTTCAAGCTCGAGGGCTCCGCGCTTCGGCGACAATGCAAATAACAATATAAATAATGCGTTTGTTTTAATGTGTATATCAAACTTACATGTGAATAGGATCTTTTCACTAAAATCGCTTCGAGTTGCTGGTAATAAGAATGAAAAAAAAAACTTCGAGTGCAAAGGGTTAAAATTTATTGAATTTTTATAAAATTTTAAAACAGTTTATTGAATTATTGAATTTGTAGCAAACATTAGAAATAATAAAAACAACAATAACGAACCGAAATAAATTTTCTTAAAAAATATTGGCTTTTGTTTTTGTTACTGTACTCAACAATGCGACGACTTCATTGCACTGCATTAGTTAGAAAACCTGCCATCCATTATCCATCACATGCGGCGACTCGTCTGGTCTGTATGCCGGGGCGCAAACTCGGAGCACAGCCCCCGCTCGGGGCGCAGATTAACGAAGTGGAAAACACATCCACCGTCTTCTTTTCCCCTCCCCCAAGCGTTGTCGTCAAGAGTCCGGATGCGAGTCATGAATCATTTTCTTCCTTATTTGGGGCTGTTATTGTTTCTGCTGCCGAGCTTTGTTTTCCCCTCCAAGGTAGGGAAAAAGGGATTTTTACTTTTAGGATAATGGCGGTTTTTAGACACCTTGCTGCTGTTCGCAATTTGATGTGCTCGGATAAGCCGATTAAAAGAATGGACATAATCCGTAATTTTTCAATTCCTTCTATCTGCTCACACTCTCCCTATATATATCTTGTTCACATTTTCAATCGTTCATAAAATAATTTTTAGTCATCCACTCGAGTTCAAATACATTTTGTTTGAACTTGTAGTGAATGACACGGGATGTTAATATAGTTTTTTAAAATATTAATTCATTGATTAAATTTAATTAATTAATTAAAATTTTTTTTAGATTTAAGTTGCATACATCTACCAACAGATGGCACCAGATAAACTTAAAAAATGAATGAAAATTATTTATAAAGGATTTTGTGCAATATAGTGAAAAAAAAGTAGGAATTGACTTACAAATTTTTTTTGTATTACTTGTTTTAGGTCAAATAAAAGTCGAGAAATTGAAATTCCATAATTATTTGAAGAATTCCACAAGTTTTTGAACACCCGACAGTTCGCAGTTTGATGTACTAGTATAACCAATTATAAGAATGGAAATAATTCGCAATTTTTTTAGGTCAAATAAAAGTCCAGAAATTGAAATTCCATAATTATTTGAAGAATTCCACAAGTTTTTGAACACCCGACAGTTCGCAGTTTGATGTACTAGTATAATCAATTATAAGAATGGAAATAATTCACAATTTTTTTAGGTCAAATAAAAGTCCAGAAATTGAAATTCCATAATTATTTGAAGAATTCCACAAGTTTTTGAACACCCGACAGTTCGCAGTTTGATGTACTAGTATAACCAATTATAAGAATGGAAATAATTCGCAATTTTTTTAGGTCAAATAAAAGTCCAGAAATTGAAATTCCATAAATATTTGAAGAATTCCACAAGTTTTTGAATATCTTGCTGTTCGTAAGTTGATGTACTTAGATAAACCAATTATAAAGAATGGAAAAAATTCGTCACTTTTTAGGTTAAATAAAAGTCCAGAAATTGAAATTCTACGATTATTTGAAGAATTCCACACTTTTTGAACACCTTGCTGTTCGTAAGTTGATGTACTCGGATAAACCAATTATAAGAATGGAAATAATTCGCAATTTTTTTAGGTCAAATAAAAGTCCAGAAATTGAAATTCCATAATTATTTGAAGAATTCCACAAGTTTTTGAGCACCCGACAGTTCGCAGTTTGATGTACTAGTATAACCAATTATAAGAATGGAAATAATTCGCAATTTTTTTAGGTCAAATAAAAGTCCAGAAATTGAAATTCCATAATTATTTGAAGAATTCCACAAGTTTTTGAACACCCGACAGTTCGCAGTTTGATGTACTAGCATAACCAATTATAAGAATGGAAATAATTCGCAATTTTTTAGGTCAAATAAAAGTCCAGAAATTGAAATTCCATAATTATTTGAAGAATTCCACAAGTTTTTGAACATCTTGCTGTTCGTAAGTTGATGTACTCAGATAAACCAATTATAAAGAATGGAAAAAATTCGTCACTTTTTAGGTTAAATAAAAGTCCAGAAATTGAAATTCTACGATTATTTGAAGAATTCCACATTTTTTGAACACCTTGCTGTTCGTAAGTTGATGTACTCGGATAAACCAATTATAAGAATGGAAATAATTCGTAATTTTTTTAGGTCAAATAAAAGTCCAGAAATTGAAATTCCATAATTATTTGAAGAATTCCACAAGTTTTTGAACACCCGACAGTTCGCAGTTTGATGTACTAGTATAACCAATTATAAGAATGGAAATAATTCGCAATTTTTTTAGGTCAAATAAAAGTCCAGAAATTGAAATTCCATAATTATTTGAAGAATTCCACAAGTTTTTGAACACCCGACAGTTCGCAGTTTGATGTACTAGTATAACCAATTATAAGAATGGAAATAATTCGCAATTTTTTTAGGTCAAATAAAAATCCAGAAATTGAAATTCCATAATTATTTGAAGAATTCCACAAGTTTTTGAACATCTTGCTGTTCGTAAGTTGATGTACTCAGATAAACCAATTATAAAGAATGGAAAAAATTCGTCACTTTTTAGGTTAAATAAAAGTCCAGAAATTGAAATTCTACGATTATTTGAAGAATTCCACATTTTTTGAACACCTTGCTGTTCGTAAGTTGATGTACTCGGATAAACCAATTATAAGAATGGAAATAATTCGTAATTTTTTTAGGTCAAATAAATGTCAAAATATTGAAATTCCATAATTATTTAAACATTGATAATAAATCACGCGATATTTTAATAAAAGGGTTGTGATTCAAACAATCGGATAAATAATATTAACGTGAAAAACACGTATAAGTATGACTCTCTTTAAAAGAAAAATTTAACAATTAAAGAAAAAAATTCTAATCTAATTAATTTTTTTTCTTTTAATCTAATTTTCGTAAATGGAAAATTTAATTATGAATCATTTGTATAATTTATGATAGCTGTAAAATTAGGAAACATTATTCATGTTTTGAATTTTCCTCACTTGCTAGATTTCGAAATCATTTTCGAAAAAAATTGCTTTAAAAGATAATATATTCAACCGAAATACTGAAGCGAGTATTTAAAAAAATTATGTTTGCTATAATTTACCTTTAAGTGCCAATTTTTCTTCTGAAGCAATTTTTAATATTTTGAAATATCTACTTGACTGGAAAGTGTCGCTAATTTGTATCAGTCAGTAAAAGATAGTATATAGCACAAACATCCTATAACCAGTATATAAAAATTAAAATTGTTTTAATTTTGTAGTTCATTGCTGAAATTATCGTTTTATAGGTCATGCTTCTTCATTTAATATAACACATAAGTCTCCAGTAGGACACATTATGGCAACACTATTGACAGACCCATGTGATTTTTGAATAGTAGCATCCTTCAAACGATACATGTCAAAATTTCATTACATTTTGATAATTAATTAGCAGGTTACAGTGGTTTTAGTGACCCAAGATTTGTAATTTTCAATGCAATGGATAAAAAAGAATGTAGTGTGTTGATTAAACATTGTTTATTGATGAGAAAAATACTGTTGAAGCCAAACAGTGGCTTGATAAGCGTTATGGGGACACTGTGCCAGAGAAGTCACCTATTATTGACTGGTATGCTGAATTTAAAGGTACAAACATTATCTATGATTATGTATCATGTGATGATTCTGAACGCTCTGGTAGCCCCAAATCGACGGTTGTTCCTGAAAACATAAAAAAATCCACAAAATAGTTTTGAAAAACCTTAAAGTGAAGTTACGTGAAATAGCTGACACCTTAAAGATATTAGAAGGTAGTTTGTTTACAATTTTACACGAAATTTTGAGCTTGTTTAAGTTGCTTTCGACATTTGCTCTTTGCTGACACCGGACCGAAAACAACAACACGTCGACGATTTAGAGCACCGTTTGGAACCATTCAAGCAAGATAAAAAGCTTTTCTTGCGTTGGTATGGGGCAATGAATGAAACAGGGATCCACTACTACTGAATCAAAATGATCTTAAGCTGAGTGGACAGCAGCTGGTGAAAGTCGTCCAAAGCGATCAAAAACTCGAAAGACATCAAGCAAGGCTATGCAACGTATTTTAGGACACGCATGATATTTTGTTCATAGACTATCTTAAGAAAGATAAAACTATCAATAGCAAATATTACGTGTCATTATTGGATGGATTGAGTGTAGAAATTAAGAAAAAAATGGCTGTCTCACCAAGACAATGCCCCGTGTCACGAGTAGATGAAAACTATGGTTAAATTGGATGAATTACGCTTCGAATTGTTTCCTCACCCACCGTACTCTCCAGATCTGAGCCAAGCAACTATTGGCAATTTTTGCAGGCATCAAAAGGGTCCAGGGAAAGAAATTTGGCTCAAATGAAGAAGTGATTGTCGAAACTGAGGCCTGTTTTGAGAGCAAAGACAAATTATTCTACAAAAAAAGGCACCCAAAAGTTAAAGGAAAGTTGGAACGAATTTATCACGCTGGAAGGAGAGTATGTTGACGAATAAAATCAAATTTCGAAAAAATAATTTTTCTTAGCTAGACCGGAGACTTAATGAGTGATATGTTACACTAAGAAATAAGAAATAGGGATGCTGAACTAGATCAACAGAAAATGCATGTCTTCGTGCGTGACTGTTAAGAGATTCACAATTGTATTTGAAGAAAAAACAGAAGAGCATAAAGAAAACAGATCGATAACGTAAGAACCCTTGTAAAAGGGTTGTTGAATGAAAATAATTAAGAAACGATGTAACTACTTCTAAAACTACCCTGACCCTATTCTCCCAGACAGTCTAGAACTGGGAAGTTTATTTCATTGCAATAATCGGAAGATGGTTTAAGTCTTACCGATTCTCTTCATTTGGTACAAAAAAAGAATAAATCGATATTTCAGATTACTTTTTACTTTGCTATGCCGGCCTGAGTTGCTGAACACACCATGAAAAGAATAAACAAGGGAGAACATATATTCTTCAACCTTGTTAAATAATAATAATAATTACTTTTTAAAATTTTTTTTATAAAAATTAAAATTTTGATTGAAATGTTTCTGCTTACCATAGAAATATCACAGAAGAAAATTTCATGATAAAAATATATTATATATTTTATATATATTTATTTTCATATATTTTACGATTTTCCAATACGACATGTAAATGCTAGGCAGATACTCTTCAAAGTCTTCTCAGAAGATGCTGGTACCCTTCTCTGCCTTTCAAACGTTATTCCTAACATCATCATCATTGGTGCAACAGCCCATTGTGGGACAAGGCCGTCTACCTACTGGTAGATTTCGAGACGAGAGATGTTTTTCTTTTTACGGGGTAGGGTTGTCAGCTCTACGCCAACGCTCAACAGTCATATCAGACCGAGACCTAGGGTTTAAAGTGGATTCCGAAACACTACAAACATCCGTGGTATTGCCGGGACTCAAACCCGAAACTTGTGGTACCGAGCTGCAGAGTTCATGACATACAGACGTAAAAGAATTTAGTAATAATGGTGTTAACCAACCAACGAGAAAGAAACAGCTAATGAAGTCGTCTGCTGCAATCGTTTTTACTAATAATAATTTGTATAAATATGTATGCTATATTATTAATTTAATTAAATAAAAAATGCAATTTGTTAATATATAATAAATAAATATATTTAACGATAGAAAATAAATCAATATTACAGCTTTTATAGCCAAGGAAGACATGGCATCAAACAAGAGCAAAAGATTTTCAACATAGTTTCGAATTCATTAGGGATAAGTAAACAAACATATTTACGTATTTCTCTAAAAATTATTATGACATAAAAGACAATTTATTGATTTTCTCAATTACTATATGATAAAATAAGTAACACACGCATAAAAGAGAAAAAAATTACAAAAATATTCCTTTCCCTCCATCATCACCCCGCGATAATTGAATCGCAATCGAATTTCGGAACAATAATTCGAAGAGGGGTGAGCGAACGAGAAAAAAACCCTCCTTTGAACTCCGTCATCTATTGGCTGATGAATGTAAAGAGATGAGTTGTTGGAGAAAGTTCATAAAAGATTTCTCAGTCATGGTGAAAATCTCACGAATATAGTGGAAGACGACTCGTTTCTCGACTTTTCAATTTCTTCTATTAGCTCACACTCTCCCTATATATATCTTGTTCAAATTTCCAATCGTTCATGAAATACTTTACATTCATCCACTCAAGTTCAAAGACATTTTTTTTTTAAATTTGAATTCAAATGAATGAAATGAAAATGAATTCAAACTCAATGAACTCAATGAAATTTGAATTCAAATATTAATTCAGTAATTAAATTTTATTAATTAATTTTAGTTTTTTTAGGTTTCAGTTGCATGTATCTAATGATAGATGGCGCCAGATGTGAGAGGAAAATTTCAACTTTATTTGTAAAGGACTTTTCTGCAATAGAGTGAAGAAAGAATAGGAATTGACAATAAAACATTTTTTTGATATTACTTGTTAAGCTGCAAACACAAAATATATCTCCACAAATATTTGACTTATTTTTATGAAATTTTGTATTTCCCTACAATAGGAGAAAACCAATATCAACAAAACAAATTTAAAAATAGATGAATTCATTTCGATATGCAAATGAGACGAGAAAAAGGTCCATAACTTGATACATGACATGCCCAGAAGCATTTAGCAAATAAAATATTTTCAGCAATATTTTAGCATTTCTTACAGTACTTAAATATTGCTGTGTTGATATGACAATAGAAAACAAGTTTGGATAATATTAGTGATTAATTTAAGATATAGTAGACAAATATGTATTTCAAATATCGTGTTATGTTTCGATGGAACTGACGACCCGAGACTTTTTCCAGAACACTCTATCTGATAAAGTCCGTGAGGGCAACTCATCAAAAACCATGTTTAACTTTATTCTAAATATCCCGCATCAGCCGAGGTTTAAAGCTGTTGCCCTTCTCAGACTCCTGACGGGCCATGATTGTTGACCAATCATCTTTTCCAAATGAAAATATTTCCAAGCCCAAAATGCATGCTCTGCAGTCTTGGAGTGGACAAGAATTCATCACACCTTCCTGCCTGCCTTGCACTTGTTTCCTCTACTGTGTAGGGTCGTTACTGGGAGGCTAGAGACTTTATGGGCTAAACTTGTCACTTTGTGATTTTCTTCGATTCTCGTTGTTATTTTCATCTTCCTTGTGTTCTTTTTATTTCATTGCTTATTGTAGCCTGCCATTGGAAGAAAAAATATCGTGTTATGTTGCACTTCTTAAAGATGAAAACTAGATTCTTTTTGTGTGTGTTTTTAAATTGTATATCGATCCATATCTGATCCAAGATTAAAATTCTTAAATTTCTGTCACGATTATAAATAATTGTTTATTTGAAAAATCTTTCAATTTTACTTTTGCAAGTATATGCAACAAAGAGTTGGCTATTGAATCAAGTCCATTTCCTATCCTTTTACAAATGGCTGTGCACATGAACATTATCGAGCAAGTCCATGCCAACAGAAAAGCTCTTCCTTCAGAACCTCAGATCCAAGGGTCATCAAGCCTTGAAATCCAAGCCCAACAGTTGTACTTTATACTTGTACATTACTTTGCAAATATATGCAACAAAGAGCGACTATTGAATCAAGTCAATTTTCTATCCTTTTAAAAATGGCTGTGCCCATGACAACATCATCAAGCAAGACCATGCCAACAGAAAAGCTCTTCCTTCAGATCCAAGGATCATCAAGCCTCGAAATTCAAGCCCAACAGTTGTACTTTATACTTGTACTTTACTTTGCAAGTATAAGCAACAAAGAGTTGACTATTGAATCAAGTCCATTTCCTATCCTTTTAAAAAGGGCTGTGCACATGGCAACATTATTGAGTCCATACCAACAGAAAAGCTCTTTCTTCAGATCCAAGTTGTCATCAAGCCTCGAAATCCAAACCCAACAGTTGTACCTTATACTTGTACATTACTTTGCAAGTATATGCAGCAAAGGGTGACTATTGAATCAAGTCCATTTCAAGTCCATTTGTCTATCCTTTTAAAAACGGCAGTGAACATGGCAACATTATCAAGCAAGTCCATGTCAACAGAAAAGCTCTCTTCCTTCAGAATCTCAGATTCAAAGGGTCATCAAGCCAAGCCCAACAGTTGTGCCCCTCGCAACGAGAGTCCCATTCTAAGAGGGGGTGGAGAAGTAAACAGTTTTGGAAAGCAGACGAGAAAATTTCCAAACAAGTTTGGGTAATATTAGTGATTAAATTAAGATATAGTAGACAAATATGTATTTCAAATATCATGTTATGTTACACTTCGTAAAGGTGAAAACTTTGTCTTAAAGGTCATTGTGTGTGTGTGTATTTAAATTGTATATCTATCCACATCTGATCCAAGATTAACCGTAGAATCCTTAAATTTCTGTCACGATCATAAATAAGTCTCTATTTGCAAAATCTTTCAATTTTATTTTGCAAGCATATGCAACAAAGAGTTGACTATTGAATTAAGTCCTTTTTGAAAAGGGCTGTGCACATGACAACATTATCGAGTCCATACCAACAGAAAAGCTCTTCCTTCAGATCCAAAGGGTCATCAAGCCAAGCCCAACAGTTGTGCCCTTCGGAACGAGAGTCCCATTCCAAGGTAGGGGCGGGGAGGGGGGGAGAGAAGTAAACAGTTTTGGAAAAGCAGACGAGAAAATTTTCTGCCGAGGAAAGTGAAATTGCCTCCATGCCTTTCCCCTCCCTCAAAGAGATTGATAATATTATTCCTCCTAACAAACTCTTTTAGCGAGGGCCTTTTCTCGGCAGAGGCAAAATAGAAGCCGTCTGAAGCAATTTCCGTTCCGGAGCTCCCCACCCCCACCCCCGCGTCCACCCCTTCGACCCCCCCTCTCCCCCTTGCCTCCTTCTCCTTGGGTCTTCTGCAGAAGAGAGAGAGAGAGACAGGCTCACGCAAAAATCATCATTCACTTAATTATGAGATTTCGCCCGGCCTAAACGCTCTGGGCACTGCAAAGTCGGGAAATCAATTTACGAAAGGGTGCCCCAGGTTCAGCCAGGTGTGCTTGGAGGTAGGGGGCAGGGCAGGGGGTGCTCCCTCTTTCGAAGCGTAAGTTCGTTAAGTTCTTAATCTCAGGTGCATTCGATGGAACTGTTGCGAATGCCGAAAGCTTTGGATTGAGAAATGAAAGGCACCGAAGTAGATGGATAGAGACAATGGTGTTCATTTTTGAATGAAGAATTTTTATGATTATTAACATCATAAAATATTACGTATGAAAGTGATATTGCTTGAGAATGTGGGGGATAGTGTCTCTAAAATTGAGATGCCATAAAATAACGCCATTTTTCAATACATGATATACAGTAGAACCTTTGTAAGTCGAATTTCAAGGGTGACGCCAAATAATTCGAATTATAGAATTTTAGACTTATGGTGGATTTCGACTTACTCGGATTTTGTAAGGAAATATTCGACTTGTAGAGGTCTAGATTATTTCTAACTTATTTTGATAATTATAAGAATAAGAATTATAATAAGAATATTTCACAGAATTGTTTATTCTATTTACTGCATACTCATACATTGTTTTCTAAGAAACAATTGCCGGCAAATCCTTAAAGTCCGTAACTTATTTTCTTCTAGCTATAGAGGTAATTAGTTTCAAATGATAGAGTTGTAAAGATTGTAAAATCAAACATTGCTAATGTTTGAGTTACAGAGGTCCAATTTTTTTTTTCGAGTTAAGGAGGGAAAATATATACCAAAATGGTTTGTGGGGATTGACTCATTATTTCAACATATAGAGGGTTGAAATTTCGAGTCATGGAGGTTTGGGGACTTGAAGGGAAGGGAACAAAAACTTTTTCGAGTTTTGGAGGTTTTCGACTTATTGAGATTCGACTTAAAGAGGTTCTACTGTATTACCATTTGGTATAAATTGCTATTATACAATTTGTGAAGATCATAATGTTTCATAATAACTTTTAAGGTATAAGCAAAAATTAACAAGGGAATTTCATTTTTGTGATTTATAAATGACGTACTGTAAAATAAATTACACGAAATTATAAAAATTTGATTATAAACGTCAAAATTAAAAAAAAAACTTTAAAAATGTATAAAGAAATTAATACGTTTTTAGTTGGTTTAATAAATACAAAAATAAAACAAGTAATATAAAAAAAAAATTCTGGCTCCATCTATTGGTAGATATAGCAACTTAAATCTAAAAAAAACTAAAATTAATTAATTAAGTTTAATTACCGAATTAAAAAACTGTATTAACATCCAGTGTCATCCACTACAAGTTAAAAAAAAAATGTGTTTGAACTGGAGTGGATGAATAAAAAGTATTTCATGAACGACTGAAAATTTGAACAAGATATCTATATATATATAGGGAGAATGTGAGCTAATAGAAGGAATTGAATAATTGACAAAATCAATCAACACATAAAATAAGTAAAATTCAATTATATCTTAAAATTAAAAAAAAAAAAACAATTAAAAAACAAAAAAGCAAAAATTTTTTAAGTTTTTTTTAATATTCGATTACAAAATGATTATCCATTGTAATAACAACGTTTTGTCCCCCTCTTTGTTTAAAACTAATTTGCACTCTGCTTTCTTTTTTTGAGCTATTATCAATAATAAAAAATCATTTAAGGGGAAGTTATATACTAACAAAGCGATGCTATTCAGCTCTTTAAGTTAATTTTGCAGATAATAGAGAGTTTTTGCATACCATACTTTAAAAATACGGTACTTTTTTTCTCCGTAGCGCGCATGCTCATAGGAAACTGCGCATGCGTATCTGTAATAATGTTTCCTATGAGCATGCGCATTATGGAGAAAAAAAATTGTATTTTTAAAGTACGATATGCAAAAACTCTCTAATAAAATCTAAAACCTTATTTAGGCAAATTATCATTCTTCTTCTTATTTATTCTTTGTCTGGAGGTACATCAAAAAACCAGCGCCTCCGATCTATGAATTACGCTGATGAGAAACACATGGTTGCCTCCGGTTGTTAAACTAACCGATACGTAATTGTCATTAAGCATTCTGAAGTTTGAATATTTTTTTCTAATATATCTTCATGCCATAAGCAAGGGTTGCACCGCTGTTAATCATTTAGATCTACCCAGGGGGCACGTGTAGCTTTGAAGATATTCTACGGATGTGAGTAACACTACCCCTACAATCATATTAGACCGGGAAACTGTTTAAAGTGGATTCTGAACCATGGTATCCATGGTACAGAATTACAGCGAACTATGGTACATTATATGAACATGGTACAGCGATACCATGGTACAAGCATTCATGGTACCGCCTTAACTCGAATCCGAAACCTGTGGTACTGAACGCCAAAGTGCTAGCCACTCGGCCATCAGGCCATAGAAGTATGAATATAGGATGAGTTACAAATGAGACAATAAATTATTCAAATGTTCATAATTTACACCAAAGAATTAAAAATTGCAATTTTTTTAAATCATTCATCACCCATTATTGCATGATAAAATAAGTTACTTTAATGACACTGATTTCCAAAAATTAAAGAAATACAATTTTTCTTTTTTAAATTTATATTCGTCGTCGTTCGTTTTTTTTTTTTTTTTTTTTTTTCTAATTTATATTTATTTCGTTAAATTATATAAATTTATATAATTTTATTTTTTCAAAATTTATATTCGTCACAATTAAAAAAAATCAAATATTGTTTCACAAACTAGGTACAAAAAAATGTAGGTAATTTCCCCAGCTCGACGGAAAACGACATGTTCCATGCTAATAATAATAGTATTCATTAAATTAATTGACAACAAAACCTTTTTTGGGCCAATAAAGCTCCTTCGAATTTAGGTACTGAAAATAACAACTTTAAAACATGATTTCAAATACATTTTCAGACAGGAATAAACACACTTTCAAACGAATTTTTCGCAACAGCCAGGCACAATGCCTTAACTGATACCCATCACGTAACGAATTTCAAGTCCTCTGGTAGACAATCCTGATATACACTCTATTTTATTTTTACTCAATGTTTGCAACCGTGTTTTCATGTACGAGACTCCAGTTGACTCAATTGAGGACCTCACTGCTCGACAATCTATTGTGGGTACATTGTGCGAGAAATGTTTGAACTATTTGGAACTGTTCGTCAATCACGCCTTCAACGCTATCAAACAAGTATTACGTTGCAAATATTAAGTTGCAATGTTGAGCATTTATTGTAAACATGCAATAATGTAAAAAAACACTTTAATGTAAGAATCATTTAGCATTAGTGTAAATAAACTATATTTTCCCTTTAATATCGCATTTTTTGTGTTCGAACTTTAACGCAACACCTTCAACCATACATTCCTATCAAAAACTTTCTTCTCAAAGTGTGTTCCATGATCCTTGAATACCCCTCTCTTTCTCTCCATATATATATATATATATATATATACAATTTAATGTATTACATTGTATTACTTGAAGCACAACGTTTATTTATTTTCGTCTTAAAGAGACGCGTTACAAGAAGTTTGGAGATTGCTGGTCTAGTAATTTCGTCTTGTAAGACGAGGACACCAACTGCATCGAAGACGTTCAATTATATCAATAATTTCATTTCTATATAACCGAGCTGTAACGAGGCGCCTGAGAACAATATATAGATCAAAGGGACCACCCAAGGAGATATCTCACCATTCACTTAAACTAGACCTACAAAATCTGTCTTTTTCCTGGTTATGAAAAGGTTAGAAGCGAATTCTCGGCTCCCATCCGATTCCTCCTGCACCAACAATCTTTTTTATGGTAAACATGAAATAATATTAACAAACACTTTATTGTAGGAATCACTTAGCAATAATGTAAATAAACAATATTTTTCTTTTATTGTCTCAATTTTTTGTGTTCGACACTTAAGGCAACACCTTCAACCATACATTCCTCCTATCAAACAAATTTCTCCTCGAAGCTTGTCGAATACTTCTCTCCCTCTCTCTCTCTGTATAAATTGCATAGATATATATGCAATTTAATGTATTGCATTACATTATATGAAGCACAACATTTATTTATTTTCGTCTTAAGGATTCGCTTCACAAGAAGTTTGAAGATTGTTGGTCTAGTAATTTCGTCTTGTAAGATGAAGGCACCAATTGCATCGACGACGAAGGATTAAATGTCATTTCTATATAACTGTATAACAGTAATATTACTATATAACGGAATAACTGTGCCGTAACGAGACGCCTTAGAACAATATGTAGATCAACATGGCAGCCCAAAGAGCTATCTGACCATGCACTTATACTGAACCTACAAAAGTCTTTTTCATGGTTATGACTAGGTTAGAAGCGAATTCTCTGCTCTCACCAGACTCTTCATGCACCAACAATCTTCTTAAGTCACTTTGTAAGTAAAATCCAGACTTATCAGTGAAAAGCACAAATCGCTGCTAATTTGCGCTTCAATTGAGATATAGTCATTCTTAACTAAAATTTTGTTTTTGATATCATGGTGTGAGGGGTACACACAATACTGGACGCCTTGTCTACAATCTTTCTTCGTGAAATCCTCTGTAGAGTTGATATCGACATCAGCTTTACAATTGCTGTTATAAGGAAAACATTCTTAGATGGGTCGATGTATCCTTGCAATGGACTTGGTTTAGTTTGTAGATCTACTGTCATTTTTTGCACACTTTGAGCTAATTAGACTGGGACCTACAGCCTAAAGTGGATTCCGAAAGACTCACAAACATCCATGGATACGAATCTGAAGTCTGTGGTAGCAATGTCCAAAAAGCTAGCCAATTGGCCATCGGGCTGCAACGAATCATAATAATAACGATCATCTGCTTGGTGATCTTCATGCTAATCATATACGCTGTCTTATTATTTGGTGGCGTAATATGAGGTGGAAAATTTACGATTTATTTTTAAAGTAATATAAAAAATGTGAACAAGCCTTTATCTGGTGGTGACATGATGTACAATGTTTCTTAAATCTACGTAAATAGTAGTGATTCGAGAGTTAAGACGTTGGATTCACTACGCAAGTAAAACTATTTACTAAGTAAAACAGTGAATTTATTTTAAAATAATATTCCAATTGCGCTTCACTGAGTTTGTATGTATGTTACATTTCTTTCAACTATTGATCCATTTATTTCACTTATGCTTCCCTATATATGTACTTATCAGATAATGTAGTATTAAAGATTTTGAATTAGCTTTGCTATAGTTATGGGGATATAATGTTTGATATTAGTTTAATGTCCTAGGTACGCTTATTTCAATATCCTATTAGCCTAGGCCAGGGGTCTCCAAACTACAGCCCGCCAGTGTCATCCATCCGGCCCGCGACAACGAATAGCTTATTGTTGCTGTAATAAGTTGGATAAAAAAACACAATAATAATAACTCGGTTTTATTTACATGCTAGGCAAAGCTGAATGGCAAGCATAATGCGCAGAAAATTTAACTTACGCATAACAACTAACAAATAATTGAAATGAATCCCACTAACATTATAAACTAGTGAACATCCCGCGGTTACCCTCGGTAGTTATACCTACCTATTTCTGCTTTTTAATCACTAGATGTCGTCAAATGTCCCGTCGTATCGATACACACAATAGTAATTGTAGTAATTGAACCAACGAATTTAGCAAGCGTATGCTCGCTCAGAGCGCGTACTCGGCGACTGGTCTAGAGGTTTAGAACAATATATACTGGTTGAGGTTTTAATTATAGATAATGGCAGAAAAATTAAAACGCTTTTGGCCCTTGGTACTTACTGGAGTACACAGTATGGCCCTAAGGCTGGAAAGTTTGAAGACCCCTGGCCTAGGCAAAAGAGCATTTCAAGCTAAAAGATGTTTATTGTACTTTTTAACGCTTTGATGCCAATCTACATAAAAAAATTCATTATTGGAGAAGTAGAAATATTATTTTCTTTCATATCTCAATAATTAGGACGTCAATATTTTGTTGTAAATATTACATACCATTAACATACAACTTTTAACAAATAAATTTACCTGTTGTTTTTTACTTCTTCTTCTTTAAATTTAATTAAACAATTTCCTTTTTTACCATAAAAAAATATCTCATTTCTCTCATTCTGCCCAAGCATAGAGACTTCGAGGGTCGACAGACTTAGACGAAAAAATAAGACGTGAAGAAATGAAAAGATCTCAACAGAGATCACAAATGGAAAAGGGCATACAAAAAAAAAAAAAAAAAATCTTTCCAGAAAAGATGTAGGGGGTAGGGGGTGGAGAAGAGTTCCGCACGTTCTCCGGGCAAAAGGAGGGCGGAAGAGCAGAGAAGTGCGGATTAGAGCGGTTGCGGAAATTGCGGAAAAGCTGCAGCGACGCGGCCCGACAGATCTAATAGCAGACGACTTCCGATACCAGGGCTCTCTTTTTTTCCCTGCGCTCTACACCCCCTACCCCCGATGCATTTCTTTCTCTCTCCCCTACCCCGGCAGCCGAGGGACTTTTCAGTTAGGCGACATATTTATCACCTCGCATCGACTGTGGATTGGATTCTGGCGTTAGGCGCGCGCAGACTTCAAAAAATGTTTATTTGGACCCCATCGGAGTATTGAAACGAAAAGTCTGTGAAGATTCTTCCTTTTTAAGGAGATTCTACATTTTATTTTGGGGACGCCGCTATGGTGTTAAGGTTTCAGACTTACTTTGCTTTGAAATTAATCATTGCACAGTTTCTTCCAGATACTTCTTTTAAATTAGGTTATAAAACATTGACAGACATGGATATTGAAATATATGCAATATAATACTTTTGTTAAAATTTGTCAAATATTAACAAAAGAATGTTTTTTGAATTTTCATATACATACTCCTGACTGAAATAATATGTAAAACGTATCATTTTGACTTGAATACATGTATCCATTATACATTCATTGAACAAAAAGAATGATATTTTTCTGAAGTATATTTGAGTGACAGCCATTCTAAAATAACACTTCATGATCATTAGTGGGGCAACAACCCTGTAGTGGGCCAAGACCGTTTGCCTGTTGGCAGATTTCGTAACAGGAGATGTTTTTCTTTTTATGAGGTAGGGGTGTCAGCCCTACACCTAACAGTCATATTAAACAGGGACCTACTATTTAGAGAGGAATCCGAACCACTACATAAAAATATTGATTTGGACATACAGTCTCGCAAATGATTTACTTTTGTTTGATATTTTTGAATTTTAATTACCCTTTCATCATCATCATTGGCACATGCTGGGGCGAGGCCGTTCACCAACTGGCAGATTTCGAAACTTGAGATCTTTTTCTTTTTACGGAGTAGAGTTTTCAGCCTCACATCCAACGCTTTATAATTATATTTGACCGGCACTTATGGCTTAATGTGAATTCCGAACCACTACAAATATCCATGGGACCACTGGGGCTCAACCCGAAGCCTGCAGCACCGAACGCCAGAGCTAATTATCAATTTCTTTTCTTTATTTTCTTGTAATATTTTGTGTTCGTCGATTGAATTGAACAGATTTTGAAGAATCGACCGAGAATGAGATAGACTTCACGAACGTCTCGCGGATGCAAAATAAGCACGGAAAAAACGGATGCAAAATAAGCACACAGAAGAGGTAGATATTGTATTGAATATGAAAAGCATTGAGAAGATTTCTTCAAGAGAATTTAATGAAACTAATGCACATAGCCTTTGTATGTATACATATATATAGTCTAATATTGTAGTATGTAAACATAGTTTCATATTAAGATCTAAGACTATGTGTATCTCTAGTCTCCTATTGACATATGGTACTATTTGTACATATAATCATATAAAAAGATTCATATTATTCATATTCATATTGAATATTTCTTGCATCGGCCTTATTCCAAAAAAAAAAAAAAAATCATCCGACGCGTTAAAGGCTTTGAAAATTGTTTCACGTCGTTGGGACAAGTGCAGTTTTTGCACAATTCTGAACGAAAAAAAGAAAGAAAAGAATCAAAAAAAAAAAAAAAAAAAAAAAGTGGAAAATTCATTGCAGTCAGAAAATACATTTCTTCCAAACATAAATTATTCCACAGACTACACACCACAAAACACACACTACAAACCACATTCACTACAAAGAGTCATGGCACCTCCGGAACTCAAACCCGAACCCTGTGGTACCGATCGCCAGAGCGCTAGCCACTCGGCCATCAGGTTCCCTGTAATATACGATGAGATATATGCATGGGATAATAGAGATATAATATAGACATTATGAGAACTATGTATGCTGAATATGAGACTATGTATATTAGTCTTATATTGAGATATGCAATTTTGTGTTATATATCTATATATAGTCCCTATTGTGACATGATATTATGCATATATAGCTTCAAATTAATATCTGACACTATGTGTATATATAGCCTCATATAGAAATCTTCATATTACTAAAATGAATATTTCTTGCATCGATCTTATTCCAAAAACATTCACTTTATGGCTTTTTTTTTTAAACATTCACTTTAATGGCTTTGAAAATTGTTTCGCGTCGTTGGGACAAATGCAGTTTTTTCACGTTTCTGAATGAAAAGAAAAATAATAATAACCAAAAAGAAGAAAAAAGGAAAAATTGGAAAATTCATTGCAGTCAGAAAATACATTTCTTCCAAACATAAATTATTCCAGGCGACGAGTGAATCTGGGGAATATTCGCAACCATTGCAGCAGCTCCCCTGAAATTGCGGGCTCCAACAGAGTTAGGGTGTTGTTAAGGAGAGACTCTCTGTGAGGAGAACCGCGGGGAAATTCCAGCGGCAAAGGGGCTTCAGCGTCTTTGGACAACTTCGTCACGTCCTTCGAAGGAGAGATTGCCCTAAGAAAACTCACTTTCCAACACAACTTACGCGGAGAGAAACTGTTGAGGAATTTATTATTTGCCTTTTTTTTTCCGCAGAGATTTTGTCTTGAAGTCGAAATTCTCTTTTGGTTTCAATAATCCACTGCGGAGTTTCTGAATGTCAAAGGAACGTCGACTGTCTTTGTCAAAATAAAAATAAGAACAAGTAATATAAAAAAAAAAAAAATTTTAAGTCAATTCCTACTTTTTTTTCAGCATATTGCAGAAAAAATAATAATTCTTTATAAATAATTTTCATTCATCTTTTTTGAAGTTTATCTGGCGCCATCTATTGGTAGATATATGCAACTTAAATTTAAAAAAGAAATTAAATTAAATCATTAAATTGAATGAATTAATTAATATTTGAAAAAACTGTATTAGCATCCAGTGTCATCCACTACAAGTTCAAAAAAATGTATTTGAACTTGAGTGGATGAATAAGAAGTATTTTATGAACGATTGAAAAATTTGAACACGATATATATAGGGAGAGTGTGAACTAATTGTAGGAATTGAAAAAAAATCATTTGTGTCAAATGATGCGATTTTCTATACTTCGTTAAATTTATATTTAATAAAATAGTTTCTAATAATTCGATTGTCTCCATGTTATTTTCTGTTTTTAAAAACTTCATGGCATGGAGTCTTTTTTTTTCTGGGAAATAATGTATATACATATACACATGGTTAAGCTACTCATGAAAATGTTTGTGGTGATTTTTACTTTGGGCTCAATGTTAATGCGAAACTGGCTAATGTGCAAGGGGATGAATGTTTGATTCTCACTGATGATAAGCACTACACATTCTGTGGTAGGCTATGAGCGACGACGCTATCAAACAAGTATTACTGTTGGTAGTTGCAATTTTAAGCATTTATTTATTTTACTTTTCAACAGGACTTACCAGGGGGGAAAACTGTTGAGGAATTTATTATTTGCCTTTTTTTTCCGCAGAGATTTTGTCTCGATGGTGGAGAAGTCGAAATTCTCTTTTGGTTTCAATAATACACTGCGGAGTTTCTGAATGTCAAAGGAACTTCGACAGTTGTTGTAGAAAAAAAAGAAATCTTTTGTGTCAAATGATGTGATTTTTCTATATGTCATTGAATTTATATTTTGTTAAAGAGTTTCTAATAATTCGGTTGTTTCCATAGCACTTTCTGTTTTTCAAAATGTCATGGCGTCATGTCAAATGTCATTCTGGAAAATAATATATATACATATATGCAAAGCAGAGACCTGAAAGGCCGAGTGGCTGGCGCTCTGTACCACAGTTTCGGGTTCGAGTCCCTGTGGTGTCGTGGATGTTTGTAGTGGTTCCCGGTCTAAAATGATCACCGTTGCAGAGGTAATGTTACTCCGCGTCCGTAGCTTATCTTCAAGCTACACGCACCTACTGGGTAGTGCTAAGTGAGTAACGTCGGTGCAGCGCTTGCCTTAAGGCATCGAAGACAGATATTCAGTCCCATTCATTAGCCTAATTTTACTTATTATTCTTAAGCCAGTTTAGTTTTATTCTAAATAATGGACAAGGTAATAATAGATGCTACAAAAAGAAATTCACGTTATATTATTTTTTTTACGGAAATCTAGTTGAGTATCTGGCTCTAAATAAAATATTTATGCATTTATATTGTTTTCACTTGGGTCTGAATGGCCGAATGGCTCATGACACTCGGTATCACAGGTTTCGGGTTCGAGTCACAGCGGTGCCATGGATATTTGTAAAGGTTCAGAATTAACTTTAAACCGTAGATCCCGGCCTAACAGAATCGTAGAGCCTGGCGAGGGTATTGCTACTCCGCGTCCGTAGCTTATCTTCAAGCTACACGCACCTACTGGGTAGTCCTAAGGGAGTAACGTCGGTGCAGCGCTTGCCTTAAGGCATCGAATACAATTATCTAAGTGTTTGCTGCATTAGAAAAAAAAAGACATATATGCCTAAGCTAAGCTACTCACGAAGTTGAAGTTTCTGATCATTTTTACTTCATAATTTTTCTTTCTTATTCGAAGTGCCTGCTTTGTCTGTGAGCCAATGTTAATGCGAAACTGGCTAATCTGCAAGGGGATCTATGTTTTATTCTCACTCATGATAAGCACTGTACAGTCTGTGGTAGACTGTGAACAAGTAAAAATCATTTGGTGACAATTGCACCAATATGCATTGCACAAACCCTCATACAGTTTTATTAGTTATCATTCCCAAATATAAAACTATAGATATTCTTTATAAGCTATATATAAGGAGAGAAGCGCCCCTCTGTCTGTGTGAGTACCGCGGGGAAATTTGAGCGGCAAAGGGGCTGCAGCGTCTTTGGGCAACTTCGTCACGTCCTTCGAAGGAGAGATTGCCCTAAGAAAACTCACTTTCCAGCACAACTTACGCGGAGAGAAACTGTTGAGGAATTTGTTATTTGCGTTTTTTTCCACAGAGATTTTGTCTTGAAGTCGAAATTCTCTTTTGCTTTCAATAATCCACTGCGGATTTTTTTAATGTCAAAGGAACTTCGACAGTTGTTGTAAAAATAAAAACAAGAACAAGTAATATAAAAAAAAATTTTTAAAGTCAATTCATACTTTTTTTCACTTTATTCCAGAAAGTCCTTTATAAATAATTTTCATTCATTTTTTTTAAGTTTATCTGGCGCCATCTATGGGTAGATACATGCAACTTAAATCTATAAAAAACCATAATTAATTAATTAAATTAAATCACTGAATTAAAATTGGAAAAAACTGTATTAATGTCCAGTGCCATCCACTGAAAGTTCGAAAAAAATGTATTTGAATTTGAGTGGAGGAATAAAAAGTATTTTATGAACGATTGAAAATTTCAACAAGATATATATAGGGAGAGAGTGAGCTAATAGAAGGAATTGAATAATAAAAATCATTTTTGTGTCTTTCTATATGTCTGCGATCATTTTGTGTCTTTTTGTGATTTTATATATTTAATTAAATTTATATTTAATGAAATAGTTTCTAATAATTCGATTGTTTCCATAGTATTTTCTGTTTCTCAAAATGTCATGACATGGAGTTTTTTTTTTGGAAATTAATGTGTATATATATATATATATATACATATATACGCATGGTTAAGTCACTCCTGAAACTGTTTCAGCGGCCTGATGGCCAAATGGATAGCGCTCTGGCATTTGGTATCACAGGCTTCAGGTTCGAATCCTGGCGGTGGCCTGGATGTTTGTGAGTGGTTAGAAATCCACCTTCTAGGAAACAAGGTTGAGGTTCAGTCGTTCGTGGTATAACAATTCTAATATGAGAATAGGAAAAACATTTTTGCATAAGAAAAATATTTTTACAAAATTAAAAATCAGCTACCTGGAAAATGAGACTTTATATATAAATGCTTAAATATCAGTTACTAAGGTTAAATAATACATAATAAAATATATTTTATGGGGATGTATATAACTATAGAAGCAGCTTTCAAAAATACTTATAGACCATCATACAAATCATATTTTTTTATCTCCCCACTAATGTTTTTAAATCTCTCCTCCTTCACTCTGATCTTTCTCGAATCCGCCCAAATCCGTAAAAACAATCACCTTTATTTCCACAAATCCCTTTCCACCGCCCTCGCACCCGGTACCGATAATGAAAAAAAAAAGCGAAAATAAGACGAGAGCTTAAGCGGTGGTCAGTGGATACTTTACGGTCGGTGGGTCGAGGGGATTTAGAGTGGTCGGCCGTGTTTCCATCTGTAGTCCACCAAGAGCCGGCCGCATCTATATGTATTAAAATCCCATGAGCATGGAGAGTTACCATGACAAAATCTTTATCGCTCTTTTGGCGATCTTTTTAAAATAAAAAAATTACCTGAATTTCATATTGTTTAACTATAAGTACAAAATAACTAAAATTTGTTTAACATTAACTACAGATATTTTTTATTTAGAGCCACCAGAAAGTAACTAGACCGTAACCAGTTTGTAACCAGATTTCTTTAAAAATAATGTAATATGAATTTCTAATTGTAATATGAAAAAAAAAAATGTAATATGAACATCTATTGCTACCTTTTCCATTATTTAGAATAAAACTAAGCTGGCTTAAGGATAACAAGTAAATTTAGGCTAAAGAATGGTGCTGAAAAATTTGTCCGTACTGTTAACATAACTTACATGCTGCGTTATTTTAAGTCAAAGAATGCTTCCTATTTGAAGCTCAAGAGCTTTAATAATAAACAAATATACACCATTATATCTCTTCATATAAGTGAAAATGTATTCTTCTTCGAAGATCTATCAAGGAGTAAAATTTCATTTTCCACATTTGTAAATATAGGAAGTCATACTTCCTCAAGTCATCACACGTTAAACTGTAGGTCCAGGTCTAATTAGCCCAAAAGTGGGCACAAAATGACCGTAGAACCACAAACCAAATCAAGTCATCCCTTTAATTTTATGTGAAAGCTAAATAACTTTACCAACTTATTTTTTGTAAAACAGATTGATAACATGACAATTAGTTAGAAAGACCAATCTATAAAAAACAATGAAGGGTCATTCATTAAAAGGAATCGCAACTATTCTAAGCAACCCCCTGAACCTTTAACGCCCACCTGTTAATTTTCTTACAAAATGACAAATATTCCATAGCATAAAAATTGTTCAGTCCTTCAATTTAAAAAAAAAGTTTAAAAGAATTCTAATTTTTTTTTTCTAATGCAGCTGGCAAACACTTAGACAGCTTGGTCTTGGATGCCTTAAGTCAAGCGCTGCACAGACGTTACTCACTTTGCATTACCCAGGGGGCGCATGTAACTTGATACGGACGCGGAGTAACAATGCCACCGCAACGCTCTACGATCCTATTAGGACTGGGACCTACGGTTTAAAGTGGATCCCGAACCACTACAAACACCCATGGCACCGCCGAGACTCGCACCCTGTGGTGCCGAGCACCAGAGCGCTATCCACTCGGCCATTCAGGCCCAGAATTCTAAAATAAAGCACAACATAAGAAAAGGTTGCATACAATTGCACATGGATATTTTATTGGCTTTTATACCATCAATATTGAAATTTTCTTAAGAAAACGTTCGTTTGGCATCACATTATAGCAAATTGTAAGAAATGAGGAAGTTCTTACATTTTAAGAGCGATTTTTGGAATCGAACACTTGAAGTTTAAAAAATATATAAACGTTTTAACTATAGATATATTTTGAATATAACTCAACGACTTTATTTTATATTAAATAAGTTTTTATCTCTAATTTTTTGTATGTTATTTGTTAATCAATCTCACAAAATAAAATCATGTATCAAAGATGTAAACAAATTTTACAAGATGATATGGATTCAATTCTAGAAATGATGCAAAAATAAAAAATATTCATGCATAACGTTTTAGAAAATTAATATTTATATAATATTTTTGATAGTTTATTGCTATATATCGCAAAAAATATGGCAAATATCAATAAACCTGCCAAACTGCTCGAAATTTATAAAAATTAAACTTTCAACATTTCCTATGAGAAATAAAAACCAAAAATTCCCCCAAAAGGCACAATCCTGGCGGTGTCATGGTTGTTTGAGAGTGATTCTGAATCCACATTAAGCAGTAAGACCCGGTTTAATTAGTCCAAAATGTGCACAAAATGATCATAGAGCTGCAAACCAAATCAAACCCTCAAAAGGGACTTAACTTTGATTTAGACAAGTAATATAAAAAATTTTAAGTCAATTCCTACTTTTTTTCCACTCTATTGCAGAAAGTCCTTTATAAATAATTTTCATTCATTTTTTTAAATTTATCTGGCGCCATCTATGGGTAGATACATACAACTTAAATCTAAAAAAAACTGAAATTAACTAATTAAATTTAATTACTGAATTAATATTTTAAAAAACTGTATTAACATCGAATGTCATCCACTACAAGCTAAAAAAATGCACTTGAAAATGAGTGGAGGAATAAAAAGTGTTTTATTAACGATTGAAAATTTGTACAAGATATATATGGGGAGAGTGTGAGCTAATAGAAGGAATTAAAAGAATAGAAAATATTCATACATAAAAAGATGCTTAATAAAAAAAAATCATGTTTATATAATATTTTTGAAAGTTTATTGTTATATATTACAGAAAGTATGACAAATATTAATAAATATGCTAAATTACTCCAAAGTTGTAAAAGCGGCCTGATGGCCAATTGGCTAACGATCGGCCTTTGGTACTCCAGGTTCAAATACTGACGGTGGCATGGATGTTTGTCAGTGGTTCTGAATCCACTTTAAACTGTAGGTCCGGATCTAATTAGTATAAATTGTGCACAAGATGACCATAGAGCGACAAACCAAAGTTGTAAAAATTGAATTTTCAAAATTTCCTATGGGAAATAAAAACCAAAAATTCCCTCAAAAAAGGGCTTAACTTTGATTTAAAAAATAGTGCTGGCGACTTTTTTGTAGTGACCAGGGGCCCCTCGATAACCCTGGTGTGATATTTGTAGGG
Source organism: Caerostris darwini (assembly GCA_021605075.1). Lineage (NCBI taxonomy): Eukaryota > Metazoa > Arthropoda > Arachnida > Araneae > Araneidae > Caerostris > Caerostris darwini. The sequence continues at coordinate 362,364 of BPLQ01009436.1, forward strand.
GATTACGTCGTGGGTGAGAGTTCCCCTACCGAACACTGGCGATCACACGGAGATCACGACCTCATGAGATCCTACGAACGTGACGCGAACATCAACTAGGGGGTGGTGGTGGGGGTGGTTAATTTTCTAAAAAAAGGGAAAGCTTCTGTGATTTTAGTGTTCTTCTGGCACCTCGGTCAAAAGCGCAAATTGAATTTTCCCTCACAATAATCCCCCTCCCTGCTGATGAAGATGGAAAATGATTTTGCCTATGACGAATTTATTTCCAATTGAATTTCAATTACAACAGCAGGATTTGGGATCTTCGGACGGACTTCGTAACCATTATAGAGGTGAAATTTTGTGTTGCCACCTTTGGATTTTTAAAATATAAATTAAAAAAAAAACATTTTATCAATAAAGTATTTTTTTTTTCTTCAGCTTTTAAGCATACTACTGTGTCCAAAAAGTAAGACCCATTTTCAATTTAAATTTCCCGGGCATATGGTATTTCAATTTTTTTTTCTTCTTTAGGTTGTTGGCTCTGTCCTTGACATCTGTGTGAGATTTTACGTCAACATATTCGTTAGTGCTTGAGATACGCTTGGTTTTGTGAGATGTTAAAACTGATTCCGACGATTTTTGAAACGTCTGAATTAATTGAGCAAAGAATTAATTGAGGAAGAACAGGAAAAAAAGTCGGCATAAGTGTATTGTATCCGGAGGGGATTACTTTGACGTCGATGAAATTAATTTAGAGGAATAAATAAAGCGCTTTTGAGTAAAAAAATAATTGGCCTTACTTTTTGGGCACATTAGTATGTCTAGAGCGGCTTCATAACCGTTATAGAGGTGACATTTTGTGTTGTCACCTTTTAATTTTTAAAATATAAATTTGAAAATAAACATTTTGTCAATGAAGTATTTTTTTTTTCTTTAGCTTTTAAACATTTTGTTGAAAGTTCTTTGGATTCGAATCCACCTGAACTGTTTTTGATATACTTATTATTTGGGGAATTATTGATATTTTTGAAAAGTGGGGTGTGTACTTTGCATCATAAAATTAATTTTTTTATTAAATAAACAAAATTTTATTTCATATTAAAAGTGGCATCGAAAAATTATTTTTTAACATGTATATACCTATACAAACAACGCTACACATGAAAAGGTTCATTTCTTCGATACTGATTAAAATTATGATTCGAGGCAATATTCTTCGGCGAGACACTGGGCTTTTATTTCTGACGTACTATCTAAAATGTTTTGCAGGATCAATTTCTTCCCATGCTTCATAAATATTTTTCACAAATTCTGAAATCGAACACAAAACTTTCCATTGGCACAAATTATCTCTTGTAAATGTGTATTTCGCCAAACATTTTTTATGATACTTAGGTCTGGAAATTTCTCAATCTACTTAGAAAAAAAACTAAACTAACTTGTTCACCTCAAACCACTTAACTGATTCATTAAAAATAGGACGTAGTTTACCATCTTATTGAAAAAGAAAGTCGTCTCTTCTCAAAGATGAACAATATATAAAAAGCTGCAGCTCTAAAATTCGATGATATTCTAGTGTGATTATAATAGTAAGTACAACTACTCATCCGTTTTTATTGAACTCCGAGTATTTTGTTGATATTTGAAATAATGATTCTTATCTGTGAATGAATAATGAATCAATCTGTAGGATTGATATATTTTGATGTATTTGAAATAAGGATTCTTATCTCATCATTAGTATACTAATTACCAAAGAAGCCAGGGACAATGATCAACCCTGGACTACCATCACACTTGCAGATACTAACGCAGTTGCCAAAACCCGACTCATTCCTCATAACTTTAAGAAGCCACTCATCACGGACTTCAACTGTCTTAGGAAGTTGACATCAGTTATTAGCAGACTCGGAACTAATCATTACAGAGGAATGGAGATTCTCCCAGACAAGACCAGGGAATACATCCCCTGCAGAAATTGCCCCTATGCTTTCCTAACACCTAAGCACATTATAGAGTGCCCAGCACTCACTCCCCGTGTTTTGCAATTGGGTAGGGTGCCAATCGAGGCCAACTTAAGAGACGTCCTGTATAGTGAAGCGGCGCCGTTGCTAGCGGCCGCTATCGTGAAGACTTTTGGCTTGATCTGACTTTGATAATAATATTTTAAATTCATGGACACGATAACAACAACAGCAGTATACTAATGTTTGGTGATGTTTTTCCCGTAGTACAATACAAAAGAAAGTCAAGTACCTGAAAAGTTTTAATAAGTTTATGTTCGCTTACCTTGCATATTTCTTATGTGGGGATGTGTGTGAGCGTCGAGAGAAGACTTCGTCATCCCTCCAATCGTGTTGTGAGGGTAGCCTGAAAATAAAATGAAACTCTTCTTTAATCTCATACGATGCAATACATAAAACGAAAGGTAGATATTAAAAAGGAATTCAATATATTTACTATTTTATTTTAAGCACTTGATATTTATAGCATCATTGTTTCTGAAAATAAGTTTGAAATTAAAATGATTTTTTTTTTATTTTCAATGGCAGATTATGAACAGTTACAGAACAACGAAAAATAAAAAAGAACGGAAAAAACAACAAAACAAAAGCATAATGTTAGCATAGCTAACATAACTATCAATTATTATTGATTTGTTTATTTAACATAGCTGATATCTTTTACTGTAACCTCGATATTTATACAGTTCGAAACACAATGCTGACAATGACAATACTTGTGCGTCGTAATTTATTTAATCACGTCAAAACATTGTATAAAATATGAAATACTTAGTAAAGCAAATTTTAACATCAGTTGGTATTATATATTTAATATTTGCAGAATAAATAAATTATAAACATGTATACACATGATAAACAAAAAATCATAAACAGAAATTTTTCATTCTTTAAGCTTATGATATTGTACTTATAAGCTGTAATATTGGACTTATAAGCCATGATATTGGACTTATAAGCCATGATATTAGACTTACAAGCTATGATACTGTACACAATTGAAACTTAAAAGATTTTTTCATCAGTGATGCCGAATCTCCACCTTTCAACGAATAAGCTAATGTTTTTCTTCCAAATGCTTTGCGACATTCAAATCTTTTATGTATGAAATGATTGTTCACATTGTGTAGTTCACATACTATTTTAATTTAACAAAATATAATTAAGTTTTTAACACAAAATGTAATAAATCTAACTTTACTTTAATATTTTTCACAACATACATACTCGAAGATTTCTCTATAGCTACTATAATTTAAAAAAAGGTTTTAACATGGAATCTTCACATTGTTATAACTTGATTCTAAGAATTTTTAATCTCTTTGATAAGTATGAATAACTTCAAAATAGAAATTATCTTATAGCTTGTTCATTTGCTACAGAAAACTAAAATCGCTTTTATTGCATATGATTATTTCTTAGTGTAAGAGTTATAGTAGTTCTATGTAAACATATTTTTCCTATCTAGTTTTAAAAGGTTTTTAGTATTGTTTTTCCAGTTTGCTGTTGTTTTATTCAATTGTTTTGTTGGTACAATATTTGTTATTACATTTAGACCAATGTTACAAAGTTCCATCCAAAACAAATGCTACCAGTGTTGCAAATTAATACGTTTGTTAATATTTCTCAGTGACTCATTACCTCATTTACTCATTACTACTACTACTACACCACACCACATCACTGTGCCTAGAGCTGAGTAGCCCTTTTACAGTTTGCGAATGATGTGGGTGAAAAGAAGTATGATTGGGCTCTGTGACGCTCTACGGTCATATGAGTCCGGGACCTACGGCTTAAAGTGGATTCCTAACCATTACAAACATCAATGACACCGACGGGATTTGAACCCGAAACCTGTGATACCGAACGCCACCTCGAGATATATGCAAAAACGTCATTCATTAATTGGCATACATGAATACGTATGTGTTGACAATAAATTGAACCAAGTTCAAAATAGCAGGATGATCACTCTAAGGAAGCTTAAAAACCTAAATTTTAAAAAAATTTTATGGTACCTATGCGTTCGTAACACATTTCAGATCTTTGGACCTACACCAAACAGGATGTATTTCAAATTAATTTTTTCCATAAGAAATAAAGGGAATTTAATATATCCATTTCCATGCAAAATATCCTATCGTTATTTGTATATCATCCTATTATTACTTGCACATTATACATTTACATTGAAAGTCTTGTTGCTTAAGTAGTGATTAATACTAAGTTACATAAATTCAAAAGCAATTCGATTAAATAAATGAAAATTTCTCTGCTTTTCTCTAATATATTTTCTCTACTTGGACCTGGTTGACGATATTCAGATTTAATGTTTTCTAAATATCTGGCCTAAAGAGTTTTGATTCTACCTTCTCCCCAAGAGATTTCATACATTTGACATTGTCCAGTCATTCCAAACAATGATCCTATGGCTTTTTCATGCTCTGTTGGAGTGGTACTATCGTTAGAGTGACTCTGTTGGAGTGATACTAGTGTTAGAGTGACTCTATTGGAGTGGTACTATGGTTAGAGTAGTTCTGTTGGAGTGGTACTATGGTTAGAATATCTCTGTTGGAGTGGTATTATGGTTAGAGGGACTCTGTTGGAGTGGTACTATGATTAGAGGGACTCTCTTGGAGTGGTACTATGGTTAGAGGGACTCTGTTGGAGTGTAAAGCAAAGATTTTAAGATTGCTTCATTTTGCAAAACCTTTGATGCACACCAGCCGTATTCCAAGCGAAAGTCGCATATCAAACTATTAAATTTTTCCTATCCAAAACAGGTCGTATATCAAGTTGGACTTATTCCAAAGCGGACCTATGCCAAGATAACACCGTATTTCGAAAAGCTTTCGGTCCTATTGTTATTTGCATATTATACATTGAAGGGCTTGTTTGCTTACGCAGTAATGAGTGCTAAACTACATAAATAGATGAAAATTTCACTGCTTTTCTCTAATATATTTTCCCTACTGGGACCTGGTTGATGATCTTCAGATTTGATGTTTTCTAAATATCTGGCCTAAATAGTTTTGATTCTGCCTCTCCTCAAGAGATTTCATACATTTGACATTGCGCTGTCATTTTAGACAATGTTTCTAAGGATTGCTTGTGCTCTGTTGGAATGGTACTATGGTTAGAATGATTCTGTTGGAGTAGTACTATGGTTAGAGTGACTCTGTTGGAGTGGTACTATGGTTAGAGTGAATCTGTTGGAGTCTTACTATGGTTAGAGTGACTCTGTTGGAGTACTGCAAAAGTGTACTGCAAAAATTTTGAGATCACCTCATTTCGCAAAACTTTTCATACGCACGAATCGTATTCCAAGAAATAGTCGCAAATCAAAATAATTTTCCTGTCCAAACAGGTCGTATATCAAGTTGTTCTTATTCCGAAGATGGCCTATATCAAGATAACACTGTATTTCGAAAAGCATTCGGTAGTGGATGAAATCAAATCAAGGCAAGCTAGATGGTCAAGCCTGCATCACACAATTTCTACTATCCACAAAATTCTCAATACTTTAACATGCCCCCTTTCTTTTAAGTACAAAAAAATCTACCAAACATGCTAAATAGCCTTCCCTCCTCGGATCTCAAATATTTAACAAGTGTTTTTTTTTCACTCATTGTGAGAGCCGTGCTCTCCTTAATCCCTGAGCATACACACCATCCCCCCTGCGCGTGCTGTCGCTTGCCCTTTGCCGGCCGGGCGTGCAAAGCAGTTGAGCACACAGGCCTCCCATATCGTTTGGTTCGCTCGATTAACCATGACTGTGATCGAAGTCCTGATGATGATGGGACCTCATTATTCGCCGAAAGAAGGGACCGGATAAAATCCGGCTCTATTAACCTCGCCTAAAAGGCTGTCAAAGGGCACGTGCCCTCCTCGTATGCGGTTCAGTGGTTCCGGTGCAGGATTAGAGGGAGATTAGCGGGGGTATTTAGAATGTACGGTTGGCATGAAGTGTAGTTCGATAGAGGTAATTAATGATAAGTTTGCCCTCGTCATAGCGAAAACTCCTAGCGTACATACGCATGAATATTCAACAGTCAATCTATATATTTCTGTAATAATATAGGAGGTAATATTCATGGATGGAAAAAACAATTTAATGTTTTCACTTCAAAGAGTATATTCATACAAAATTCTAGATGCGTTTTTCTTTCCAACGAAATTTTTTCAATGTGTTTATTGTATTTTTAATACGCTTTTATTAGTTTCACCTGTACGTTTGTTTGTAACTGACTCTTTGGGCTCGATTTTGCCCTACTTTAAACGATCAACGTTGTAGACTTATCAAGGACCGACGACACTGAAATATTTTGATAAGTTTATTATCTCATCATGATTAGGATCGCCAGGATGAGTGATTTTATTTTAACTCATGACGAGCAATTTAACCCATCTAGAATGAAAGTACCCAAGACATTCAAACCTACGTGGGACAAACGGATAACGCGACTGACGACGAATCAGGAGATTCCCTGTTCGAATCGTGGCTGGCTCGACATATTCGCATTTAGCCTTTGTTTTACTCACAATTAAATTATTGTAAGAACTATAGTTCCGGTCCTCCGTACCGGGACCTCATTTAAATATTATAATTTAAAAACACGCTTTTAGAGTTAATCAAACTAAAAAGCGAAATATAAATTATAGTTTAAAAAAACTAAAAAACACGCTTTTAGAATTAAGCAAACTAAAAAGTAAAAAATAATTGTTAACGTAAGAATAAAATGACTCACGAGAAAATGAATGTCACTGTTCTAAAAGCGTGGGGTGCTCGATATCAATCGTTCTAAATTTTCACTCGTTTCATTCCGAAATGCAGAGTTAGTTTAAAAATGTCATGCAAAGACCGCACGCTTTTAGAACAGTGACATTCATTTTATTATTATGTTAACAATTATTTTTTACTTTTTAGTTTGCTTGATTCTAAAGGCGTGTTTTTTAGATTTTTTAAACTATAATTTATTTTCATTAATTCGTTTTCTGGCTATCCCATTTTTGATATTTTTTTAATGCCCCACCCCGTTAAAAGAAAAACATCTACTGCCTAGAACTCTGCCAGCAGGCAGACGGCCTTGGCCCACCATGCGCTGTTGCGCCAATGATGATGATGATGATAATTCACTAGCTCTTGAAGAATAATCCTTGCAAAAGGAAGGATCCCCAATAATTTTAAAACTTGTAAGAATAATGAAGCTTGCTTATCGAAATAACCCAATAGTAGAGTAAGAGGTGTTTTCATTCAGTTATGATGGAAAGATTTTTGTACCAAGTCGTTTATCCTATATTTTTAAAAAGGTAGGCTATATTCCTTTCATTTTATATTCTCAAACGGTATTCTTTAAATTAAATTTTTACCGACATTATAATCCTTTTGGGAATTGTTTGATTATTTTATTTCTGTAAAGACAAATATGTGGCATTTTTAAGTTTCTTATTTTAGAATAAATCGAAAATAATATTTGAAAACAAACCTGATTTAAGTTTCATATCTTCATTCATTTTTTTTGACAATTTGTATAAATCAGACGCTACGTTTGGTAATTCAATTTTCATTTTCTTTTTGTTATCGACAATTTTAAATTGAATGCTAAAAACTGCAGTAATTAATATCTAGTACTTTTGTAGAGTGCAGATCTAAATTATTTCCAGAATAAATTTTATCCAACGTGAAACAATAAACTTACAAAGAAAATGAACAACTATGGACAAAAAAAACCCGTTATAATTGTTACTAGTACGGTTACTAGTAGTTATTAATATTGAGCAGTTTATTTCAACCAATGCCTTCTCGTTCACATCATTTGCAATTTGTACTTGATTTTAAAAAATGTTCAGGGGGAAAAAAATAACCAATATTCGACGAAATAATCATAAGATAGTGGGAATCCGTTTTCAATTGGAATGTGAGCAGCATTCGCTGATTTGAAAATGAATTGATTTTCTAAAGGTTTCCATTGATAGTGGACTGTCTGGTTTGAGTTTTCATGAATTTTTCCAAAGGATACTCAAATTATAGGTGGTCAGTTCTTCAAATATTACCTTACCTCTCCGTCTTTCTAGAACTTCTTTTTATATGTGATTCAACCCTTCGCATTCTTTTGCTTTTATTTATCAAGAGGGATGTGCGCCTGAGATTTAAATGTTAAGAAACTTAAAGCACTTCAAGGATCATTTGATGCATGACGATAAATGATTAGCAAAATCAAAATATCTCTCCCTTTTTTCCCTTAAAGCACTAAATTTTTAGTTATTTTTATTATCGAATTTACAAAAAAATAAATAAATAATTAAATTGAAAATTAAAAAAAAAAAAATCAGAATATGTGTATTTGATGTATAGAATATTTTTTCTGATTATAAAAAGTATCTTAGTATTAATATAATTTTTACAAACAAAATTTTTCACTTAACTTAGGATAATGTGTAAATAAATTAACTTACATAATTTTAATTTTAAAGATTATTAATTAATTTGTGAAGATCTTGAACTAACACGAATTTTGTTCTTTTTGCATTATGTACAGCGATACGAGATTTTACAAACAAAAAATACACTAAAAAGTTTATATTATTTGTTTGCATACTTATATTATTATTCCATTTAAACAAATTTAGAATTATTTTTTACAGAAAGAGTCATAAAACTACTTTTGTCTTAACTATATATTGTGTAGTTCAATAAGAGGACTGTCAATTCCTACAGTTAGCTAAAAGATTTAATAAATAGTTAAAAAAAAAAGTTATGATTATTTTTAAATGAAATAATGATCTAATGAATTTTGATTATAATGATATAATATGATAGATAATGATAATTTGTGATGATAATGAATTTTTTAAAATGATTAATTAAAAAAAATTCTCAAATGTACTACAATTTAAAGTAAATTCTAAATTAAAAACACAGTATTTTTCTAAATTAAAATCATTGCCACATTAACAATACACGATTTCAATTATTAGAATGAGTCAATCCTTTCTTTGTCAATTTATCTGTAAAATTGCCTTTTCCTTCAGAAGACGCTTTCCGCAGAGACGCCAACTCAAAGGAAATTTATGAGCTGAGGCATCGATAGGTGTTTCTACTCGGATGTCGCTCGTGTTTATCTTTCTCACGCGATTCCCCCCTTTCCCACGTCACGTGACTCCGTGCGCGGGGACAACAATACTCTGGTAAATGTTCTGTTCACTCGTGTTCGTCCTTTCTTTGTACTTGCTCTTTCAGAAGTTTTAACAACCTCTTTGGCGCAGCACATAAATAAAAAGATGGCTTCTCCCCCTGTTTGCTGCATTGTGCAGTCTCACGCTATGCTTACAAAGGGAAGGCTTTTGCTACTGGATGAGTTGATGTTGTAACAACATGAAAAATGATGTCGAGTTGAATAAATGATTCATTTTTTTTCTGCATAACACTTCATTCAATATCTTATGAATAAAATTTAATTTCGTGTTCAAATGTTTTTCATAGATATCTGTGAGAAATATAAACATATCTCTTATGGTTTCCTTTAATGACGCATAAATTGCAAAAAAAAATTTAGTTTTACTATCGTGAAATAACATTGAAAATGAATTAGAACATCAAATGATTATTCAATTCCTTCTATTAGCTCACACTCTCCCTATATATATCTTGTTCACATTTTCGATCGTTCGTGAAATACTTTACATTCATCCACTCGAGTTCAAATGCATTTTTTTTAACTTGTAGTGGAGGACACTGGATGTTAATACAGTTGTTTCAAATATGAATTCAGTAATTAAATTTAATTAATTCATTTTAGTTTTTTTTTTTAGATTTAAGTTGCATCTATCTACCAATAGATGGCGCCAGATAAACTTAAAAAAATGATTGAAAATTACTTATAAAGGACTTTCTGCAATAGAGTGAAAAAAAAGTAGGAATTGACTTTAAATTTTTTTTTTTTATTATTACTTGTTTTTTTCTGTACAACATTTCAGTTAGAAGCATTCAATATCTTATAAATAAAGTATAATTTTGTGTTCAAATATTTGACATAGATAGCAGTGAGAAATGTATATTTTATAATTTTCTTTGATGATACATAAATTGTACAAATAATTCAGTTTTATAATCATGCACAGAAATAACGTTAGAAATAAATTAAAATATCAAAAGATTATTTTAGAATGAGTTAAAATTACAACAACGTTTTCGTACCAAACAAGTACAAAAGTAGTTAAATTGTAATGATAATTTAAGAATAGTTCAGAACAAAATTTGTGAATTTCTTAGTATAGAAAGGCAATTTAAATTAATACAGCAATATGAATATATTAAAGAGAAAATGAATGTATGGGTAGCATATGCATGCATGAATAGCATATGCATGTATGAGTAGCATATGAATGTGTGAGTAGCATATGAATACATGAGTAGCATATGAATGTATGAGTAGTAATGCATTATATAAAGTAATATGAATAGTGTGTATAAAGCAATTCGAATGTATGAGTAGCAATGCATTGTATAAAGTAATATGAATAGTATGTATAAAGCAATATGAATGTATGAGTAACTTCGAAATTTTAAAAAGAATCATTAAACATTAAACGAAAATCTATTAATATATTACTAAGAGCAAGTAACAGTTCAGCCATCACTATTTATAAAAGCAAAAGAGATTTAATAATTCTTTGGTAACCTTAATTACATTTTTATACATTGTTAAAAATGGCGTGTATCTGGAAGAGAGACGATCCTCTACTATTTGGAGAATTCGAATCCAATGTTGAAGAAGAGTGATCAGTGAATTGCATTGGATTCAATTATATCGCACTAAACAAGTAATATATAAAAAAAAAAAAAATTTAAGTCAATTCTAACTTTTATCTTACTACATTGCAGAAAGTCCTTTACAAATAAAGTTGAAATTTTGCTTTTACATCTGGCGCCATCTATTATTAGATATATGCAACTTAAATCTAAAAAAACTAAAATTAATTAATTAAATTGAATGAATGAATTAATATTTGAAAAAACTGTATTCACATCCAGTGTCATCCACTACAAGCACAAAAAAATTTATTTAAACTTGAGTGGATGAATAAAAAGTATTTTATGAACGATTGAAAATTTGAACAAGATATATATAAGGAGAGTGTCAGCTAATCGAAGGAATTGAATAAATTTAAAGCGACTCGTTTTTCTGTAAATGTGTTTCTTTGACTAGTACAGTCTTGTTGCAGGTAAGACAAATTTACAAAGGTTTTGAATAAAAGAGATTTAATAATTCTTTGGTAAACTTAATTACATTTTTATACATTGTTAAAAATGATGTGTATCTGGAAGAGAGACGATCCTCTACTATTTGAAGAATTTGAATCCAATGAGTGAACAGTGAATTGCATTGGATTCAATTACATCGTCACTCGACACTAAACAAGTAATATTAAAAAAAATTTTAAGTCAATTCCTACTTTTTAAGTTGAAATTTTCCTCTTACATCTGGCGCCATCTATTGGTAGATGCATGTAACTTAAACGTAAAAAAACCTAAAATTAATTAATTAAATTTAATTACTGAATTACTATTTGAAAAAAAAACTGTATTGACATCAAGTGTCATGTCACTGCAAGTTAAAAAAAAATGTATTTGAAATTGAGTGGAGGAATAAAAAGGGTTTTATGAACGATTGAAAATTTGAACAAGATATATATAGGGAGAGTGTGAGATAATAGAAGGAATTGTATAAAAGAGATTTAATAATTCTTTGGTAACCTTAATTGTTGAAAAATGATGTGTATCTAGAAGAGTGACGATCCTCAACTATTTGGAGAATTCGAATCCAATGATGAAGAAGAGTGATCAGTGAATTGCATTGGAATCAATTACATCGTCACTCGACACTAAAAAACCCACGCTTTCGGGAGAAGGAATATTTCAACGCCAAACGGACAATTTGGCATCGTTCCAGCCGCACACAAAACCGAACAAAAAGCCAACCTTTCAGTGCAAAGGTACGTCGGGCAAATTCATAATCGTCCTTTCTCCTTTTCTGAATATTGAAAATTTTCGCCTCTCCCCACGAGTGCCACATTATACTCTCATTGTTCGCCAAACAGCGATTCCATTTCCTTCGTCGCCATTATTCGTCACCCAAGTAAAATGGCCGACCATAACCGGTCAGTCGCCAAAACTCACCCCCTCCCTCCCTTTTTGGCGTTCAATTCCTTATCGCGATAACCAGTTTCCTCTCGTATATTTACTCGAATTGACGGAAGCATTTTCGCCAAGGCTTCATGGCTTTTGAAGCGGCCACCACAAATTGAATTGCTCTGGCACATCCGGGACCATTTTCGACGGACTCTTTTATTACGCCGGCCCGCGTCACATTTAACGAGGGCGCAATGATATTTCTCTGTGATTAGAACAAACCTTAGGGGGGGTGAAGGGTGTGGTGAAGTTGGAATTTTAATGATGATTCCCCCCCTCCCCGTACCATCTCAACCCCACAAGGACTAATTTCGTTAAACTTTTCTCTCTGTGGTGTGGCGAAACTGGTAACAGTTTGGGATTTGTTTAGGGAAAGGCTCAAATTTCAGTGGGAATATCCTCTTACAAATTATACGGAGCTTGCTTCATTAAGACGTTTATTTGAATAATATGATTAAATAAGAGAGAGAGGGCGACTGGCTATCATCAGCCATTCACTCCCTGTGCGATGCGTTAATTATGAGGATTTGCTTAATTGGCTTCGTCTTTGTGTGAGGGATTCTTAATTAGTTGAGTTCTGTTCTCTCCCGCTCTTGCTGGTGGTGGGTTCGAATTGTTAATCATATTAGCTCTCTCCCTTGACGGAGAAGGCGGTTGGCAAATATTGTTGATGAACTTTTAATTATCTGTTTGGTATAACTATAATCACCCTTCTGGTTCATTAGGATTCGAACGGGAAAAGGGCTTAATTAGGAGACCTTCGTTCACCAAATACCATTTCGAATTTTTCGAAGGCGGGATGTATTGTTTGCGGCCAAAGACAACAAATTCCGAACTTTATAATTTCGTTGATTCGTCTGCCATTGAATGCGTTAACTAGAATATGTTCTTAATTAAATAATGCGGGGGGAAACTGATTTGCAAAGTGAACTTCTGTTATTTTGATGCCGTTGTTTTCCTTCATTTGGCAAATTAGGAATTACAAAGAATCAACTGATCAATTGATTATTGCTTTCAGAATCTGTTTTATTATTATTAGAATCCTTTGTGAAATTAGTCATTATTATATGTTTCAGAGAGTTATGTTAATAACTATCGCCATATTGGGTTTCGATCAATACATCTTCGTAATTATCAATAAGTTTCCATTGTTTTAAAAGTTGGATTAAATCCAAGTTCGTAAAAATGCAAAGCTGACTTTTATGCTTGTTATTAAATATCGTTAAATGTGTAAATTCATTAAAAATAGAATAAAAATAAAAATAAATAACATTAGGTTGGCAACTAAGTGATTCCGTATTTTAAATAAGATGAAAAATTCAAAACTTTTGCTTAAAAATATAGCTTTATTCAATTAGGTAGTCTGTTTTTGTAGATGACTTTTTGCCATCTTTCAGACAGTTTCATAATTCCATGTTCATAAAACTTCTGATTTTTGCCAGCAAAAAATTGAATTAAATGTGATTTTTACATCATCAGCGTCATAAAAATTTTTACCATTTAAAGAGTTTTGCATGGAACGAAATAAATGGATATCTGATATCGCTATATGGTGGAGGTCAGGCCTATATGGTGGATATGACAACACATCCCAACCTAGTTTCAATAAATTTTTGGTGAGTGACCAAAAATGCATGGGTCTTTGCATTATCATGCTGGAAAAAAAATCCTAAGATTTTCCAATTCTGACCCTTTTTCTTAAACTGCATCGCTCAGTTTGACGAGTTGTTGAACGTTCACGTTTGAATCAATCCGTTTGGTTTCTTGATAAAAGTTCAAAGTGTCGGGTTCTTTATAGAATCCCCCCAAATCGATAGCGTAATCTTTTTTGCTAGTTCATCTTTGCTAGTTCATCTTGCATCACAAACGATCTTGTCAAATTAACGCTGTTATAAATTATCCACTTTTCGTCGCCAGTTATCAGTCGTTTCGGAAATGAATACATTTTGTTGCGCAGTTGGAAAAATCTTACTATGTTAGCATCTATTTTTATGTGAAGAATAATTTTTTAATCAAATAATATAAAGTCTTTTCCGGAGACTATTTCTTAATTCATTGCTATGATCATTTAGGGATGGGAAAGTCCTGAATGCTAAGTAAAGGCAATATGATCTTTTCTTTTGAATCCTTAACAAAGTAGGACAATGATTCTACACAAAGCAGTATTCTTCCCAGAACATTGGTGAATACGTAAAATGAGGATCCTTTTCTGAAAAATTCGGAGAGTATTTAATAGATCAAAGTTTGGATACGGTAGTTAAACGTACAAGAAGAAGAAAAATCCAAAACTAAGACTAGTATCAGTTCAGTTACAATAATGATGTAAAAGTATTTGTTTTATAATAACTTTTTACATCAACTCCCAAGGCTTCTTTAGTAAAGAAGATTTTCTAAAAATTCCCTACGCGTTTTGTTAATGTAATTGACCATTCATTTAACATTGAATTGTAACGAATAATTTATTTTAAAAAAAATCAAACATTACTAAGTAAGTCTAAATTTCAATAAATAATTACGTGAATTCTAGTGCAAAATGTTGCAGTAGCTTTTGCCGACCATCTTTAATGTAGAACATCAAATAGCAACTTGTACCCAGAATTATATCCTGGAAATCTGACACACATGAAAAGACCTGAAGATCATGTACTTCGACATAAATCTGCATTTATTATGTAACTATTTCTCTTTCTTTATTTCCTTTAGCATCGGATTTTTTCGCGTGTAGGTAAATGCACGAATCGCCTCACGCTTAAAACAAATCACTTCATATCGTTTTCAACAAGAGACAGTAAGGAAAATAAAATACTGTGTCTAAAAAAAGTAAAGTCAATTTTCAATTTAAAATTCCCTGGGCTTATGGAATTTCAATTTTTTTTTCTTTTTTCAATTTCTGGCACTGTCCTTGACATCCGTGAGAGCTTTCACGCCAAAATATTCATTAGTGTTTGAGTTACGCTTGGCGTTGTTAGACGCTATAACTGATTGCGGCGATTTTTGATATGTCTGAATTTGTAGAGCAAAGAACTTCCATTAATTTTTTTTGTGGAAACGTCTAGAATGTTGCAGAAGGCATTCGGCGAGCATTCCTATATCGGAAATAAATGTTTACAAGTGGTATAAACAGTTCAAAGAACTGCAGAGAACGCGTTGAAGACGAAAAGCCCTCTGGTCGACCATCAACTTCAACCGACGAAACTCATGTCCAAAAACATTAAAGATTTGGTGCTTGCAAACCGTCGATTTACAATTAGAGATCTTGCTGATGATGTTGGAATTTCAAAAGGATAGGTAAATTCCATTTTGGGCTTCAAACACGTCAAATCTCGATGGATACCGAAAACACTGAATGCGCCAGCTCACACTGCATTGATTCTTCGTGACTTTTTCACCAAAAATGAAACCCATATCGTTCCACAACCAACGTATTCACACCATGCGACTTCTGGCTAGTCCCTAAACTCAAAAGACCACTCCGAGGACACCGTTTTGTGTCGATTGAAGAGATTCAACGTGAATCGGCGCTCGATTTGGAGGCCATCCCTACCGATGTCTTTTTATCATGCATTGAGGATTGGAAAAAAAAGTCGGCACAAGTGCATTATATCCGAAGGGGATTACTTTGAAGGCGATGAAATAAATTTAGAAGAATAAATAAAGAGTTTTTGAAAAAAAAAAAAACTTGGTCTCACTTTTTGGAAACAGTAGTATACTTGAAAAACAAGCTAAATGTACTGCAAGAGTACCTTGCAATCAACTGAAAATTTCTTCCCCTCAATTTTAATACTGACAATCCAATTTTTACAGTCATCACTGACGAGTTGTGAATGCAACAAAGATGGACTTTAAATGTATAAAATAAAAATGTCCCCTGTTGATATGACTCGATGAAAGCAGCCTGGATTGCTATTGGCGGACACCGAAAACCCTGCAAACACGCAACCATTAAGTGATTCTAAATTTCAATAAATAATTACTTGAATTCGAGTGCAAAATGTTTACAGTAGCTTTTGCTGACCATCTTTAATGTAGAATATTAAAGATGGTCAGCAAAAACAACATTATTGGTTTCAACATCAGCAAAACAACATTATATTCAGGAAATCTGACACATATGAACAGACCTCACGATCATGTGCTTAGACATACATCTGCATTTATCATGTAGCTATTTCTCTTTCATTATTTCATTTGACATCAGATTTTTCAGTCTATAAGTAAATTCTAGAATTACCTCACGCTTTAAAAAACTCAATTCACAACGTTTCCAACATTAGACATTAAGGAAACTATATTATCTAAGGCTGAAAGAGTATCATGCAATCAACTGAAAATTTCTCCCTCCAATTTTAATAGTGACAATCCAATTCTTAACAATCTTAACTGACGATTGCAGCAAAGATGGACTTTAAAAAAGTCCCCCCTGTTGATATGCGGTCTGGGACTCAATGAAAGCGGCCTGGATCGCTATTGGGTGACACCGAAAACCCTGCAAGCACGCAAGAATTAAGTGGTTCTAAATTTCAATAACTAATTATTTGAATTTGAGTGCAAAATGTTACAATAGCTTTTGCTGACCATCTTGAATGTAGAACATCAAATAGCAACTTGTACCCAGAATTATTTCTAGGAAATCTGAAGCAGATGAACAACCTTCAAGTTCACGTGCTTCTACATAAATCTGCATTTATCATGTAGCTATACCTTTTTCATTATTTCCGTTAGCATCGGGTTTTTCAATGTGTAGGTAAATTCACGAATCGCCTCAAGCTTGAAAAAACTCGTTTTACAACTCATGTCAACGTTCCCAACATAAGACATTCATCATCATTGGCGCAACAGCCCAGTGTGGGCCAAGGCCGTCTACCTACTGGTAGATTTCGAGATGAAAGATGTTTTTCTTTTTTACGGGGTAGAGGTGTCAGATCTACGCCCAACGGTCATATGAGACAGCTTAAAGTGGATTCTGAACCACTACAAACATCCATGGCACCACCGGGACTCGAACCTGAAACCTGTGGTATCGAGCGCCGAGTACAGAGCGCTAGCCACTCGACCATTCAGGCCCTAACATTTTTTCTTTCTAATTCAGCTGACAAACACTTAGACAGCTTGGTCTTGGATGCCTTAAGGCAAGCGCTGCACAGACGTTACTCACTTTGCATTACCCAGGGGGTGCGTGTAACTTGAAGATAAGCCACGGATACGGAGTAACACTGCCCCCGCAACGCTCTATGATCATATTTGACCGGGACCTACGGTTGAAAGGGGATTCCTAACCACTACAAACATCCATGCCACAACCGGGATTCGAACCCGAAACCTGTGGTACCGAGCGCCAGAGCACTAGCCATTCAGGCTCTACATAAGATAGTAAGGAAACTATATATCAAAAGTAAGTTAAATTTATAATAGGTTGTAAGAGTACCATGCAATCAACTGAAAATTCGTCCCTTCAATTTTAATATTTCCAAATATTCGTCCCTTCCAATTATTCGTTCAATAATTTAATATTCGTCCCTTCCCAATTCTTACAATCTTAACTGACGAGTTGTGAATGCAGCAAAGATGGACTTTAAAAAAGTCCCCCCTGTTGATATGCGGTCTGGGACTCAATGAAAGGGAGCCTGGATTGCTATTGGG
Organism: Caerostris darwini; assembly: GCA_021605075.1. Lineage (NCBI taxonomy): Eukaryota > Metazoa > Arthropoda > Arachnida > Araneae > Araneidae > Caerostris > Caerostris darwini. The sequence goes on from BPLQ01009436.1 coordinate 380,202, forward strand.
TGACACCGAAAACCCTGCAAACACGGACACCCCCCTCGCTCTATTGACTTTGATCAGCGAAACTGCGTGTTTTTTCGTCTCTTCCATTGTGCCGCCCGCCCAACAGCAAACACCGGGCGTTAATGACTCAGTAAATAACGTTCCGGGGACACCCCCCTCCCAGCGTCAATATGTCACTCGTCCACCCCCTACCGACGAAGGGCTGGAGCACCCTCTCTATCTGTTCAACACTGTTGCTTTCCGCATTATGCTTGCTAGAGAAATCAGGCATATTTAAATGGATTTGCAATAGTGTTAAATGAGCAAAAATACTTATTAATCAAAGCTCACTAAATGTGAATAAATCTGTACAGCATAATATGCAATAATGTTCTGTTTTATGTGAAATATGATTTAAATTTTCTTTTTCAATTCCTTTTATTAGCTCACACTCTCCCTATATATATCTTGTCCAAATTTTCATGAAATACTTTTTATTCGTCCACTCAAGTTCAAATACATTTCTTTTGAACTTGTACTGGATGACACTGGATGTCAATACAGTTTTTTTCAAATATGAATTCAGTAATTAATTTTAATTAATTCATTAAAAATTTTTTTAGATTTAAGTTGTATATATCTACCAATAGATGCCGCCAGATAAACTTAAAAAAAATGAATGAAAATATTATTTATAAAGGACTTTCTGTGATAGAGTGAAAAAAAAATAGGAATTGGCTTAAAAAAATTTTTTTTTTTTTAATATTACTTGTTATAGTTTTAAAAATATTAAAACAATATACAAACAAATTTATTTTGAGAAATAATGAAGAAAATCTTTTTTATAATATATCTTCCATTCATAAATTACTTAATTTTACTACACACGAGTTCGGCTTGTTGCTCTACGGTCAATTTGTGCACACTTTGGGCTAATTAGACTGGGACCTACAACGTGAGTTAAAAGAAGACATTTAAATGCAATGCATTTTAATGCGCCTCCTTAACATACAAATCCCAACGTCCAAACATAGACCTGAACTTTTCGGGTTTTTTTAAATCACACTTGAAAACAAACGCTATTTCTGGCCACGTATGAAATGCACTAATTCAACCCTGTAAATAATGTATAATTTTGCGATATAGCAGTGAGATGTAAGCAAAAACGTTGTAGCGTAATAGTTTTTATTTCTGTTCTACCTAAATAAAGCAAAATTAAGCAGATTGCAAAGTTTTAATCTTGAAAAGAAGAAACATTTTAAATAAAACTAATACAGGGAATAAATACAGATAGACCACCCCTACAGACGAAATCTGTCTATCTGTTCAACACTGTTGCTTTCCGCGTTATACTTGAGAGAGAAATCGGATATTTTTGAATGGATTTGCGTAGACATGCATGAGCAGAAATACATATTAATCAGAGATCACTAATAGAGAAAGATGAATAAATCTTTAAAGCATAATATGCAATAATGTTCTGCTTTATGTGAAATCTGATTTTTATGGAATATAAACTCATGTTTGGGAAAATTGCAACACCATGAAGGACTTAGGCGAGTGAACTCAAATTTTCAGGAAATGCAAATTAGCGCATGATATACAAATGATTAGAATTTCAAATCCGTAGCGCATGCGTATGCTGAGCAGCGCCCTCTGAACGGCGGATGGATCCGAATAAATAGACGGCTGTAGCGAGGCGTGTATGGTTATCGGTGGTTATCTGCCTTCTTATCTTACCTTCTTTGCAGCGCGGCAGGTACAGCTTCTTCCTTGGCCTGCGTATTCCCCGGATATGTCACCGATTGAACATGTGTGGGATTTCGTTCGTCGGCGCCTCGCTCGTGATCCTCGTCCTGTTGCTTCTGCAGACGAACTTTGGGTGCGCACACAAACAATATGGAATGCTCTTCCTCAGGCAGAGATTCAAAATTTGTTTGACTCCATGCCACGTCGTGTAGCAGCACTTATTGCGGCGCGTGGTGACTACACAAAATACTGATTCCGATCTCTTGTTATTGTTTGTTTGCTTTGAACATTTAATCATTTATTTGTACCACTACCACTCAACTGTGTATTAAATTTCATTCAATTATATCGATTCCTTCATGGTGCTGCAATTTTCACAAACATGAGTTTATATATGATGTATATATATGTTTATGTATGTTATATGTAACATATATATGTTCTATGGAATATTATTTTTATAGTTTTAAAAATACCAAAACAATATGCAAGCAACTTTATTTTGAGAAATAATTAGAGAAATAAATAAAATCATTTTCTATAATATTATCTTTCTCTCATAAATTACTTAATTTTTTAAAAATATACAAATTATAAAAAAATTAAATTACAATATAATCAAATTATAATTTAATTTATTAATTATATAATACCATAGATTTCAAATAGGAAACAATATAGTTATCACAAAAAGTTGGAGTTATCGCAAAAGTGAAGTTCACTAATTTCATCGTACTTAATTCAAAAATTCATATGACTTCAGTACTATAAGAAAGTAAAATGTTTTATTTATTTTTACATTAGAAGCAAACACGTGCTGCTTTTTTAAAACTCCATTCCCATAATTTCAATTGAAGTATTGCTGTTTCACAAACTAAGGAACACTATTTTTTTACCAGTGATTTCTCGAGAATTGGCATCGATTTCTTAAAACTAAAGAACTAAAATTTACAAAATTACACCCTATTTGATAGGTTTGGTTTAGTTAATCGCTCTGCGATCATTTTGTACACATTTTAGGCGAATTAGACCGGGACCTACAGTTTACCATGTATTCCGAACCACTAACTCCAGGATTAGAACCTGAAGCCTGTGGTTCCACAGGCCAGAGCGCTGGCCAATTGATCATCAAGCCGCTCTCAATTTGATAGGATAAAAGAAAAAAACTTTAATGGACTATAGCAATCCAAAATCCCGCCACTAAAATATTAATTGAAGTAGAAAAAGAAAGTGCTTTCCTTTTTTTTTAGTGAGCACTGCAAATTAAGTACAATATATTTAAATACATCATGCTGCTATTATCATATTTTAATACATCATGCATCATACCTACTCTATATATTTAAATACACCATACATCATACTACTATGCTCATCAGCATCATGCTTAAATACATCCTAAACTTGTATTTAATTTCAAATCGTTATTTATTTATCATACATATTTAAATATTTGCATCCATGGGCAGCTAGCCATGATCTTTCTTTGAAACACTCTATAGTGGGACACGGATTTTGCAAGCCCCTTCGCCCCAGTGGACCCTCCCCTTTAATAGCGTGTCTCAGAGGTACTTTCAAAAGATGCTTTTCCATTCCTCACGCACAGAGAGGGGTGCATTGGTGAAGGGGGGGAGGGACCCTGAGGCCGCTGTTCTGCGAGGGAAGAAGATCGTCTTTTGTGCTCAAGGAGAAAGGCGGGGGAGTGATCAATGGAGAGATGACACCTCCGCTGAAGGAAGCAGTGTGCATCAAGTTGTTAGGACTGAATTTCGGAAAAGGATTTTAGGGAAGAGTGGAGATTTTTTTTTCTTTAAGGAAAGATTAAAAGTAAAATCTATTTGAAAAGGATTTAAGACTTGTATTATTATTTTTTTTTTCTCTTTTTGAAAATTTCTCCTATTAATTTTTAGTTTATTTATAACTGAAATTTAGCTTATTAATAACCTGAAATTGTATTTTTTGTACCATTTTTACCCCATTACTCATTAATCTAATAGAAATAGTGTAGAGTTTCATTATTACTGGTGATTCTTGATACAGAGTCCAGTCACATTAATGTGACCGCCTGTCAAAAGCCAGAATATACACTCTTGTATATTCTGGCTTTAAGGGTCTGAATGGACGAGTGGCTAGCGCTCTGGCGCTTGGTACCACAGGTTTTGGGTTCGAGTCCCGGCTGTGCCATGGTTGTTTGTAGTGGTTCGGAATCCACTTTAAAAAGTAGGTCTCGGTCTAATAGGATCGTAGAGCGTTGCGGGGGCCTTGTTACTCCGCGTCCGTAGCTTATCTTCAAGTTACACGCGCCCCCTGGGTAATGCAAAGTGTGTACGTCTGTGCAGCACTTGCCTTAAGGCATCCAAGACGTCCATGTCTGTGTTTGCCAGCTGCATTAGAAAAAAAAATATTCTGGCTTTAAGTGGAGTGTGGAATGTGATATTTAAGTGGAATTCTTCATATACACTCCACTGCATTGTGCTGCCACCTGCCTTTTGGGATGGGTTATTTCACTTTGACGTCGAAAGTAGGTGGTGGTCACATTAATGGGACTGGACTGTGTATATTCCCTATACTAAAAATATAGCTGCGAAAGTTGTGATAGTATCCTGCAATGATTGCTTATTGGATAAAGTTCTTCGTGTTGTCCCTAGTATGAAGACAAACATAAATTGGGAATTGGTTTGGTTTGGTTTGTCGCTCTACAGTCATCTTGTGCACGAGAGGGCTAAACAGACCTATAGTTTAAAGTGGATTCCGAACCACTAACAAACATACATACCACTGCCAGGATTCGAACCTGAAACGTATGATTCCAAAGGCCACAAATTGGGGAAAATATATCCCTTACGCGTTTTTTCTTAATGATTCCTCTTACTTTAAGTTATCATCCCTTTTTTTTCTTTGAGATGTGGTAATTCAGCAAGTAAACATTGTAGAATATCAGGATATCAGATCAAGTGATCAGTATTTAAAAAAAAATTGTATTCAAAACTTAAATTTCCATTCAATTCTAAAGAATTTAAATAATTTCTTCCCTCTTTAAAAAACATGATTTTTGGTATTCATAAAAAATTGAATATAAAACTGTTAAGTAGAGAGACGATATAAAATAAAAAAAGGCTATTGATTTTGATGGATTCTATATTCGTATTTCTATTTTAAAACTTAATTACAATTCATCTATTGAAATCCGTTTTATTGTTACTTATCCTATGGAAAAAATTGTCCACTTATTCTCTAGTTCTTAAAAAAGAATAGTAGCTCAGAAAATAATAAATTTTAAATTAACAGAAGATTATATAAGAAATGAAAGAGCATTATTTACAACAAATACGCTTAAATATGCATTTTTAATTATATTTGCCATTATTTATTTATTATGAAAACCTTTTTTAAAATAAGATTACCCATATAATCTACAGCCATTAAACCTTTAAATCTTAAAATTTGTGCTAATCATTGCAGACAGTCAAAATAAATTTTAAAAACAATATTGAATTTAACTATTCCTATTCTAATCTTTCCTATTACCAATTAAAAGAACTGTAGTTTTAGCATGGTTGTTTTGATAGCATAAAATTTTTAAGTATTTCAGAAGTTTCGTTTTAGGAAGAACTACTTCAAATTATAATAAATTAGCAATATTAGTAACAGCTCATATTTTTAAAAAATAAAAACTGCAGATGATACATCACTAAAATATTTATGCATAAAACTTGATCATTGTTTAAAGAAAACCTGATTTTACAAATGAATAAATGTTATCAGTTGTATTTGTAAATAATTTCATTGGAAAATGATTGTAAACAAATTTCATGGAATTAATATGGAATACGTACATCTTTACAAAAAAATTAGTAAAAAAAATTATATCAATATTTATACAAACGTTGCCATTGATTTGATGCTAGGATGAACTTTGTTTTTCTTTAACCTTTTTTTTTTTTCTATTATTAAAAAAATTATTTTTCTTCATGTTGTAAAAATGAAATTTTATGTGAAAATTCGTTTTGTTGTGAAAAGTTTAAAGTATATCACTACTTCTACAAGCACTGGCAATATATTCGTTGTAAGGTTTTTAGGTACTGAATTTTATATCGTGATATATGATTTTTATATCGTGAAAAAAGAATTTTTTTTTCATCGATTTCAAATACACTGTGATTTATTATTTCGATTCCAAGCTAATACTTAATAATTTTATTTATTTAAATTGATGGTATGAAAAAAAGATTTATTTTTTAAAATTATTTAATATAAAAATTACCTTTTTACTGAACGAAAAATATTCTTGATATTATATATTTTTGGTGTTATCTATTCTTAGTATTATATATTATTATTCTTAATTATATTCTTAGTATTAAAGATAGTACTATATACTTTACTTTATAAGTTATACTAAATTAAAATTATTTTAAGTGAAAACGGATATTTTATACTATTAGTTATTTTATACTATTATTTTTGTGTATAAAACTTTATCATTATTTAAAGAAAAAATGATTTTACAAAGGAATAAATGTTATCAGTTCTATTTGTAATTAACTTCATTGGAAAATGATTGTAAACAAATTTCATGGAATTAATATGGAATACGTACGTCTTTCGTTTACAAAAAAATTATATCAATATTTATACAAACGCTGCCATTGATTTGACGCTATGATGAACTTTGTTTTCTTCAATACTTTTCTTAAGTTCTATTAGTGAATAACGCATTACAAAATTCTTCTTGTTCATGTTCTTCATAAAAATAAAAATTTGATGTAAAAACTCGTTTTGTTGAGAAAAGTTTAAAACTATATCAATCACTTCTACAAACACAGACAGTATATTCTTCGCAAGATTTTTATATTCTGAATTTTATGTGATTTTTATGCAACAATTTTTTCATCGAATTTAAATACACTATGATTTATTATTTCGATTCTAAGCTAACCCTTGATAATTGTATTTATTTAAATTGATCTTTATTTATAAAGAAACACGTTTGAAATTTTAGAAAAAAAAAGATTTATTTTTTTAAATTATTCAATACAAAAACTACAATTTCACTAAACAAAAAATAAATATTCTTAGTATGAAAGATAGCACTATTCTTTACATTGCAACTTACACTAAATTAAAATCAATTTAAGTGAAAATGGATATTTTATACTATTAGTAACTTGCATAACATAATAAAACAGAACCAGTATACATAGTGGTCAATAGACATTTTTCAATTCCTTCTCTTAGCTCACACTCTCCCTATATATATATCTTGTTCACATTTTCAATCGTTCATAAAATACTTTTTATTCATCAACTCAAGTTCAAATACATTTTTTTGAACTTGTAGTGGATGACACTTGATGTTAATACAGTTTTTTCAAATATTAATTCATTCATTAAATTTAATTAATTCATTTTATTTTTTTTTAGATTTAAGTTGCATATGTCTAGCAATAGATGGCGCCAGATAAACTTAAAATAATGAAGGAAAATTATTTATAAAAGACTTTCTGCAATAGAGTGAAAAAAAAGTAGGAGTTGACTTTTTTATTACTTTTTGGAGTTGAATTTTTATATTACTTGTTAAAGTTAAATTTAATTTTACATTTCCTTAGTTAAAATATTTAAATGAATGACTTATAAAAACTACATCATCAAAGCTAATAGTGAAATTTCTGCTCATACATCTTGCTACCTCAATACACAGATACGTACATCCCATGCGATTTTCTCCTATAGAAGAACTGAACGCCATCAGAGAAGTGAAATTACGATATCAGGTCTGTTTGTCATCCCAACTCTATTGATTCCAAATCGGGCATAATTCAGGAAATAAAAATCACCCAATTCCGCGAACACCGATAATTTCCATTTCCTTTATTACTGACACAAATTATCCTGACTTCCTCTTCTGGAAAAAAATCGAAAGACAACCCATAATCTTTCAAATGATATTAATGATTGCCAGCAACACATCAACATTCATTTAAATAACTTTTTTTTCCTCGGTTGTCTAACCGTTTTTTAGTGGCAGGTCTACCCTGGCGTCAACCCTAGGGGAAGTTTTCGGGATCTTATCCGGAATTTTTTTTCTCCCGATTTTCCTGGAGTGCGACATCTCTGAGTTCCTCTCGGCGCTTCCGTTTCCTACTCTCATCACGGAGATTTGTTACGTGGTTCCTGATTGGTGGCTTCGAATCCTCCAATCGGTGGGCTGCCAATAAGACACGTCACGCTCCTTGGAAGAGTCCCCCTTTTTGTTCAGAAGAATGACCTGCAGTGTTCTTTAAATGCTTCCGAGGATACTTTGCGAAGTTTTATAGAAATCGATTAAGAAAGAATGCGCAAACAGAACTTAATTATTGAAGTCATCTACAAATACAGAAGTACTTCGATATACAGATCTGTGTATCCACTGCAGATATACAAATCCTTGATAAACTATAGATTTGTGTATTCGCTACAGATATACAGATCCTTAATCCAATACAAACCTGTATATCCACTACAGATATACAAATCCTTGATAAACTAGAGATCTGTGTATTTGCTACAGATATACAGATCCTTGATCCAATATAGATCTGTGTATCCATTACAGATATACAGATCCTTGATCCATTACAGATCTGTGTATCCAATATAGAAATACAGATCCCTGATTCATTACAGTTATACAGATCTGTGTATCCAATACAGATATACAGATCCCTGATTCATTACAGATACACAGATCCCTGATTCATTACAGATATACAAATCCCTGATTCATTACAGATATATAGATCTGAGTATCCATTACTGATATACATATCTGGGTATCTATTACAGATATACATATCCTTCAACCATTACAGATATACATATCCTTGAACCATTACAAATATACATATATACATATCCTTAATCCGTTACAGATCTGTGTATCCATTACAGATACACAGATCCTTGATCGATTGCAGATCTGTGTATATATTACAGATATACAGATCCTTCATCCATTTCAGATCTGTGTATCCATTACAGATATACAGATCTGAGTATCCATTACTGATATACATATCTGGGTATCTATTACAGATATATATATCCTTCAACCATTACAGATATATAGATATACATATCCTTAATCCATTACAGATATACATATCAGAGTATCCATTACACATATACAGATCTATGCATCCATTGATATACAGATCCTTGATCCATTACAGATCTATGCATCTATTACGCAGATATACATACGATCACGCAGATCTTTATCCATTACACATAGTTTGGACTTCTGCCAAACGAATTCCTTCCCTAAGAAATAAACGGGATGTGATTAAACTGTTGCAAATGAACTTTTGTCACAACTCATTCTTTCGTGTTCATACAATGCGTCGTGGGTGCGTATAAGAAATCCGTCAACTGTTAAGTCCTTTCTGTAGACTCGAAGAGAAGAATAACTTCTTTAATCCCCACCTTGGGGATGCACACTCTTTATTGAGGGTGAAACATTATACAATCAAAGTAACGTCATGGTGTCCGAATGAGCAGCACATATGTCATTCCAATGGCAGATAACTTTATGTCAGTTTTCGATATTCGGGAACACCATTTCATTTTAAATTTCTTATTTATTAGTTCCTCATTTATTAATTAATTTCTTACTTATTAATTCTTTATTATGACTATTAATTCCTTACTTATTAATTCCATCAGGTTTTTATGGGAGACCTTAGTTATTATTACTATTAGGATCTAAAATTCATCAGATTTTATGTCAATGGATTTAATAAGGGTTTTTTTTATTGAACGTCTTCATAAAGGCTGATAAACCTTATTTAAATGGATTATTTAATTGATTATAGATTATTTTGATTAATTGATTATTTATATGGCATTAAATAATAAATTTTGTTGCTAAAGATTTCTTTTTCTTTCAATATAACTGTGTATATGAGAAGAGGAAATCTTTACTGCTTATTTTAATACTTATACTTATTTATACACTCATTTTATGCTTATATTGTGTAAAAATTATTCTAGAATAATTTGCTGTTACCTTTAATTCTTTTCAAATCAGAATTTGGGGTCTATTTCAGTAAAATATTTGATCTTGCTGAAAAAGAAGATCTAATAAATCTCCATCTCTGAATTTAATGTCTCGTTTTTGGATTTTAACTCAAAACTTATTCTGGCTTAAAACGTTTTTATTATGTGGCTAACATGTCCAATTTTTAAAATATTTAGTAATATAAAGTAGATATACTTAATCATATAGCTATATAATTTATAATTTCGTTTAAATTATTCTTTTTAATGTATTGAAAGCAAAAGGCTTATTATGTTGATTATTTTGCGTCATATTAATTATTTTTAATGGCATTCATTACTTTTAGATAAACGAAATAATTATATGTCCCATCAGCATTGAAAATATGTATTTTCGGCCAGCAGCGTACATTTCAAAGAATGAATAATAAATTAAATTTAACGAATAAAATAAAGAAAGAAAGCTGAATTTATCTCGGATTTTCCCCCTAAAATATGATTTTATACACGTTTCGACAGTAATAGGGGAAGTTATTTACTTAAAGCACATTTTCTTCCATTATTTCCCTTTACAGCCATCATTTCAATTCTTGCACACAGCAAGTTCAAAAACAGCTTTGTAAAGTTGGCTTACCTGTAACAGGACTGTACTAGTCAAAGAAATACATTTACAGGAAACCAACGAGTCACTTTAAATTTATATTCTAGCAGCATAAATACCTTTATTCATCATATTAAGTTTTAAAGTATATTAGAATTTGAATATTGCGTAATTAGATTAAAATGATATATATCTTTTTAGATCAGAGACATAGAAAAGTTTAAACGCATTACATGTATTGAATTATACGAAGATAATATCAGAAAAATATAATGAAGATAATTTTCGAAAATGTATGAACTTCTAAATTCGAATCCATTATTTAATACTGAAAAGGGCATTTCTAACGAATCACCAGTTTTTCTTAATTTTACAGCAAATTCAGGGTCCGTTTTTTCATTTTAGAGAAAAATAAAATTGTTGATATAAAGGGGACTGGCTACTAGGGATACTATACTTGGGTAGTACTATATTATTATACTTCAACCTAAGTAGATTGCTTACTCTATACATGAATAAAACGTCTCACGAGTCAAAAGCTGCCGCTATGATTCACCCAGAATTAATTCATACACTACGTAAATTACTTCAAAAATACTGAAGTGACAATTGCCTAATAATGAAGTTGTCCAAAAACTCTCAACAAATTAATGAAAATGAGATCCTCTTTTTTGGAAACCACCTCACGGGGTTTATTTTAAATAACATTGAGATATTTTGGAATACATTAAATCAAATTAAGCGGAATTCCTTTGGAATTCATTAAATATTTAGTGACTTGATGATATTTATAAAATATAACCATGCAAACATGCTATTTTTTTTAAGTATTAGGACATAAAATTTAAGGTAAATTTTGTAATATGGTAAAAAATTATTGGAAAGGTAATTAAGTTTACAATAAATAGTTGAATAATATAAATCATATTTGAATTTGCTATTTAACGTACTTTCTTTACTATAAAACGATGTTGTCTGTAGAGTTATATCTATCTGCGAAAGGATATTTCTTGTAGTATGAATAACACAGTCAACTGTATGATCCTCATGTATAAGCTTGATAATTTTAAAAAGACAGTAAATTGCAATTTTTATTGTGCAATCTATTTGCATTTCTTTCAATAAACAAACGATATTTGATATTGGGACATTTTATTACTGTCAACTCAGTAAACTCTTTTACAGTTTGTTGCGCAACAATCTCTGCAGTTAGATTTCTTTGAAAAATAAATGCTTGAAACTGACCAATTGCAATACTTTTCCTTTTTTATGTAAAATGAATTCCGTTTAAAAAAACTAACGAAAAGAAATTCGCTCTAACGCAATTTACGTTAAATAGAAATATACGTACGTTAAATAGAAATTCGCTTCTAGAAATTCGAACTAACGCAAATTCTCGAGGCACATCAAACGGGAACAATTGCTTTTAGAATAGTTGCATCTCTTTGAGCCAAAAATTTCATAATACTTGAAAATATTAATCTCAGTCAGCTAAAATTAAGTAAATTTTTAGGCTTTCTTTAGTTATAAATATTAATCCCAGTCACCTAAAATTAAGTAAATTTTTAGGCTTTCTTTAGTTTATAAATATTAATCTCAGTCACCTAAAATTAAATAAATTTTTAGGCTTTCTTTAGTTATAAATATTAATCTCAGTCACCTAAAATTAAGTAAATTTTTAGGCTTTCTTTCTTTATAAATTTCCGACGTATAATAAAAAGATGGGAATGATTTCAAAGACCACCAGCTTTAGTTTACAATGGGTAAATCATACTAAATGAGTTCCAACCTAGTACGAGGAGACAGTACGGATAAACAGATTATTCCAAGGCGTATTTTAGACACAACGAGAAATTAGAGAATTTTCTTTATCTCCTGAGCTGCGATATAAATTCATGATTTATTTTAGATCTAAATGATCCGTGTTTCAGTTGATCTAAGTATAATATTAATCTTATTTCTCGATAAGATTTTCATTAGTATTCTGCGCTGACAAAATATAGCATGCAAAAATTATATTCATCAATTCTGCAAAGTACTGATAACAACGTAAAAACTAATGCCTTCAGTTATAACCAAGTTGATAATAAAATTGTGAATCAACCACAATAAACCATAGTCATAATCATCCACAATAATCATAATCAAAAAACTGTTCAGAATCAACCATAAATAAATCATAATCAATCATAATAAAATCTGCAACAAAATCAGCTGTCTGAGGCAGCTGAAGTTCACTGAGCAAGTTTACTGACTTCTTTAACTTGTATTATTTGATGCTAATTGCTACACGTCCTACATATGTATGTATGTGCTATATGGCCCTTATTATTCCTTCCTCATTGGTGCAACAGCCCTTTGTGGGCCAAGGTCATCTGCCTAATGCGATTAAGAAACAGGAGATGCTTTCTTTTTACGAGATAGAACTGTCGGCCCTACGCTCAACAGTCATATTAGGCCGGGACCTTCAGTTTAAAGAGGATTCCGAACCACTACAAACATCCATGGAACCGCCGGGACTCGTATCATGGGGCACAGAGGCACAGAGCTCTAATTGCTTTGTCATCAGGCCCGAAACCCTTACTATGTATAGTTTATGAAACAATTCTAAGATTTTTTTTTATCGTTATGAAATGTCTTTTAAGCATATCTTTTGTTTATTATTTTACCCTGATAAATTATTTTAATAAATTCATGTTAATTTTAAATTTAAAAAAAAATTGTTAAGCAACATAATAATGCTTTCTAGCTATTCTAGAAAATCCTAATTAATTACTTAATTTTGAAATTACTTAATTGCTTTAAATTGACTTAGTATATGCACCTTAGGCAATATGGAATATTTAATGAAAATAAGACGCAATAAAAGAAAAAAAATGCGAACCTAAACATAGACAGTATCAGGTTATTTGGTGTGTGTAGAGAAAATCAATTCCCATACTTTTCATTTTAATATTTATTGAACATAAGAATTAAAAATCCAAGTAAAATCTTAATGAAAATAAAAATTTTAAGCACTTTATTCGGATGAAAATAGAATGACAGAATAGAGAATTCCGAATTAAAAGGCTTTTTCAGTAAAACTTTTTAAAAGTAAGTATTTTTAAATTTTTTAAGGAAGTAAAACATTTTTTTACAGCAATACAGAGACAAAATAAGAAAACAATTCACGATAACTTAGAGTTTTTTTTTTTGTCAAAGTAAAGAGAAAAATGAAGAAGAAAACAGGGGGAGTGGATGAAAATGGTAATGGTTAACCGATTTATAAAAACCGCTGGTAAAAAAATGAATGATGTGTCATGATATTAAGACATTTTTATTCTCTTAGATCTTGGGAACCTATTAAATGTTATTGTTGTTCTAAAGCAACTGAGAGGCTGTTAATCTTTATGCCATAAGCAAGGGCTGCACCGCTGTTACTCATTTAGCACTACCCAGGGGGTTCGTGTACCTTGAAGGTATGCTACTGACGCGAATAACACTACCCCCTCAAAGCTCTACGAACCTATTAGACCGGGACCTACGTTTAGTAGTTCCGGACCACTACAAACATCCTCGAACTCGAAGCATGTGGTACCGAGTGCTAGAGCGCTAGCCACTCGGCCATCTGGGCCCTAACTATTGAATGTTTCTCTTAGTCTTTTTTGTGAAATTGGGTACCTAAGATCATAACGGAGACTGAAATGATTACTTCGTTTCTGGTTTTTGAGATTCTATTATGGAAAATATACTTTGGCATTGAATGCATTCCAGAATTAGTTCGAGTTTAATAAGCATAGGTCTGAACAAGTAAAGAATATTTACAGGAATAAAAATATTAGAATTATTATCATAAAGACATTTTAAAAAATTATTAGAAATATTCCCATACTATGTATGTATGATGTGTAAAACATAAATGGAGATAAATTTCTACCATCAGGTTTTCCATGTTATATCAATCTAGCTATTTAATAATTAATCTGTACTGCACTTTATTTTCAAAATGTAAAAGTTTGAATATATTTATATAATGAACTAGAATTTGTATATTTCATAGGATTTAAAAGTAAATGCGCAGTTTTTTTTTAAAGTAGTTTTAATATATTATTTCATGATTTCTATTCTTGATATTAATATAATAACAATAACAAATAACTGAATATTTTTAAAGTACATAAAACGTAGGTATTAAAGTTATTTATTTTCTATAAACAGTAAAAGAAATAAAATTCTTAAAAACATTTAATTATAAAATTAGAAGGTTTTCCGTTATTAATGCTTGTTATGAAGTTATAATGTCATTAATGGTGTTGTTCGGCAGAAATTGATTTGGACACAATTAGCTCCTGCAAATGTACTCTCCATTTTTGAAGTCTCAATATTCAACTTGGAAACTTTTAAACAACATTACAGAATTCTAAGTCCATCGAAAAATGCTGTCTGATGTAGTATTAATCTACATTTTCATACTAATATCAAAACAATTCCAGTGAAAATTGAAAATTCCAAATAGTTACACTGATACTGATATCAAAATTATGTATTATAACCAGTTAATTCTAAAATTAAAATCTGGCATTCTATTTAATGTGTTTTTTAATAAAAACATGGTTTTTATTTTTTTTAAATATTATTTAATCATTTTTAGAAACTATAATAGGTTATAGTTATGAAATTATATAAAGATATAGTACTACTGTAAAAAATCATCTGTAAAAGCAAGTTAGCTATTAAATTAATCAATGCGCTTTCTACTAGAAACTAATAAAAATTAATAATTTGATCATTTTTATGAAACGATATAAGATTACAATGTACTGATATCAAAATAACTGGTTAAAGTCAACTAACTATCAGATTAAAATCTTAAATTCTACTTCATGCATTTTCTATGAGAACATGGCTTTTAACTAATTTAACTAAATTATTGATTATTCCTTTTTTTATGACACTACAGTACAGTTACAGATATAAAACTATTTAAGGCTATAGTGCTACTCATATCAAAATCATGTGTTAAAATTAGATAATTATTACATTAATAACTCGCATTCTACACAATGGGTTTTTTATGAGAACGTAGTTTTTAATTAATAAAAATAATTATAAAGAACAAAACTATAGTAATTTTGTGATATACTATATTTTATTATATACAATATGTTTATATATATTTTATGCAATATTTTATGATATACTATATTTTTATGAAACTATTGTAAAGAAAATTCAATGTCTCTGATACAGTTTTCCACCTAATTTTATAGCAATCTTCGAGTAATTTTAAATCAGACAACTGATAAACTGATTATCTACAGAGACTGAATGCTTTACCATATTATTATTATTATTAATGTGAAATTTAATATTCAAGAATTAATTGTGACTGGATTAATTAATATCTTCCGTTTATGTAGAACTAATTATGCAACTATACAATTTTATAAAATCGACGTAATAGAGAAACCAGATTTTTCAATACATTTTCATGAATACATTTTGAAGCACCTATTTCGAGAGTTATTTATTAACCGAAATGAACTCTCCAGTTACGATTCCCGTAAATGATCTCATCGCATTGCAAATGCATCCAAACACACACAAAGGCAGTGGGAAAAATTTCATTTGCGATTTTCACTTGATTGAATCGCGCCTCATTACCGCCTTAACTCGATGATAAAACACTTTTAACGAGCTCAGACGATTCTTTTGGGGGGGAGAGCAACGAGCGGTTTATCAAAAGGAAGCGGCAAATTCTCGTCTGGGGGCTAGAACACACCCCTTTTCCTCAATCCCATTGGCGTGTTTGTGGCACGCAGACAATGGCTGAGCAAACCGAATTTCGTGCCGGCATATCGCTTGCACCTGCGGCTCTTTCGGCGATCGATGGGAGAGGAAGATGCTCTCAGATTGAGTGTGTGGCGGTCAGGAATCGTTTGGTCAGTGGTCGGATTTAGGACCCTGTACTCTTTACGAGTAATCGTCATCATAACTGGCTCGACAACCCGTTGTGGGCCTTTTTGGCCTTCTTTAAAAGATCCAGCCAGACTGTTCTCCTCTTGGCCGGGGACCTCACTAGTTTTTTATCTTAATAACATTAAAATCAGAGTCTAAGCAGTGGACCTCCAGTTTTTGATCTTAATAACATTAAAATCAGAGTCTAAACAGTGGACCTCCAGTTTTTGATCGTAATAACATTAAAATCAGAGTCTAAACAGTGGACCTCCATTTTTTTGATCGTAATAACATTAAAATCAGAGTCTAAACAGTGCACCTCCAGTTTTTGATCTTAATAACATTAAAATCAGAGTCTAAATAGTCGACTCATCTCTTTTTTGGTCTTCCCTTTGGTCGCTGTCTAAAAGGTGTTACATTTAAAACCCTCAAAGCAGCTCTATCACTTACCATTTTCATGAGATGACCGGCCCATCTCATTCCGTTCAGTTTAATACATTTTAGAATGTCAATATCTCTAAAAAGTTTGTAAAGTTCAAAATTGTATCTTCTTCGCCAATTTCCATTGACAATGATACCACCAAAAATAGTTCGTAGCACTTTTCTTTCAAAGATTGCCAACATTTGCCTCCTCTCTTGCTGTTAGTGACCATGTTTCAGGTGCACATGTTAACACTGGTCTTATGAGACTTTTATACAGTAAAATTTTAGTTCTTCTTTTAATCAGGTGGAATCCTAATTGGCTTCCAAGACCAAATAGGCAGCGATTGTCAGCAATCGGATCTTGGGGCTGATTTCATTTTGGTATTCAATCTCAGATCCCAGGTAAGAAGATAAAAGTAATACGGAGTACAGAGGCACCTGAATTGTTGCAATTATTTGTCGATTCTGTGTGGGCTTTTAAAATTTCTGAACCGAGATGTCCCTCTAGAGGGTTTAATACCGGGGTGTCCAACCCACATCCCACCTCGAATATTTTTCCGCCCCATGAGATTTATCACACTTTTACAAAATAGATTTATTTTAAAAAGGGCCAAGTAGTGAAAAACAATGCATCAAAAAATGTGTGCATCCCTACATTCAAATATTAACTGTCGAAATTACGAGAAAAAATTAACTTAGATTTTAAAATAATATTCTTGCGAATAGATGGTATATATTGCTTGTTTTACTTATGAGTTTGCAGTTATAAGTTCGCAAAATAATTAAATTACATTCTGTGAACTCATGATACGCACGCATCTTGGAACATCTAATATAATGGGCTTTATGTTTCACTTTAAGTGACCTCAATGACGCAGTGACCATTCGTAGATACGCATACTTGATAGCAGAGCAAACCAGACACCTAAGTTGAAATTATTAGCGCTTTTGCTTCAACGTACACCTGCGAAGCGTTTTTTCTAAAAATGAAATTGACCAAACACAAAACTTGATGTTCGTGTTTGGTCAATACCACTAATTGTGTTATTGATCACCAATTGATGTTGGTGTTAAGCCAATACCAATACCAATTAGTGTTTGGTCAAACATAAACATAACGGACGCTAACCTGCAACACCCATTACGATGAGAAAATACCCAAATTGAAATCGATTTGCATAAGCTAAGTGAAAGAGTGGAGAAACAAATATCACACAAGTAAAATAAATATTTTTTAAAGATTTCATTTGATTTCATTTATATTTCATTTTTACTGCTATATATTTCTTTACAACGTGAGTTTGGTATCATTATTATTATATTATCTGTGTTTACATGTAAGAATGATAGTAAACACAAAAATAATAACTCATTATGTTTCCAATCTTCACGTCAAAAAATGTCTATAGTGAGTCCAAATCTAATTTGAGGATATATAATTTTATATGTGCCCCGCGGAGTTAGGATGCATTTCCAAAGTGGCCTGCAAGATCTTTTGGGGTGGTCACCCCTGGTTTAATAAAATAATTAGAGTGTACAAATCCTCAAATATCACCCTGGGGCCTGCAAATAGCACGGTCGACACTTAAAATTCTACTTAACTTGTATTTAAATACAATTCAAACTATATGTATTTTATAGTTTAGATTCAACTTTTCGTTTGTTTTCACTTAAAATCAGCCTCTTTTAAAGCAAGAACTACTGATAAAGAGATCTGGTCACAAAGCAAGTAATAAAATGAAAAATCGAGTTTCAAAATACGAACTGAAATTGCAATTACATTTTGAGAGCTAAATATGACTGTATTATTTATTTTTTCATTATGCTATTTTTATATCACTAATTTAAATTTTCATTGATTTTTTTAATATCATTACTATAAACTCTTGAATAAACGGAGAATATCGATGCTCACGCCCTCATTGTGAAATGTCGTGTCAATATGAGCAATATATTTTTATAAATATTTTTTGCCACCATGCCACCAAAATGAAAGGTTTAATTTTACAAGCACACATGCTAAGTGGATTGCAAGTCAATGGATGTCTGTTCTTTGTAGTGATGAGTCTATATTTTGTTTGAAAATTTACTCAAGAAGATTGTTGATCTGGTGGTGGTGGGAAACTCACTAGTAATCCTGTCATATCTATGAAAGATTTGTTTGATTCGGCGCATATGTGTGGGAAGAAATCTCTTTAAATGACTACACTGACATGTAAGAGTTCCTAAGAGGCACTGTGATAACTTAGTTATTTAGAGACGACATTCTCCATGCAATTGTTCGTATTTAAATAGGTACAATTGGTGACTTCTTCATCCTACAAAACAAAAATCCTAGACCACATAAAGCTGATTTGGTGAAGTACTGGAAACGTAGAGGAAATGATGCGTATGGGTTGGCCAGCATGTTCTTTGGGCTTAACCCGATCGAACGTATTTGGGATTCTTTGAGTATGCGAATGTCTGCACTTGAACAGTCTACGTGTCTTTGAAATGCCTTGATACAGCAATAGGCTTTACTGCCAACTGAGTTAATAAAAACATGATTTTGAGCATGGAACATTGTTGTCATGATTCTAAAGCTGTTAAACCTTGCCACTCTTCCTATTGAAGCTGATCCCACATTGAAATCAAATAGTATGTTTTTGGAATGTTATGTATTTCAATAAAGAAAACAAGCGGATTGTTTTTCTTTTGCGGCTAATTTATAAAGCACTGTTTGATTAATGTTATTTAATTAAATTATACGCCCTGAATAAACAATCGATTTTTCTCCCTTACTTTTTGAAAACCAATGCAATTCCTAAAATTGAATAAGTTATTTTAGCTCTAATGCGAAATTCATTTATTGTAATTTGAATTAAAAATTATTAAATTTTATAAATAAAATTATGGCCCCAGCAATTGATAAATGAGCAATTCGATTACAGAGACAGAAATAAAATCAAACGGCAGCTTTAATTTTTCCACTAAAGGAAAATCCCAATACGAATTGTGTATCATCCGAAAGTCTATTAAATAATTTTAATATACTTTTATACTTTTTTTATACTGGTACTTTTAATACATACTTGTATATTTTTTATACTTGTACTTTTACTACATACTTGTATACTTTTTAATACTTGTACTTTTACTACATACTTGTACACTTTTACTACATACTTGTACACTTTTACTACATACTTGTATACTTTTTTATACTTGTATACTTTTACTACATACTTGTATACTTTTTTATACTTGTACTTTTACTACATACTTGTATACTTTTTATACTTGTATACTTTTTTATACTTGTACTTTTACTACATACTTGTATACTTTTTTTATACTTGTACTGTTGTATACATTGTTGGGACTAGTGTAATGAAATCTTACCTTGCGCTTGTGTCGGTGAGGGAGAACCCCAGGCACCTTTGTAAGCGGGCTCTGCAAAGACAAAGAAACAGGTATGTAGATATTTATAAAGAACAACATTTTTATAAAGTAAAACATATACAATTAATAAGAGGAATTCGCCATCCTTTTCATTTACAGTACTAGGGCCTGAATGGTCGAGTGGCTAGCGCTCTGGCGATCGGTACCACAGGTTTCGGATTCAAGTTCCGGCGGTACCATGGATGTTTGTAGTGATTCGGAATCCACTTTTAGCCGTAGGTCCCGGTCTCCTATGGCTGTAAGAGCATCACAGAGCAACAGTCAGACTTCTACCTACGGGTGCTCCTTCACAACAGAAGCTGCTTCCTTCCCCTTCAACCATGAGTCCATACGGGTTCGTGGGCTTGGTTTATATTAGATATCTACCGAGTGGTATAAGTAACAACAACAACAACAACCACAACGTTTACAGCACTTGAACACCCGAAAGATTATCTTTACTTGACCATCGAAATCAATGGCTACATCCAATCAAAAATTGATTTAATAGATTTAAACATAAATATACACAAGTTATTAGAAAACTTTTTTATTTACAAAGCTCTTTTCCAAGCCATATTTTAAATCATTTTCAAGCTTTGAATTTTTATGCATGTTTCATTGTAACACCCCAACGACAAAAATGTATATAAACAATTACCAATCTACAAGGTAATTGGTAATTGTTTATATACAATTAATAGCAATATATTGACAATTGGTAATTGTTTATATACAATTCTATATTGTTTGCTTACTTATTAATTAGTTATAAACAAATTTATTTGAGAAACTATTTTCTGCATTATTGTTTTTTGTTCTAATGCAGCTGGCAAACACTTAGACAGCTTGGACTTGGATGCCTTGAAACATCTCATGCTTCGAAATCTGCAGTAGACAAACGACTTTACCCACCAAGGAGCTGTCGCGCCAATGAAGAAGATGAATCATTTTATTCAGAAGTGATCTTGATACGATCAAATAAATTAAAAGAATTGAGTAAGAAGTTTTTTGTCTATGCATTACGCAAAGTATCTTATAATTTAGGTGTTATCAGTGAAAATATATGGTTTTACACATTATAGCTTTTATTATTAAGTAGTACAATAAAAATAGAAATTATATAATATAAATGAACATTATGCACCATCCCATTTTATTAGCAATAATGCAGTTTATTTGAAATGGAATTTTTAGGAAAGGCGATTTATAGTAATTATCATTAGATTTATATAAAATTGGTGTAGTTGGAAATTGCTCGAAATGAACTAATATATGGTGCAAAATAGTAAATCACAGAAAGTTAATTAATATGGTTAGTTTATTGCTAACTTGAAAATCTTCCATCAAGAGAAGCAAAATTTTTATCACAATTTATTCAGCGTATTATGAATCCGATTCGAACAATTAGTATTGCTAAATTCCGATTCATTCCAAATTTTCAGGTACAGGTCCGTATCCAAAACTACTATCATTTAAAAAAAATGCATGCAATGATAAAAAAATGCATATTAATTCAATTAGAAAAATCTCTAATGAAACATAACTTTTACTAAATTAACAATTTTTCAAAAAGCATTGAAATATTTGTTTTCCACAATATTTTTTTTCTAATGCAGTTGGCAATACTTAGACAGTTAATTTTTATGTCAGAAGCAAAGGCTGCACCGCTTTTACTCATTTAGCAGAGGGTAGCTTGAAGATGTGCTACGGACGAGAGTAACACTATCCCCATAATGCTCTACGTCATATGAGACCGAGACCTATGGTCTAAAGGGGATTTTGAACCACTACAAACACTCCTGGAACCGCCGGGACTCGAGACCGAAATCTGTGATACAGACCGCTAGCCACTCGGCCATCAGGCCCCTCTATTTACAAATTAAAAATAAATAAATACCTAATTTGAAACACTTTTAAAGATAACCAACTCACATTTGCGTTAGACATTATCATTTACGGAAATCGCCATGCGGACAATCCTATGATGGTGAAATATCATGACAAAATATATTTGCAATTATTATTTTAAAAAAGGCATTAGGTGAAAAATCGAGCAAATTTTTTTTAAATTAATTTTGTACTAAACTGAAACCTTATTCAAAAATTTCTTAAAAAATAATTTTTTTAGCCCTTGTTGGCGATTTAAGATGAATGGAATCATTTGACGGAAAAAATAATAATAATTAATAATAATATTATTTTAAAAAATGCATTAGGTGAAAAATGGATAAAAAATTTTTTTAATTAATTCTATACTAGACTGAAATCTTATTCAAAAATTTATGAAAAAATCCTATTTTTAGCCCATGTTGGCTACTTACGATGAATGGAATCATTGGATAAAAAAAGAATAATAATAAAACTCATCAAAAAGCGTCAAATATTAATAATCTGACGCATTTTCAAGAGGGTATACAAGGAACACTGTACAAAGCAAACTCAAAAAAGAATATCGGATATTATTATCGCTGTTATTCTTGCTACATCGTTGCTATCAAAACAGCAGCACACGGCACAGTCCCCACAAAATCCGAGATTTTCTTTAAGCAAAACAAACATCAATTGTGCCTTCGCAGCAAAAATTGACGACACAAAAGCACAAAAATAACAGAAAAGAAGAAGATCTAGAGAGAAGACGAGTCTTTTAATGAAAAACCGAAACATTTTTCATGTCGCATTGAATAAGAAGGAAATGATCAAAATTTTCTCAAAAAGCGATGGTTTCTCAAAAAGTATTGCATCCTTTTTTTTTTCATGTCTTCTTCTTCTTCTGAATTTCCATTGAGAATTTTTGCTGGATGTCGAAATCTCAAAAACTGAAGGAGTGCATTATTAAACTCTGAACGATAACATCGATTTCTTCTTTCTGATACTAATATGAATGCATTTGAAGACAGGAAAATGTCTAGCGGGAGTCAACTTGTTGTGAAAATGCTTTGGAGAAACTCTTTTTTTTCAATTGGAGTTTAAAATACTAGGTTGTTCTAGGATTCATAGCAATTCCAATCTTATCTGTGATGCAATAGTATTGTTATTTATTACTTTTGTGAAGAACTGGTTCAAAGTTAAAATGTAATATTTGTTTTGCATTAACTTCTTAATGGATCAGTTATTATTGCTGTTTTTCCAAATAAAATCCGTTTCCTAAAAAAGTTTTAATAAGATTCAAAATATTATGTTCAATAAGTTTTTTTTTTCCAATTCCTTCTATTAGCTCACACTCTCCCTATATATATATCTTGTTCAAATTTTCAATCGTTCATAAAATACTTTTTAGTCATCCACTCGAGTTCAAATACATTTTTTTTAACTTGTAGTGGATGACACTGGATGTCGATACAGTTTTTTCAAATATTAATTCCTTCATTAAATTTAATTCATTAATTTTAGGTTTTTTTTAGATTTAAGTTGCATATATATCTACCGATAGATGGTGCCAGATAAACTTAAAAAAATGAATGAAAATTATTTATAAAGGACTTTTTGCAATAGAGTGAAAAAAAAGTAGGAATTGACGTTAAAATGTTTTTTTATATATTACTTGTTTCAGTGAAGATTTAGAATACGAGGCTGTTCTAGGGTTTATAGCATTGTCAATCTTATCTGCGATGCAATAGTATTGTTATTTATTACTTTTTTGAAGTACTGATTGAAAGCTAAAATGTAATATTTGTTTTGCATTAACTCCTTAATGGGTCAGTTGTTATTTCAAATACAGTTTCGTTCCATAAAAATTTTTTTTACTTAAAATTGAAATTTTTTTTAATTTAATGCTGGTTTTTTCCCCCTTTATACTTCTGCATTTTTGTTCTTTTGAAAAAACTTTCATATTCAGAATAAATAGTACATCGGTGTGTACCTTATGAGAAAGAAGTATTTAAGTTTTACGGAGGGGATTATCTGGTGTAACTGCTCATTGGAAAACAACAGTCAACAACTCGTAGTGCTTTCTCCACATCTCCACATCTCGCTTTTTACCTCCAACGTTCGAAAGGTGAGGGTGGACAATAGTGGGCGTCGTGTAGACCACGAACAAACTACCGACGGGTGATGGGGTAGGACTGTGCCTTCCCGATGGACTTTTAGGGGTAATTCCCTTCATACGCTTGTCATATGGGAGAAAACACGAAAAACGCCTACCAGACAGCTTTACTGACGAACGAGAGGGTTTCACACAAATTGTCATAACCGACATTGATTCTCCTCGTATCCGAAAGCAGAGACTACAGCAATGTCGTCAACGAATTCGCCCTCTAGTACGCTAGTTGCCATATGCAGTTAAGCAATCTGAATATAGAAACGAGACACTCGGTCACAAACTCCATTGAGTCAATTCATTAAGATAACAAATTGCTGTAATAAATGCTGTAAAAAACTGAATATTTGCTATTTGTACTAAATTACTTTCACAAATTCAAATGTTAAACGTTGTTTAATATTTTTTTTCTATTTCTTGTACAACGACGGACTCCATGCATCCCTTATATATGCCACGATAAGTACTGACTGTAAGTAAGGACAGTGCCTTCTGAAGGAATTTTATGAGAAAATGCCCCACATTTTGTGCCGTATGGGAGTAAACAAGGAAATTACCACCAATCAGCTCGACTGTCAATGCAATATACTTCTGCACATCGTTCCAGCGGTATTCTAGTTTCCTCATTTTTGAAAACCGTGACTACAACTGACTACACGACTAGAGTCGACACTAGACCCCCCTGCACGCTAGCTGTGAGAATCACCACTGCTTGATTAGCTTGTAAGATAAGCTGCTCGACAAGATAAGCTTGTTCAATATAAAAATGTATTTTTGCTTCTATTAAAATTTCATGTTATTGAAATGTATTAACATTATCATTAGATTGTTTTCTTTTCTAAGTAGAAAAAAATTGGCAAAAATAAGATCCATTCAATAGATAATTCATATGTATGTATTTACTCAGTGAATAACACATAAATGCATTCGTCATATAGATTTTCTCTTAGAATAGCTGTCATTTTATCCATTAATTAATTAATTGTATAAAGTCATAAAATCTCCAATATTTGAATATTATTTTTAAACAGTTTTTAAGAAAGGACATATGCAACATAATCATATAAATTTAAAGTTCGGATAATGTAGTGCAGAAAAACACACCTTCGATAATTTTATTTCTCTCTGGGATAACTAAAATCAAATTAACTCCTCAGTTACATTTTTAACTATTACTAAATTTGTTTTTTTAAGAACTTATACATACAAGGGGATCCAACGGTCATGGAACAAATTTTAAAAGAGTGGTACAGCTTTCTAAAACATACATTTCTTGTATAAGAATGTAGGGTCCGAAGTGACGCGTTAAAGGAAGAACACACTAAAAAACTGTGTCATGAAAAAAAAAACATTTTTTATTGACAGCATCATTGTAAAGTGCCTTTTTGATTCAATGTTTACAATAAATGCCCAAAATTGCGATCACCAACAGTATAATACATGCGTAATAGGGGTGAATTAGTAATTGACGGACAGTTCCAAAGATGCCAGCCATTTCGCGCATGCTTCAGCTGCAATGGACAATCGAGGAACGAGGTCCTCAATTGAGTCTCGTAAATGAAAACACAGAGTACAAATAAACTAGAATGCGCATCGGTGTTGTAAAACAGAGGACTTGAAACTCGTCCCGTGATCGATATCGGATGATGCATTGTATCTGTCTGTTGCGAGAAATTCATTTGACAGTGTGTTCATTACTTCCGGCATTTCTGTTCGAGTCACTTCCGACCCTACATTCCTAAACAATATACATAAGTAATGAGTTTATAAAAATAGTAAGTTCCTATTGATAATGGTAAATAATCTTCGCCTTTGAAAAAAAATATTGATCTATAAATATTTCTCATAAGGCTTTTTTCAGTACTGATAAGAAACGCATTCTTATTTTTTTAAATACTTGAAAAATTAATATTCAGAGAAAAATAATACATCATTCGTGTATCTAAAATTGTTATAGAATAATAATAAATTTAAATGTTTGCAAAAATTTTGGGGCCGATTTTACAATTAACACTCATTTTAATAAGAAAGCTAAAAATATACGAAGGAAAAAAGTAATTTGAACTAAGAAAAATCAGCACCAAAATTAAAAATGGATAAATTTGGCTCCATACTTTGTTAAATTACCCGTGAATATCCATGTCTTTCAATGGATTTCATAATAACGTTTATTCATTCAACAATTTGGAAATTTCAAAGATAAAAAAATAAAATAAATGGTTCTAAATCACAAATTCACTGGATACTTATAATACACATACTGGAACAGAAAAGCTGTATATCAATGTACGAATCATTGCCTTTCCATTCAAAGTAAATTCTGTTATTGATATCTGTAAACTGTATTATTTTCACATTTTCCTTGATTCATTTTTACAAGCAAGAGATTACTGACAAAAATACATGGAAATAATCTTTTATTCACATTCATAGCGTCTAATTCTAAGAATGGAATAACAATTATTCACACCAAACTAATTATATATATATATATATATATATATGCATTTTAATAAAAATAGGCTATTTCAGAAATCAGCAATTCTTGAATGAGGTATTTCCACATATTATTACAAACATTATACACTAAATAGCCTTGTATTATGTTGATGTGTGGTAACATTTGACACCATCACGTAGTCCTTAAGAATAATGAAATATTTGCCAATATAAAATAAAAACTGTGAAATCTCCATTGGCATATTTTAATCTCATATCTCAATTTCTAATAAGAAATACTCATTTTGAATTCTAACTGTGTAACACATAGAATTTGAACAATAAAGTGTATTGCTTGCATAAAATGATTTCTGCTTTAGATCATATGCATGATACCATGGAACGATTTATTAGCAAAAAGTAGTACTATTTAATTACCAAGTAATACTAATTAGCATGTGGTATTACTTAAGGGTGTACTTTTTCGCCCCTTATCATTTTACATTCAATGAAATCAAGTTAAATGATTTCAATGCAATAAGGCTCTAGATAAGGCAATTTTAATATAAGTGATATACTTTAATTGTACATTCATCTTATAGTACATGACCGTGAAACAACCCCAAGCTCCTGCATTCAGACTCCTAAAAAGTTACACAATATTCCCACTTTGTCCATCATTAACATTTTAATTTACATATATAATTATTTTCATTTACCTTTCATTTGCTTACTATGTTATTAAAAATCCATATACAAAAGGAATAATCTAACTTAATTATTTAGAATTAAATATCATTTATTATAATTGAAATTTACAATGGAAAGAATTTGTCTATTTTTCTTCTACGTTTCTGTGATTTGTCATGACAAAGATTTTACGCCGCGTTGGAATTGTAAATTATATTGATCAATAATATAATTAAATGTACCATTTACAATAATAAAATGTTTATTGAGTATGACCGTAATAGTACTATTTATATGAATTCAGCAGCAATATAATATATGGTTTTACAAGGCAAGTCTAGATATTTTAATAGAAAAATGCAACTAAATTAATTTAGTAGTAAAACTAAAATAA
The DNA here is from genome assembly GCA_021605075.1 of Caerostris darwini. Taxonomy (NCBI): domain Eukaryota; kingdom Metazoa; phylum Arthropoda; class Arachnida; order Araneae; family Araneidae; genus Caerostris; species Caerostris darwini. The sequence continues at coordinate 407,910 of BPLQ01009436.1, forward strand.
ATATTTGTATAAAATTTTAATATTTTTTGTAATAGTAAAACAACTAAAATCTATATTCCATACAATTCATGAAATAAATAATCTATATTAAAATTTAAAAGGAAATTAATCGCAACTAAAATCTATATAAATTTCATTCAAACAAATAGTTTTTTTAAATATGTAACAAATGGCAAAAGAAATCTTATTGTTTTGCCAATAGCAATCTTTTTTTTTTTTATTTCTTCTGCTTATAGCAGTGATAAGTAGACAAATTATAATTAAACTATGTTTGGAATTTTTACACAACACATTTTGTATTTCAATAACTCTTTTTGCCAATTCTCATAAATATTATCAGTGGGGTCATACTTAAATAATTATAAAAATTTATCTGTAGTTGTTACGTAATTTTTATTTGTATAATTTTAAACGCTTCATAGATTTCTTTAATTTGTAATTTTTTTCATTTTATTTTTATTTGAATAATTTTCATCGTTGAATATAGTAAAAAAATTTTTAATATTTTTACTATGTAACATTATTAGTTTTATAGCTTTTTAGTTTTAGTTTTACTCATCATTAAAGTAAAAAAAAAAAATTCATTTCAAATCTATGAACTCAAAAAAAAAAAAAAAAAAAAAATTAATTAGATTCATTCGAGAAAATATTATTAAAGATTTGGATACACGAGGAAATAAACCTCCATTTATTTCAATAATAAATCGGCACATTTTAATTATAAATTTCAATTGTTAAACTTTTTCAAGCATTTTATGTAAAAAATTTTGATGCTTGTTTTTTAATGATGGAATTTTAAGTAATTTTTTCATAATATGTGTATAAAATAATTTGTGACTTTTAAACTAAATAATTTATGCCTAAATAGCTATGAAACTTTAATATTTAAATTCACAAAAAAAATAATAACATAAAGCAAATAAAGCAGAAAAAAGCTTTAATAAAGTAAACATGTTTCAAAAAATATTATCCAATATTCAGCTTTTTCATTGATAATTTAAATTAAAAATGTATAACAACAAAGTCTAAATACCATACAAAAAACTGTAGGCTGATGCTTTTTAAAAGAATCAAGGTGTGTAAAATAAAATTTTTCCTTTAACAATTTAAATTTGATTTTCTTTCATTACCTATAGTTATTTTATATCAATTAGAAAATTTCAAAACATGTCTAACATCTACTACTGTTTTCAGCAATATAAAGGACTATTTTTTGATTTAAATATTTTGCTTAAGGTTTACTTTTGTTGACCTATTCAAAATTTCAGAAAAATAGTTTAATATAGGTTTCTCCTTTTTAAAGTTTTAGTAGTTATTTTCTATTGTGGTATTATTTCTTTTGTTTAATATTAAATTTAGTTTTGATATTCATATATTTTTTTTAAATTATACATAAAAACTTGAAATATAGTATGTGTTATTAACAGAAAATATTGAAATTGTTACAGAATTTATTTTTACAAATTTTGTAAATTCATTTATTTTCAATGAGATTGTTTTTTACAAACTTTTTTAATGTATTATTATTTTTAAAAAAAATATTATTAAATACTTCAATTTTATAGGAAAGTTTTGCTGTTTGTTGAATTTTTGGTGCTTTATGGCAAAATTTTACTGTTGATGTTAATTACATCTCGAAACCAATTCTATGAGGACAACCAGCATTTTATAATTAATATTTCTGCAAAGATAATCTTTTTATATAAACGATTATCTTTTCGCCTTTTCAATAAAGTAGTAATTTTTTTTAAATTCTTGCCTATTTCTTAATTATAATTTTTTTCCAAAATAGATCTATTTTTAAAAATAAATTTGCTAATAAAATTCAATAAAATTATCTGAGTTTATTATTCTTCAGTATTTTATACTCTTTAATAGTTTAAAAAGATGAAAAGATTTTTCGGAGAAATATATTCATATTTCTAAATTTATTATTTACTTGAGAAATTACCAAATTCTCTGTATTAATAAAATGCTTTCATTTTTTAAAAAAAATCTTTGATGTAATTTAAGCAAATAGAAGAATTAAAGATTTCTGGAATTAACATGCGCATTTCAATAATTCAAAATGGTAGATATAATTACTAATTGTAACTAATTTATCATGGTTTTATTAGAAAACAGAAAACTAAAAACTAAATATTTTTTTTAAAGTTTTAAAGATATATTTGAATAAGTAAACTTACGTAAAATGCAAATAATATAACTCACTCAGTCCACTCATTTTTCTCTCAATCATCAAAATTCATGTTTACAAATTTAAAGTTTTTATTTTTAGAAAAAAATCATTGGTTTTTTTTTCTCTTTGTGAATAAATATATCCATAAAAGCTCAATTTTTATAATTGTTAGTAATTTTAAAGCAGATAATAAATTATAATAATAGATAAAAAATTTTAAAAAACACAGATAGCAAAATTAGAGAAGTATAGTTAGTACATAGAGAAGTATTTTCAAGATATTTCATTTACAACACAAATCTTAAATACATTACGAAGATGGGATTTCAGTTATTAGATTTGCATGATTGAACAATTACATTTCGCAAGAAATAAGAAAACAGAATTTTATAAAAAATCACTGACAGTTTAGGTATTTAAATTTGAACCAGGTTCGTATTTAATTAAGCCGGCAAACTAATTTAAAAATTTTAATAAATTATGGTTTAAAAAAACTGATTTTAATTTCAGTAAAACTAATAACTTTAATAACCTTCAAATATCACAATAAAACTACAAAATCCAAATTTTTACTAATTAATTTGAAAATTATATAATATTTTTTATGAAAATACTCAAATGAAAAATTTTCATCTTTATATATATAGTATATTAACATTGCTTCTCGCCAATCTATGAAAACAATTAATCTTAAAAAAAGGACTTAAACTCACTTTATGATTTCGTTGTGTCAGTATTCAAATTTGTTTGATGTTACGAATAAAGCTTGTCAGCATATTAAATAAACATTACATTTCTTAATAAAATTATAATTAGAGGGGAAAAAATATTCTTGAAATATTTAGACAAAACATGAAATTGAATATGGCGTTTTAGAAATCTTAAAATCACTTGACATAATGTCTTCACCACAACAATATTTTTTTTAATTTTCAAAATCTGTATGAATATTTTATTGTTCATAAACTTTCAACTTAATCTTAAAGTTATATAAAAAACTGAATTGTTTATTTCACCAATATTGGCAATACTTTTACATTATGATAAATTTATCGAAAAATATTTTTTCCTCGACTTTCAATAATAAATAACGGCCACGGAAAGTATGCAAATTATAATGTTATTAAATTAATTTGTTTTACAAATAAAAAAAATCATTGCCCTTACGAAATTTATCACATTTTATTATTATCCATTTAATTATAGAAAATAATTATACATTTGGGGGGGAATTTAAATACATATTCTCTATATTAGAATAAAATTTTAAAGTCATATTTCAATAATGACATGAGTTATTTAATAAACTACATAACATCATGTTATAACATTGCCAACAAATGTCCATAAGAACAATAATTTATTTAGAACGGAATTGAATACTCGAAAATTGTTTAGTGATAAAAATATTATTTACAAAAGAATTTGACCATAAACATTTTTACCATGAATTGTTTTTACACGAAATTAAAATGCATTCAAACAGTAACAGAAACAATTGTTTCCGATAGAAATCTTTTTCTGTTAACAAAATAAGTAAACTGAAAAGCTATTTAAAATAGGAAACCACTCTTCCCAATAAATAATAGCAAAGTAGTTATTATATAATTTAATAAATCTGTATCAGAAGGAGTATTGTAAAAAAAAACGGCGTTATTTAAAATCATAGAGACGGATTTACGTTTTTTAATTGCATGTAAATTGACTTAATTGAATGAATACTTTTAAATGGAGACACCCGGTAATATTGCCAACAAATGCCCATAAGAATAATAATGTATTTGAGACGGATTTTTTATTTTAATTTTTTGTATTCGAACGGACGTATTTTTTAGCAATAAAAATATTATTTATAAAAGGATTTGATCATAAATATTTTTCCATGAATCGTTTTTACACGAAATTAAAATGCATTCAAACAGTAATAGAAACAATTGTTACCTTTTTATGTTAACAAAATAAGTAAACAGAAAAACTGTTTAAAAAAGGAAACCAAAGTTTTCCAATAAAACAATGACAAAGTAGCTACTATATAATTTAATAAATCTACACCAGAAGGAGTATTATTTAAAAAAACGGTGTTATTTAAAAACATTGAGACGGATTTACGTATAACATTGCCAACAAATGCCTGTAAGAATAATAATGTATTTGAAACGGAATTGAATTCTCGAAATTGTTTTAGTGATAAAGATATCATTTATAAAAGAATCTCTTAATCATAAAAATTTTTCCATGACACGAAATTTAAACACATTCAAGCAGTAATTAATAGAAACAATTGTTCTCTACATCAATATTTTTTGTTAACAAAATAAGTGTTCAAAACCACTCTTTTCAATAAATAATGGCGAAGTAGCTACTATATAATTTAATAAATCTGCACCAGAAGGAGTATTATAATAAATAAAGCAGTTTAAAATAGGAAACCACTCCTTCCAAAAAATAAGACAAAGTAGCTATCATAAAATTTAATAAATCTACACCAGAAGGAGTATTATTAGAAAAACACGGTGTTATTTAAAAACATTGAGACGGATTTACGTTTAATTGCTATGTAAATTAACATAACTGAATGAATGCTTTTAAAACGGAGACACCCGATCATAAACATTTTTCTATGAAACGTTTTTAGACAAAATTAAAATGCATTCAAACAGTAATTAATAGAAAAAATTGTTCTCAATAGAAATTTTTTTTCTGCTCACAAAATAAGTAAACAGAAAAACTGTACAGAAAAAGAAACCACTCTTTCAAATAAAATAATAACAAAATAACTACTATATAATTTTATAAGACTGTATCAGGAGTATTATTTAAAAAAAACACGGTGCTATTTAAAAACATTGAGGCGGATTTACGTTTAATTGCTATGTAAATTAACATAACTGAATGAATGCTTTTAAACGTAAAATTATTACGCTTAAACGCCTTTAAAAGTAAATAAATCTGTACTAGAGTAGTGAAAAACTATTCGCTATTTTAAATGTAAAATTATTACGCTTAAACGCTTTTAAAAGTAAATAAATCTCCACCAGAAAGAGTATTATATAAAAAAACGGTGTTATTTAAAAGCATTGAGACGGATTTACTATGTAAATCCGTGCTATTGCTATGTAAATTGGCATAATTGAATGACATAATGTATTTAAATGGAGATAGCCTGGTGCTAAGTGAGGGAGAAAGGGGGGGTTACCTGTAAACAGCATGGGTAGGTTGGCGACAGGCGAGGTGCTCCCGTAGAACTCGGTCTTGCCTTGCATCCACAGCCGGTAGACGTCCGCCGTGGTGGCCCCGTAGCGGCAGGGCAGTTGGTGGGGACAGTCTCCGTCGCGAGCCACGCTGCTCTCCCGCTCTTTGGCGCCCCCCGAGCAACGGAGCTTCGTCTCCCCTTCAATGGTGGATCCTCGTTTTCTCACACCACGGACATCCCAGAACACGGCCTTTTCCTCAAATCCTCACTCATTCCACTTCCAAGCAAAGTTTTATTTATTTCTTTTCAAACGATAATTAGCAGTTCTTTTTAATTCTTCTCTTTTGTAAATAATCGTCTGTTTATTTTCTTCTGAAAAATGTCGTCTGTTTTATTTTCTTCTGCAAAATTATCGTCTGTTTAATTTTCTTCTGCAAAACGTCGTCTGTTTATTTTCTTCTGTAAAATATCGTCTGTTTATTTTCTTCTGCAAAATATCGTCTGCTGTTTCTTTTTTTTTTTTTCACAAAATCACAACTAATTATCAAATGTTTACTGTTACTTGAAATACAGTTTCAATGTTATGATGTTTACATTCACTAAAAATTCTATAAAATTTAAACTATCATTGACAGAAAACAACTAATACTGTTCATAAAATATGATGTGTCTGTTATTATCTCAATAGCCTTCAATAAAAATCAGATTTTCTGGTAATTTCTTGACATCAAAGAAAAGCAAAACTTTGTTGTTGTTGTTGCTGCTGTTTTAACCAGATCCAAATTTAGATGTAAAAAATCTTACTAATGCTTAGCGCTGGTTTTTAAAGCAAATTTATCATAAATTTTATGCAAATAAGTGTTCAACTGTTGGTTTTATAATCTTCTAGTTATCGTTGTTCAACAACTATGTATTTTACAGTTCTACAATAATAGAAACAGATTCTACCAGAAGTCTTTTTCCAAAACTTATACTAATAAAACTGTAATTTCGTTAAGCATATACAAAATATTTATCATTAAGTCTTTTGCAGAAGAAGAATTCATTTTCCGAATCATGAACAAAAGAAGCATCTACCACAACAACTGTTCAAGAAGAACTGCTGAACTTGCTTTTTACCAAAGTCAACAACATGCAGACGTAAACAACGGATAAAGATATGCTTACATGTATCACAACAGGTGCTTCCATCCACTTCAAGCTCAATGTCCAAAAAGTTCGAATTCGAATTTTTCACTTCTCTGAATCGAACGTGTTAATCGTTTGGCACTTGCTTCTTTTCAGAAAAGTCGTCCCGAAATACGTTGGATTCTAATGCCCATCGAAAACTATCACCGATTGATCAGAGACTTCAAAGTATCGCCTGCCAGCAAGGGTGGCCCACGAACACTGGTGTGTGGAGCAAACGATTTTCAAGAGGGGAATCGATCCTCCCCCCGACCGCTGCTCCTTCTAAATGCCTTGCTAATCGCGTCGTACCCACGACCGCAACCGCGCGCGTCGAGAATCGACCAATAGGAGCCCGGAATGTCCGATACGCGTGTCAAGTATGTGTTATTCCCCTCCACCCCCTTCCACCAATCAGAGGGCAGGCCCAAGAAATGCTAATGAATTGTAGCCGGCTTCCTTCCCTTCAGGAAAAGGGGGTCTTCCTCGTCCGGATACCCCTGGATTTCCTCAATCTCGCTCGCTTTCCACCCCCACCCCCACCCCTTGTCGTGTTTGCGTGGGAGGGAGCAGGGCCTTTTTCTCTTTCTGTCACACTGTGTTCTTTTTTGTGCATCACCTATAGGCATGAAATGTGCCATGACAGCGTGGTAGAGACGAGATCTTTTCGAATTATGTGTTTGTGTTTTCGATGGAAGGGGGTGGACGAATGCCGTGTGAAGAATGTGGATGGATTTTTTTTTTTTTTTTTTTTGTTCGAATTTTGTTTTATCTTAAAAAAAAAAATAGTTGCCTGTAAAAGTATTTGTTAAATTTTTTTAAATTCATTAATGTAGTTAAAAAATATCTAAAATATCTTCAATAAAAAATATATATATATATTTGCATAAAAGACTTGGTGAACGGAATGGCTTAGTGAAAGAGTGGACATAACCATTCTTGATGAACAGAGTAACATTAATTCATAAATAATAATCAGCCGTTAAGAAACAATTATATATTATTATTTATAATATGGGGAAATACAACTATCTTTCTCTTCTCTCAATCTTTTCGTTTTATTTTTACAAAAAAGTTGTTTGTAAAAGTATTTGTTAAAAAAAAATTTTTAATTCATTAATGTAGTTAAAAAAATAATTAAATACTTCAGTAAAATATATATATATATATATATATATTTGTATTAAAGACTTCTTGGTGGACGGAATAGCTTAGTGGAAGAATGATGTACCATAACCATTCTTGATGGGCAGAGTAGGATTAATTCCTTAATGGTAAAGACGGGTCTTTTCGAATTATATGTTTGTGTTTTCGAGGGAAGGGGATTGAGATGAATGTCTTGTGAAGAATGCATCAAGGTTCTTTTTGTATGTTCGCATTCTGTTTTATTTTTAAAAAAATAGTTGCTTGTAAAAGTATTTGTTATAAATTTTTTTAATTCATTAATATAGTTAAAAAAATATATCTAAATACTTCAGCATATATATACAGGGCCGGATTTAGAGGAAAAGAGGTCTTAGGCTATTCCACTTAGGAGGTCCTTTCACCTCCCATTTTTAAGTTTGTAAATTACATGAGAGAAAATAAAATACATCATTACTGTGATATATATAAATATGTTAAATGAAACGTGTTGTGATGGGTACTAAAATTTATAAAAAAATTTTGGCACGGATAATAAATAAAAAAAAAAGTCGAGAACACTTATTTGGACATTTATTCTCAGCACCCTATATAGTACTTGTAACCATAACTAATCAAACATAACACACAACATTTACAAAGAAATAAAATTCAAATAATAAAAATCTCTGACTACGAAAATAAAATATGCAATAAAAATTAGTGAACGTATGAACTGTACTTTAGTGCAATCTAGTATATACAAACGAACGCGTTGATCTTAACCCATACATTTTTATGTTTGTTTATGAGTCATATGTGTAGAATTTCGTCTTATTTTCGATTCAGTGTTTTAGTGTTTATTGTTTTTAGAATAGTGTCATTCCAATTTTGCTAACAATTTGAATGTAAGCCCCTCTTGATCTTGAGGCCCTAGGCTGAAGCCTAGTAAGCCTATTGGAAAATCCGACCCTGTCCGATCATTTATATATATTTGTATAAAAGACTTCTTGGAGAGCGGAATAGCTTAGTGAAAGAATGATGTGCCATAACCATTCTTGATAAACAGAGTAGAATTAATTCATAAATAATAATCAGTCGTTCAGAAACAATTACATAGTATTAATTAAATATAGTGAAAATATAAATATAGCTATATTTCTCATCTCTCAAGCGCTTTAATTACATAATATTAGTCATCGCATTCTGACTTGCACACTGCATCGGAAATGGTGGAACATCAAATAAAACGTAATATACCAACAAGACTTTTAAAAATATTCAACAACAAAGGACAAGTTAAAGTAATACCATGAGTTCTAATACTCTTTAGTTGATGTTGTAATTATCTAAGAATGTCTTCAAAATATTTTTATCCATACATATGAACATAAACATAGCATTTAAAATATAATAACTTATGATTTATTTATTTCACTTTTAAATTCAGGTATTTAGACGTATTTCTATAAGCAATATACCAAAATATATTAAATAAGCAGGCATTAAAAATAAAAACAAAAATGACAAAGTATTATGAGATCATTGACTAAAATACAAAAAGGGGTATTTTAGGCTTTCATTCGTCTTTATAATCATCTAACTACTGAATCGGAAAAAAAAAGAGAGAAAGAAGAAAAAAAATTATCAATACATTTTGTGTGAACGTATAAAAAAAAAAAAAAAAAAAAAAAAAAAAAAAAAAAAAAAAAAACTTATAAGATAAAGTGTCACATAAGACTGTAAGATAATAACACAAATTTTCATTTTAACCACATACAAATAATTTATTTTTATTTAATTTTCATTAAAATTGGGAAAATATGCTTGATATATTCTAACTTTACTGCTTAAATTATGTCAAGTGAGCGAATATATAATATTGCAATATATTCTAATAATCTTTGTTTCTAATAATCTTCTTTTTCTGTGAGGAATATCAAGTACAATATTAATATTATCTTATTATACAATTTTTATTCTTCCTTCGCCTTTCAGAATTCAGAATTACAAGATATTGATTAAGTTTTCTGGGTTTATTTTTAAACTTAGGGATTAGTTTTGAATGTAAACCTATAAATATGATTTATATATAATACGTGCTAGATTTAGTTTGGCATTTGGCACAATAAATTTGCTTGCGTACATAAGAGAGCGATGATGCAAGAAATTTTTGAAAAACTAAAGTTGAAATTGAAATTAAAACGTAGTTGAAAATTTTTCTATCCAGCAATGCTTTTGATCGCCACTAAACACATAAGAATTTATTAGCTGGTAAAGATCTTGGATTCATTATCAATAAGCAACCATCGTGTACAGAATCACATATGGCCACAAAAGTATGGTAACCGCATCTGCACAACAACTATTATTAACCCCTTAACTGCCGCCGGCGTATATATACGCCTCACTCAACCGATGCGTTCCCTGCCACCGGCGTATATATACGCCTTTCCGAAGTACGATCCTTTGCATTGCGCTGCTATAAAGAAAACTGCTCCCACGGTCTTGGAATGCCACAAAATGACCTTGACAATGTTTGAAACGGATTTTATTATTTCAAAGAAAAGGGACAGGGTATTGGTAAAGGGGATGTTTCTGAAACGGTGAGTCATAGCTGTGCAGTTTTTGCTTCTGTTTCTGTTTGAGTAGGTCGTGCTTTTTTTATTCTTCTTTTGCTTCTGTTTCGTCGTGAAACCAGCTATCAATGCAACGAAAGTGATTTTGGTTTATGTGACTTGGTTTATAAAAAACAAGTTTAGACATTTTAAATAAATAGTTATTTCTCCTATATATTTTACATATGAAACAATAAAGAATTCTTGTTTTAGGAAATATCACACAGCAGATAAGTTCTAACATCTGTTTTATTACACTGTTATTCTATACTTTAAATTTAGATTTTTTTTTTTTTTTTTTACATTTTATTTTTTCTGTTAAAGTAAAAATGTTTTATGTTGCAAAACACACCTCTTTTTTTCTTCCAATCCATCGCATAACTACGCGCGCCTGTGTGAAAAACGGTGGCACTGGGGAGCGCATCTCGTAAGTTTTCCTCGGCAGGTAAGGGGAATAATATTGGAAAAATTAAATAAAATTTAAATGGGATTTAACACATTCATCTTGCCATGGTACATGCTTCATTTCTATCCATCATGTTTCGCATGCATGGTTTCATCATATGTGAAGGAGGTCACGTAGAAAATTTCTAAAATACAATAAAATGTATTGAATTATGTTGCTTCTCTGCAATTAAAAGGTCTTTCCCTTTTCTTCTTAGTATGTCTAGGGCCGACGACTTTCGTGTTACAGGTACAGTTTCAACGCTATTTAATCAACGGTGATCAAATTTCAATTCAAAAATTTTTTTTTTTCTTCTAATGCAGTTGGCAAATAGACCGTGATCTTTCGCCATAAGATCTGCACCGATGTTACTCACTTTGCATTACCCCAGGGGGCGCGTGTAACTTGATAGTAAAAGCTACGGACGTGTAGTAACAATGCCCCCGCAACGCTCTAGGATCCAATTAGGACCGGGACCTACGGCTTAAAGTGGATTCCGAACCACTACAACACCCATGGGCAAAGCCGGGATTTGAACCCGATACCTGTGGTACCGAACGCCACAGCGCTAGCCATTCGGCCATCAGGCCCAATCAATTAAAAAAAGTAAGTGTTGTCATTTGAAATTTTGTTAGAGTTTCAACTGTTGTTTTTCATATGACTCGTGAATGTATCCGTAGAATACCTTAAACGAAATGTTTTGTTCGGTTTCTGTGAATGGTATACAGTTAAAGGTTCATATATAGAAAAAGTGTTTTTTATAATAATTATGTATAGATAATTTATATACATTTGTGTATATTTATAGAAAGACATGGATTTACACTTTTTCGTTTTCAACATTGTAATATTATATCCATTACAATAAAATAAAGATTTTCGCCCAGAAAAAATATTAAATGAGTAGCAGAAAAAAGTAGTATAACAGCATGGCATTTATAATAAATGAAGAATGAAAGCGTTTCTTTGCATTCAGTGTTTATCGGGTACTTGCAGTGTGTTCTCAATTTTTGCTAGGGTCTGTGGTGTCCTAGCAAAAATTGTGAACACACTGCAAGTAACAAAATTTCAGTTATAATATTTTTATTAGTAGTGAAATACTAACTGCCACAGCCAAATTGCATTCTAATTACAAAGCATTGCTATCGCACAGGATCAGTAGAAACAAATTTTTTTTATGTTGTTTTGTTGATTTTGATAACGTTGTTGTTGTAAGATTTTTTCATCATTTTTCATAATTTTTTTAAAAAAATGTCAATTAAAATAAATTTAATTTTAAAAATACTAAACATGGATACATCAAACATATCCCTGTAATAATCTTATCAATTCTTTTTTTTTTCCTATTGTTTCCGAGTTCTATACAAACTAATCTCCGCATTAAATGAATATTTTTATCAACCCTTCTTCAGCAAATAATTTCGGGACGGGAGAAAAAAGTAACCTTTTCTCTCCTCACTCAGTGAAGCCTGTTCAAATAAGCGGTGGCCAAACAAACCATTAAAAGCCTTCGGGGGGACCAGCAAGCCTTTCACCTCGGTCTTCTATTTAGTTCAGCAAACAGATGTCAGAATGGACCGCGGTTTCGGCTCAAACACGAGCGGTTCTCTTCGCTGGAACATCCTCTGAAATCCAAGAACTTTGTTTTCTGGCGTAATTCGATGCCGCTAGGTGGATGTAACTTTAGGCTCAGACGACGGGCATTAATTGGGGGATTTCTTGGAGTTGGCAGTACACAGAGTGTCGGGTTTTGATTGGAGTGTCTGTCGATTAATTTCTTTCTCATTCTCGTGAAGGACGTCAGATCCAAAAAATGGAATGATTCAAATTGGAATGGATATTCATTTAAATCTGACCAAAATGCTAATTGTTTTTAATACGCTTTTATTAGTTTCACCTGTATGTTTGTTTGTTTGTTTGTAACTGACTCTTTTTGCTCGATTTTGATCGACTTTAAGCAATCAGATTTAATTTAAACGTTGTAGACTTATCAAGGATATTTTGATAAGTTTATTATCTCATCATGATTAGGATCGCCAGGAGGAGTGATTAAAACACACAGCCTTTGAAAAGTCATCTTGATCGACGCATCACTTTTTCCCCTGGAGATCTGTTTCTCTTCATACACACTATTTAAGCTGCAAAGAAACATTTACAGACATCTTTCAGAACGAAAACAGTTGATTCTTTTTATTACGCTTTTATATTAGTTTCACCTGTATGTTTGTTTGTAACTGACTCTTTGGGCTCGATTTTGCCCTATTTTAAGCGATCAGATTTAATTTAAACGTTGTAGACTTATCAAGGACACTAAAATATTTTGATAAGTTTATTATCTCATCATGATTAGGATCGCCAGGATGAGTGATTTTATTTTAACTTATGAAGAGCAACTTAACCCATGTTGAATGAAAGTACCCAAGACATTCAAACCTACGTGGGGCAGTGGCACAACGCACCTGACTACGGATCAGGAGATTCCCTGTTCGAATCCTGGCTGGCTCGACCTATTCGCATTTAGCCTTTGTTTTACTCACAATTAAATTATTGTAAGAACTATAGTTCCAGTCCTCCGTACTGGGACCTCATTTAAATATTATAGTTTAAAAACACTAAAAAATATGCTTTTAGAGTTAATCAAACTAAAGAGTAAAAAATAAATTATAGTTTAAAAAAACTAAAAAACACGCTTTTAGAGTGAATCAAACTAAAAAGGAAAAAATAATTAATCAGAGATTAAAAATTAATCATTTACATCTATTCAAAAACCTTAATTAAAATAAAAATGTTGATTCGTTCATTATGACTGTTTTGTAAAAACGTGAGTAGCAAAAAAATAATAATAATAATAATAATAATAACAATAATATAACAGTAGTAAATCGAGTAGGCATAATAAAGAATGAAAAGACTTCTTCGCATTCAATGTACTACATCGGTTGATTACGTTTGCCACGTGCAATGTGTTCACAATTTTTGCTAGGACATCCCAGAGAAGATTTGAGTTATAATATATAACCTATATAAAATATATATAGTTTGATTCAACGGTCATTGGATAAAATTTGTAGGACTAGATAAACTTAAATTATCTTTATATCACTTAATAAAAATATAATTATTCTAAAAAGAAAACATGTGATAAATTTAACTTAACTTTTTTTTATTTGATTCCTCTTTATTTTTTAATTTTGACTTAAGTTTTTAATTAAAAAATTATTCACATGAAAGCATATTAATCACGCATATGAATGCATACATTACACATACGATTTTTTTTTCTTTCATTACTGCATTTTATAGTAAATTAAAGGTAATATATGAAAATATTTTCCTATGCTTCAATAAAAAAAGTTATTTGTAATTTTTCACTATTTGTAAAATTGACCCTATGCATTTTTTTATGTAAGTGCTTATCCAGATTTGTGCATTATTTATTACACATAAAAGCAAATTTAACACACACACACTTTGTATAGTATAACGTAAGTTAAAACTTGTGTTAAACTACATAAAGTTCTACACAAGTTGTTTTCTAAAATTACACGAATTTACCAATTTGATTACACGAATAACAAACTGTTATTTTAAAATATTTTATAGTAACAAAACTTGGATGAAATTTTGCAGCAGGAAAAACCACATTCAAGACGAATAAAACTCTTTCCTTTTATAAAGCCAGTTACAAACTTGAAAGAAATGTATAGCAATGCTTTAGTTTTCAACAAGGTAGTCTCTAAATTAAGTCTCTGTAAATTATTTATTTTAATAATTATTTATAGGTACTCTCGTGATTTCACTAATTTATGAGTACAGAACCATAAGTAGTACAATTACTGGCTATGCATTTCTTCAGGTATGTATTATTATCTTTATAATAATACATACCTGAAGAAATGTATAGCCAGTATGGCATACATTTTCTTCTGCACCAAAACTTCCTCAGAGATTCTTTACTATGAAAGATTTCAAGCTGACATGAGAGTATTGAAATATTTAAAAATAATAATCAGAAATTTCTATAATCAATGTTATTCTTTGAAAATAACTTGTACAATGCTTATTTTGTTTTGTAACACTTTATATTGTTTAAGATAAGTTAAAATAAATAATTAAAAGATTTAATAATTTAATTTTAGGTTGCATTGGGTCACCTTTACAAATATTAAAAATACAAATAACTCATTTTTATTGGTTTTGTTTAATTTTTCGATTGAAGTACATGAAAATATTTATTTTTAAACGTTTACAAAATTCAATACTTTTAACAAATTAGTTTAAAGTTAGTTTTTACATTTTTAATTTTCTAACTTTATCTGCATTCTGAAAGTTGTGTTTTTGTCCTCACACATACTATCTAAATAATACAAATAATAATATGTAAATAATAAATATCGTGTAAATGATTAACGATTATTCAAAAAGAATCTGAGATTTTCAGTCAAGACTCTAGAATTTTATGAATAGAACAATTACAAATATAATAATATTTATTTCCCATTGTAATTTGTTATCAAAGTTTTATTTATTTAACAATAAACTAATTCATTAATAGTTATTTTCTTGGTCAAGATGTATAAGAGAATTGCTAAACCGTACAAATTCATTAAAAAAGCTCTTAAAACATTAAATTTTTAGGTATAAAAATATAAATTTGTTGTCCTTAAATCGTTCTTGTAAACAAATCTCCTTAACGAGAGTTCTACGTTTAGCTTTATACATTCAGCTTTAGCTTTTACATTTTACATTTCTACATTTAGCCAATTCCTTACAAATATGTAATTCTCAGATACATTCATGGTTTGACGATATTTCCATTTTACTAATCCAAGTGTAACGCGATTAATTTTTGTTGTCCTAATTAAATACATTTTCTTCTAACAAATCCGGGTGGCCCGATGGCCGCATTGCTATCGCTCTGGCGCTCGGTACCACAATTTTCGGTTTCGGTGCCATGGATGTTTGTAGTGGTTCGGAATCCACATTAAAGTGTAGGTCCCTGTCTGTTTAGCCTACATGTGCACAAGATGACCGTAGAGCGACGTACCAAACCAATCTAGCAAATCCCTTCAACGAAAGTCTTCTGTATTTGGCTTCTCTTATTAAAAAAGCAACTTCTGTCTTAGTAATGAATTAGAATTAACGATTAACACTTACTACCAACTAATCCTGTTTGGGGTCCACAAAATCATAACTGTAAGCAAAGTTTAATGGAGCTGTACAACAGTACAACATGGTGCAGTGATAATCTTTTGAAGCCATCCTAGTCGATATAATGATTTATCGTCCGCAAACTGAAAACACAAAATCCTGGACCCCCATTGAAAACGCTACTTCCCTATCAACTGTTCACCCTCAACTTGCCCCGATCCCAATTACCCCTTTCTTTCCAATCCTCGGACTCCATTCACTTACTTCCCTCGCTGTAGTTAAAATATTTGCTCTCTATCTCTCTGCGGACACAGGGCATTAGTTTTCGTCCCCCCCTTGACTGATGGTCAGTGACTTCCGCGCGCTGACCCCATTGAATTTCCGATTCCCCCGACTTCATTTCCATGTGTATAGGGATGAGTGACCCATTACGCGACGGACAATGGTCAAGAAATATGGACCGCCTAATGACGCAGAAGTCGATGCCTCTGCTTGGAGGATGGACTTTGTGAGAGAGATGGACACTGAAGAAAGGCAGAGTGTGTTGGTTGTGAATTAAATGCACATATGAAATAGAAAGATGTATAAACTATTATTATTATTATTATTTATTTATTTTCCATTTTGTTTTTTAAAAGTATTATTTTAATTATTTCCACTTTATTTTTTCATTCAATTCCTTCTATTAGCTCACACTCTCCCTATATATATCTTGTTCAAATTTTCAATCGTTCATAAAATACTTTTTTATTCATCCACTCAAGTTCAAGTACATTTTTTTGAACTTGTGGTGGATGACACTGGATAGTAATACAATTTTTTCCAATATTAATTAAGTAATAAAATTTAATTAATTAATTTTAGGTTTTTTTTAGATTTAAGTTGCATATATCTAATAATAGATGGCGCCAGATGTAAGAGGAAACTTTCAACTTTATTTATAAGGGACTTTCTGCAATAGAGTGAAAAAAAAGTAGGAATTGACTTTAAAAATTTTTTTATATTACATGTTTATTTTCTTTTTATTTTTAAAAGCATTATTTTAATTATTTTCACTTAATTTTTCAATTCCTTCCATTAACTCACACTCTCCCTATATATATATCTTGTTCAAATTTTCAATCGTTCATAAAACACTTTCCATCCACTCAAATTCAAATACATTTTTTTTTAACTTGCAGTGGATGACACTGGATATTAATACAGTTTTTTCAAATATTAATTTAGTATTTAAATTTAATTAATTCATTTTAGTTTTTTTTAGATTTATGTTGCACATATCTACCAATCTATGGCTCCAGATAAAAAAAAAAAAATCAAAAATTGCTTGACTCTGACTTCTCGGAAATCAAGGTATTACTATAATTGAAAATAAAATGTAAGATCTAAAGCTAGTAAATCATTTAATTTAATAACTTTAGATTTTCACGATTAGTCAGGATCCCACTCATCACCCAATGGTGGGTTGTTTGAGGATTCTTCCTACATAAATAGGATTCATTAGTAGGCCCACTGATCTTATGCAAAAAGCAAAGTATCAAGAGAGGACTTTCAAGAATAATTGTGGCATTGTGGTCCATGAGAAAATTCTGCTAAACATTTACCTGAAAATCTGGCATAAAGTACGAAAGCCTCATATAGACTGTCACTATCACCATTGAGTAACCTCGTTTTAAAAAGTAGAGCATGTAAACGAACGTCATCAGTGAATTTGGATCTCAGTCAGGCCTCTTTCTTACTAACAAATAATTTTCGGAAACATTAACGTTGCGATAACGCTGTTCAACATACATGGTTGTTATCAAGTGTCATTAATATTAGATAAAAAAAAATGAGATGTATTTCTGAAAAAAAAAATTGCATTTATTTTAAAACTGACCAATATACAGCATGCTCCATATTTTTATGACTCACTTTGAGCAAATTGCATTCACAATTTAGGATGAGTCAAATAAAATTTAAAAAAACATGTATGAATTTCACTCTTTAATTTATATATTATAATTAAACTAAAAACAATATAAAAACTGGAAAACCTAATAATTTCATCCATTTTTATTTTTTTATTCTCAATTTACCTCCTAGTATTATTCCTTTGTTCTTTTTTACCATAATTAATGTGAGAAATATTCAACTAAACAAGGATTTTTTTTCCACGGATCCAGTATTCTAAAGCAAGTAAGCATTTATGGCTTTTACAAAATGTTACGAACATGTTCTTTGATACTGAGGATCATAATCCACCCTCCACCCACACCACCCCCGTCCTATTTGCATCGTTTTCGCTCGTTAGCCCCCTTTCACTTGGAGACAAAAGACGACTTTTTTTCGTGGATCCTCTCCGGCTTTATTTTGGCGTTCGGCGATTCCGCCACTTGGCTCTTTTGCGGATCCCGCCAAGGGGACCATGAGAGCTCTTCCGGAGAGGGCTTTCAAGAGTACCAAAAAGAAAGGGGGGAGAACACGTGACCAGGAGGGGTGGCAATCGGTGGACACGTGCGTTTACGGGTAGGACCTTGCTTTTAATAGCGAGTTAGATGGGGACCATGCATTTATGGAAATGTTAAAAGATATGAGGGACCTTCATGATTAGTCAGTCAGTGTTCGAGCTTATACATTTAAGTCAACTTTCAATCTTTGATATGCATTTCAGACAACCTTCAGTCCTTGACATGACATTTGTATCAACTTTCAATCTTCGACAAGACATTTCAGGCAACTTTCAATCTTTGACATGACATTTGAGTCAATTTTCAATCTTTGACAAGACATTTGAGTCAATTTTCAATCTTTGACCTGACATTTCAGGCAACTTTCAATCGTTGACATGGCATTTGAGTCAACTTTCAATCTTTGACATGACATTTCAGGCAATCATCAGTCTTAGACATTTGAGTCAATTTTCAATCTTTGAACATGGCATTTGTGTCAATTTTCAATCTTTGAACATGGCATTTGAGTCAATTTTCAATCTTTGAACATGGCATTTGTGTCAACTTTCAATCTGTGGCAAGACATTTCAGAGAAGCTTTAATTTTAGACATTACATGTTCAATTCATTTCCTTTTGTTTTTCTACAATAGTTTTAAAGTTTTTCGCCAGTAATAGATGCTTTACTAACAAGCATTTAAAATGTATATTAAACTTCTAGAAAATAACACAACTCGATATTGCACAGTACTCCAACTTAAATATTGCTTGCAAGAAACTGGTAAAAAAAAAGTTTTTCAAATCACTTGGCAATATGCAGTTCTAGTTGGAGAAAATTTATCACGAAGATTTCTCGCAATTCCAAAAAAATTAGAGATTTTTTTTCGCAACACATGAAATTAATTAATTAACAAAACAAATGATTAGAATATTATTTGCGACTTATAATATATATTTGATCATTATTGAATGATTATTTCGAAAATTTATAATTAAAAGGTGCACCTTTTATGATGATGTAGATGATTGATAATTGTAATGATGATTGTAATAAATTTAAAAATTTTGATTGATTTTTGATAATTTTGATGATGATGATGATTGTAATAAATTTAAAACTATTGATTGATTTTTGATAATTTTGATGATGATGATTCTAATAAATTTAATAGAAATTTAAATTATCGTTTCATATGAAAAAAAAAGCAGTTTCTACGACGTTCTAATTTTGACATGAAAATCCAAGGTTATTTATTAAACGTATTTTACGCATAAAAAAAATTTAAAATAAAAAAATCTCAAAAGTAGAAACATTGAAATATTTATTTAAAAATGAACCCTTGATGCTTGCTTATTCATGAACTTATTAAAGAGAAAATGACGATTTCCTCAAAAATAAGCACGAAAAAAGTAAAAAAAGGAAATATTGTTGATGTTTGCTTCAGTTCAAAGATGAATAAACGATTCCTTTCTGTGAGCTCTCTCTCTCTCTGGTGCTCTTTGAGAAGCTCTGTTGTTCCTCCGGGACCTCATTTAAAGGAAGAAATAAGACAGAGGAAATAATTGCTTCCCTTTCAACACTATCTGTTTTCTATAGGAAAGCTTCTGGAACCGACGTAATTAAGATTTCGAGAGAGCGAGATACTACAGTTTCTAAATGGTTGGTTTTCTAAACATTTGTAAAAATTTTCGTTTTAATAGAAAGCGTAAAAAATTATACATATATTTTTTAATTAGTATTCATTTTTTAAAAAAATAATTTGTTATGTGCCATGATTCAGTCTTAGACATTTCAGTCAACTTTCAATCTTTGGCATGACATTTCAGAGAACCTTTAATTATGTGTAATAGATGCTTTACTAAAGCTCATTTAAAATGTATATTTAACTTCTAGAAAATAACACAATTCGATATTGCACGGTACTGCCACTTAAAAATAGCTTGCAAGAAACTGGTACAAAAGAAAAGGTTTTCAAATCACTTGGCAATATACAGTCCAAATTAGGCAAATTAATCACGAAGTTTTCTAGCAATATTTTTAAAAAAAATTTAGAAATATCTGTCGCATTGCATGAACTAATTAATTAACAAATCAAACCATTAGAATATTATGTACGACTTCAGATAATAAATATTTGATTATTTATAAATATTTATATATTATTATTAAATAATATAGTATTTTATTAAATATTTGATTATTTCCAAAGTTTACAGTTAAATGGTTCACATTTTATGATGATGTAAATGATCGATAAGTCTGTAATAAATTTAATAGAAATTTAAAAGAAATTTTATTGTAAGAAACTGGTAAAAAAAAAAAAAAAAAAAAAAAAGGTTTTCAAATCACTTGGCAATATACAGTTTTAATTGAAACACATATATCATGAAGATTTCTCGCAATTACTACAAAATTAGAAATTTTTTTCGCAACACATGAAACTAATTAACAAAACAAACGATTAGAATATTATTTGCGACTTCAGATAATAAATATTTGATCATTATTGAAAGATTATTTCTAAAGTTTACAGTTAAACGTGCACCTTTTATGATTATTGATAATTGTAATGATAATTGCAATAAATTTTATAACTTTGATTGATTTTTTTGATGATTTTTATGATGATGATTGTAATAAATTTAATATTTTTGTTGATTTTGACGATGATAATTGTAATAAAGTTAATAATTTTGATTGAGTTTTGATGACGAGGATTGTAATAAATTTATTAGTATTTAAATTATCGTTTCATGTGAAAAAGAGGGCATTTTCTAATTTCGTTCTAATTTTGACATAAAAATTCGATGTATATTTATTTAACTTGTTTACGCATAAAACCAATTTTAAATTTAAAAAATCTCAATTGTAGAAACATTGAAATATTTATTTTAAAATGAACCCTTGATGATCGGTTGTTCGTGATCTTATTAAAGAGAAAACGACGATTTCCTCAAAAATAAGCATGAAAAAAGTAAAAAAATTATTGTTGATGTTTGCTTCTCTTCAAAAATGAATAAACGATTCCTTTCTGTGAGCTCTCTCTCTCTGGTGCTCTTTGAGAACCTCTGTTGTTCCTCTAGGACCTCATTAGAAGGAAGAAATAAGACAGAGGAAATAATTGCTTCCCTTTCAACAATATCTGTTTTCTATAGGAAGGCTCCTGGAACCGACGCAATTAAGATTTCGAGAGAGCGAGATACTACAGTTTCTAAATGGTTGGTTTTCTAAACATTTGTAAAACTTTTCGTTTTAATAGAAAGCGCAAAAATTATAATTTTTTTTTTTAAATTAGTATTCATTTTTAAATTAGTATTCCTTTTTAAAAAAAATCTTAGAAATTTAGAAATTTGAGTCTTAGAGTCTTAGAAATTTGAGTCAACTTTCAATCTTTGACATGACATTTCAGAGAACCTTTAATTTCAGACATTATGTGTAATAGATGCTTTACTAAAGCTCATTTAAAATGCATATTTAACTTCTAGAAAATAACACAATTCGATATTGCACGGTACACCCTTTAAAAATAGCTTGCAAGAAACTGGTACAAAAAAAAAAAGGTTTTCAAATCACTTGGCAATATACAGTCTGAGTTAGGCAAATTTATCACGAAATTTCTTCACAATTTCCAAAAAATTAGAAACATATTTTGGAATACATGAAACTAATTAATTAACAAAATAAACAATTAAAATATTATTTATGACTTCAGATAATAAATATTTGATCATCATTGAATGATTATTTCCAAAATTCACAACTAAACGTGCACCTTTTATGACGATGTAGATGACTGATAACCCTGTAATAAATTTAATAGAAATTTAAATTAATATTTCATGTGAAAAAGAGGGCATTTTCCACGAAGTTCTAATTTTGACATAAAAATCCAAGGTTATTTATTTACCGAGTTTTACGCATAAATTACGCATTTTACGCATACGCATATATAAATATTACATTTTACGCATAATATATATAAGTTTTACGCATATTTACCGAGTTTTACGCATAAATTTTTTTACTCATATTTACCGAATTTTACGCATATTTACCGAGTTTTATGCACATATATACTTTACGCATTTTACGTTTTAAACATATTTTTTTAATTCCAAACAATCTTAAATAAAAAAAAAATTTGAAATGTAGAAACATTGGAATATTTATTTTAAAATGAATCCTTGACGATCGGTTGTTTTTGAGAAACTCTGTTGTTCCTCCGGGTCCTCATTAGAAGGAAGAAATAAGGCAGAGGAAATAATTGCTTCCCTTTCAACAATATCTGATTTCTACAAGAAGTGTTCTGGAACCGACGCAATTAAGATTTCTAGAGAGCAAGATACTACGATTTCTAAATGGTTGGTTTTCTAAACATTTGTAAAAATTTTCGTTTTAGTAGAAAGCGTAAAAATTAGAAATTTTTTTTTTTAAATTAGTATTCATTTTTTAAAAAAATAATTCGCTCTGAGTCATGATTCAGTCTTAAGCATTTGAGTCCACTTTCAATCTTTGGCATGACATTTCAGAGAACCTTTAATTTCAGACATTATGTGTAATAGATGCTTTACTAAAGCTCATTTAAAATGTATATTCAACTTCTAGAAAATAACAAAATTCGATATTGCACTGTACTGCCACTTAAAAATAGCTTGCAAGAAACTGGTACAAAAAAAAAAGTTTTCAAATCACTTGGCAATATACAGTCCAAGTTAGGCAAATTTATCACGAAGATTTCTCGCAATTACTAAAACATTAGAAATTGTTTTTCGCAACACATGAAACTAATTAATTAACAAAACAAACGATTAGAATATTATTTGAGACTTCAGATAATAGATATTTGATCATTATTGAATGATTATTTCCAAAATTTACAGTTAAACGGTGCACATTTTATGACGATGTAGAGGACTGATAAGCCTGTAATCAATTTAATCGAAATTTAAATTAATATTTTATGTAAAAAAGAGGGCATTTTCCACGAAGTTCTAATTTTGACATAAAAAACCAAGTTTACCGAGTTTTACGCATAAATTACGCATTTTACGCATACGCATACATAAATATTACATTTACGCTTAATATATATGAGTTTCACGCATATTTACCGAGTTTTATGCACATATATAGTTTTACGCATTTTACGTTTTAAACATATTTTTTTAATTCCAAAAAATCTTTAATAAAAAAAAATTTCAAATGTAGAAACATTGAAATATTTATTTTAAAACGAACCCTTGACGATCGGTCGTTCATGAACTTATTAAAGAGAAAACGACGATTTCCTTAAAAATAAGCATCCAAAAAAGTAAAACAATAAAAGAATATTGTTGATGTTTGCTTCTGTTCAGAAATGAATAAACGATTCCTTTCTGTGAGCTCTTTGAGAAGCTCTGTTGTTCCTCCAGGACCTCATTAGAAGGAAGAAATAAGGCAGAGGAATTAATTGCTTCCCTTTTCAACAATATTCTGTTTTCTATGGGAAGGCTTCTGGAACCGACGCAATTAAGATTTCGAGCGAGCGAGATACTACAGTTTCTAAATGGTTGGTTTTCTAAACATTTGTAAAAATTTTCGTTTTAATAGAAAGAGTAAAAATTATATATTTTTTAAGTTAATATTCATTATTAAAAAATAATTTGCTCTGAGTCATGATTTTCAGAAACTACAAGGACTGCAAGGTTGAAATTGTTGAATTTAATATCGAAATGTGCTTCTTATATCAGGTATCTTCTTAAGCCAATTTAAGAATAGAATTTTAATATGGTACATCTGTATTTTTTTACTATAGCCTTATACTATTTTAGGTTCTATGTATGAGGTTCTATTTTGCTGCTGAGATTTTTGCCATAAGGAATGCAATTTTAAACCTTCTTGGACTACTAATCTTAATAAAGCAGTTATGTTTATTGACTCCCAAGCTGCAATCTTGGCAACTGTCTCCTGTACACCTAGTGACTGCTTCCTTGTTGAACAGGCTAAGATAAATCTGTTAAATGCAATTGCTTCTGGTTGTGAGGTTTCTGTGGATTCTCAGTCATTGTGGGGTGCCTAGAAATGACCTCTTGGCCAAAAAAAGTTGTAACTTAAAAGTTAACTTAGTTGTGACTTACTACAGCCACAACTTCCTTTATCCTTTCATCAATTTAGTTCTGAGGTAAAATAGACAGATCCTTACAGCAAACTTGCAAACTCCTTTCAACTCATAAAACATGGAATATACTTGTTCCAATGGACTTGCCCCGTGCACTTTTTACAGTAAATTTCCGACTCTCGACAGGACATGATTTTTTTAATAAACACTTGCACCTCATTGGTGTAGTTACTAATGATGTCTGTCCTCTGAGCTCGTCAGGAGAAGACTTGCACTTTTTACATTTGACAACATGCACTGCACTTGATTTTATGACTTTTAATTCTGACAACTTTACCAAGGTTAAATTTTATGGGACTGCTAGAATTCTTATGGTGCATAACGCTACAGTTTGATGTAGGAAAAAAATATGAGGTTCTCTCTTAATAGTGAGAATTTCTCTATTATTTAGTATGATTTATTTAGTATATGTCTTTTCTCTCTAGTTTTAGAATGGGCTTTCAGTTCCGAAAGTTTAAATTATGAAGCTCTGCTCGTTGCCGACATCCAATGATGGCTAATGCAAACAACGAGAACCGATAGCCTATATTTATAGTTATGGCATCAAAGACTGAAGTCTCAATCTTAAATCCAGCTTGTCTTTTCTTTTTCTACAAACACGGAAATGATATTGTTGATGTTTAGTATGTGCAGAAGACATCATGAAGGGAAGCGCGTCAACGACTCCACTTGACGACCGGGAAGTATTTTTTATGTATAAGTGACATTTTAGCTTCAAAATTGATGGCAGATGGCGTTACATCCGGACTTGGACCTGGAATCATAAAACATCCGTAAAAATATCTTCATACAGAAGAGGCAGTGTTTGTGTGGAACTGTTTTCTTTTTATGTAGATACACAGATTTCTAATTCCATCAACTTATAACCGTGATTCCTCTAATATACAAGAATGTTCTTTATACTTATGTGTGCATTTAAGCTGATGCAATTGGTGATAACTTTGTCATAGCGTAGGGCAATGCTACACCAAACAGGAATTACAAGGTGGGACATTGTAAATCTTGTTTGCACATAATTAAGCTCATAAGATGGCCTCCTGAAACGCATGGAGCATTTTGGGATGTTTTAATGAGTCGTGTTGTTGTTCCTAATCCTTCATCTTGCCATGCACACAACCGCTTTGCATGAACACCAATGCTCTAGCTTCTTATTGACTTTATAAACTGAATAATTGATTGCATCACTACATGTGTTGTTTTTCTCATGGAGAAGAAGAGGATCACATTTCCTATTGATAAACTATAGAAAGGCGATTATAAGATTAAACTATAGCGATTTTTTTCCTTAATTTGTAGTGTATATAAAAAATTCCTTTGTAAATCTGTTGGTTTCTCAAGAGAGATTAAGAAAACAATCCATTAGATTTTAAAGTACAAAATTATGCAAAATTTCTGATATTTCTTTATAGTATTTATTTAATTTGATTTTATTATAGATATCAAACAGCAAAAAAACCCCATTTTTTGAATGAATTATTACATAAACGTTCTGATTACAACTACCATTCTACATCACGCGGAAGTATATTCGTATTGCCATATTATTATTTTAAAATACAATAAATTTAACAAATAGAACAAATTAGAAAGTTATTAAAATTTAAATTCTTTTTATATTTATCATAAATAATAATATTATTAAATAATTAAATTAGATTTTTGAAACTTTTTGAAGCTGTGTATTTTATTAATGAATCATGCATATTATCTCCATATACTATTTGAGCAATATACTAAAGTATTTAAAAGAGTAGTTTTAAAAAAAATATAGGAACATATTAATAATTCCATAAATGCATAAATAATACATAAAGGTTACATAGATAGAGGGCTGTTCTAACTAACCATATGCCCCTTATCTCAATAACATAAAATGCTCTTTGAAATTATTGTAAAATTCTATCTAGTATTGACCAGCAAAATCAAACAAAACTGGAGAGTCGTTATTATCTTTTTTTATTAACACAACGACATCAGTTTAAATGATTTCATTTTCGAAAGGTTTCACAGAGAAGATTACTTTCGACCAATATCGTCCTCCATTTTGGTACTCCAGAATATGCAACACCCTACTTAGAATTGGAACGCGCTGTTTTCCCATTAACCGCTGGAATGGATCCCGAGAGACGAGGAGTGTTTAGCGAGCAGGGCCACCCCCTCCCTCCCTCACCCCCTTTGACCAAGGGACTGAGCTGTGTACACAAGAACTGTTGCGCTGCTCACGTGCAGGTGGGTGCTCCATCCCCGAATCGGAGAGAGGGCGTCTCTTTCAAGTGCTAATCGTCAGGGAACGAAATGGGATTTCCTTGCAAATTGTAACTTGTGTGCAATTTGGAGATAACCCCTTAACTGGGCAATAAAAATTATTATTATTAAATACAGTTTTGTAATAGAAGTTTTTTAATACTAGAATATAAAATGTGCATTGTTAAAATTAGGAATCAATAAGTTTTTATTTTTATTTAGAAAGGATTATTTTAGGTGAGTCATAGCCAAAAATTAATATATATATATACTCATCCTCATTGGCGCAACAGCCCAGTGTGTGCCAAGGCCGTCTACCTACTGGCAGATTTCGAGACGAGAGATGTTTTTCTTTTTTTTTACGGGGTAGGGTTGTCAAAAGGCCCAAAGCTCAACAGTCATATGAGACCGGAACCTACAGCTTAAAGTGGATTCCGAACCACTACAAACATCCATGGCACCGCCGTGATTCAAATCCGAAACCTGTGTTACCGAGCGCCAGAGCGCTAGCCACTCGGCCATTCAGTCATATATATATCCGTATTCATTTATATATAAATGCTTTTTTTAAATGCAGCTGGGAAATACTTCGACCGTGATCTTTTATGCCATAAGGGCTGCACCTCGACGTTACTCACTTAGCACTACCCAGGGGGCGTGTGTAATTTGAAGATAAGCTACTGATGCGGAGTAACAATGCCCCCGCAACATTCTACGATTCTATTAGACCGGGACCTACGATTTAAAGGGGATTCTAAACCATTACACACATCCCTGACACTTCCGAGACTCAAACCCGAAACTTGTACCGAGTGCCAGAGCTCTAGCCACTGGGCCATATATAAATGTGTCACCACATATATAAACGTTACATGTGGGGATTACAGTGCAGTGTTATGCTTCCTTAGAGTATCTCAATCATGTTCATTCACATTCATGTGCGTAAAACCCTGCTGGGCAACTCGTACGCACAATAATCTCCTCGCGTTGATGACTTTCCTAACCACCGATAATTCTACACCAAACGAATGTGGTTCAGCATTATTTTCTAGTAGGATGAAAGAAGTGACACCTGTACTTGGGTAAGGATGAATAATTGGATCAAGAACCTCATCTCAATATAACTGAGAAGCAACGGCTATTCTTGGTACTACGTAAAGGTCAGTATGGCTTTTCAAAGAAATACCTGTCCACTGGAAATCCCAGATAATGTTGGATTCCCACCTTACCAAAAATATCACATGGCCTACATCATATATAAATATAAAATATCACTTAAATACAACCTTCCAGTGGCTGTTACAAATGAAGATCTGAAATGGTTTGATGCAGCGATTCTGAATATCTTTGCATTAAGCAGAAAATAATGGTCATCTACGGCATTTGCGGAACCAAGTATCCCTCTAGTATACCTTCTAGAAGCTGAATTGTTTCGTAAAAATTCATGCCATACTCCATAAATTACAAAAAGATTCCCATTCAACCATCTTGACACATAGATTCAATTAACTCCGGCTCATTTTATTCTCTCGGTGGCTGACCATTGTAATTCTTCAGATTAGGTTTATCTATGTAGTTTTTAATGCAGAAACACACAAACAAACACACACACACACACATATATATATATTTAAAGATTAAACAGTATTATTGATCATCAAATTCTTCTCAAGTGCTTTAAATAATTTCTATACTTTTCATTTTTAGGTTAAATACTTTGTTTAAATAAATAAATAATTTTTTATGATAAGGCGAATTCCAATACTCAAACCTTATAAGAAAAATCATTTCATAATTACATAATTACATTTCATTTCATAATTACATTTCATTTCATAATTACATTTCATTTTACTTTAAAAAATGAAATGTAATTTTTTAGGCTTATGATTGATTATTATCTCAAAAACGAAATATTCTTTCACAAACTAATCTTTGCCAAAAACTAATATTTCCTCTAGAATTTTTGATACAATTTCACTTGGATAATTAATCAGCATAAATGAAATCTCCCTGTTATGGGATATTATATCAGATTATTAATATATCACATAAATTCATATGTAGAGAGAAAAATGAATTGCTTTCTGTAAGTATGGTAATTTGGTAATCATATGATAAAAATTGTCCTCCAAAAGGAACGTCTTCAGAGAAACAAAATCAGGGAACGAGGATTGACTTGATATACATCGAAATAAATCACCATCGTATTATTATCATAATCTATTTGTGTTTCGTCGAGTAATAACAACTTTTTCTGATTTTTCTTTTTTTAGAAATTAGTGTACGTACATACACACATATATATTCAAAGATTAAACATTATTACTGATCATCAAATTCTTCTCCGGTGCTTTAAATAATTTCTGTACTTTCTATTTTTAGGTTAAAACACTTTGTCTTAATAAGTAAGTTGTTATGTTTTATGATAAAACGGATTCCAAGACACAAATCTCATAAGAAAGGAGTCAACTTCATAATTTTAAGTGAAACTAAATGTCTTTTTTTATAGGGTTATAATTGTTCATTCTCTTAAAAATGAAATACTCTTTCACAAACTAATCTTTACCAAAAACTAATATTTTCTTTAGAGTTTTTGATAAATCTCACTTGGATAATTATTCAGCATAAATTAAATCTCCCTGTTATGCGATATTATATCAAATTATTAATATATCAGATAAATTCATATATAGAGAGAAAAGTGAATAACTTTCTGTAAGTATGGTAATTTGGTAATCTTACGATAAAAATTGTTCTCCAAAAGGAACGTCTTCAGAGAAACAAAATCCGAAGGATGCGTTACACGATTGACTTGATATAACATCGAAATAAATCACCATCGCGATACAGGCCATACTGATCCTTTCTATACAGAGCTTTCTATCTTTTAATACCCTCAAGAGAGAACTATAAATCTGTGTTCTCTTTCAGAGGGCTACTTTCCACCCAACTCCGTCAGATAAGAGGGACAGAGAATTCGAATTTTCGAACGAATCTTGATCTTGACTCCACCCCCCTCCCCCAACCCCACCCCACAGCAGCGAATGGAAATTGAAGGAACCCACATCCAGGAGGTTTTGACAAAACGGCCTATCTACTGGTTCATGGATTCTGACCAGAATACACCATCTCCTATTTTATTCCTTCTTACATTTTCTTCTTCCACTTCTTCTCTCCCTTCACTTCTCTTCACCTCTCGGCTCAAAAGAACATCATGTCCGGATTTCCACCCACCCCCTCCCACGCCACCCTCGGCTGCTTCTTTCATTCCCCCATGGCCCCGGGCAGGGCCAGCCCCCTTTCGTCCGTCTGTCCGCCTCATATCCTGATGCACTTCCTGGAAGCGCGTTCTCATCTTACTGTGTGTACTGCCTTTTTTCTTCCCTCCTCCTTCGCCGCTCTTGGTCTTCTTTTCTCCCTGCTCTTCCTGCCTCCGAGAATCCCCCTTCTTCTTTTTTTGCTGCTCTTGCGCCTCTCCTTCTCCATCGGCTCTTTGTTGCGGGCGAGTGGGATTCGGGACAAACCACCGGGGCTAATATCGTGGGTCACTTTCCGCCGAAGAGGACGATCAACAGGGAGGAACGCGCATAAATTACTCTCTGCTGTTAGATCGCCATGCGTGCGTCTAAATCTGTAGTTGAATCTATGTATTGGTATTACATAGAATATATACATATATATTATATATTTTCCACCAAACTTATGTGGTCTAGCATTATCATCTAATAGGATGAAAGAACTACCAGCAATATTTGTGTAAGGAAGAATAATTGGATCAAGAACTTTATCTCAATATAAGTGAGCAGCAACGGTTATTCAATTCCTACTATTAGCCCACACTCCCCCTATATATATCTTGTTCAAATTTTCAATCGTTCATAAAATACTTCTCATTCATCCGCTCAAGTTCAAATGCATTTTTTTTAACTTGTAGTGGATGACCCTTGATGTTGATACAGTTTTTTTCAAATATTAATTCAGTAATTAAATTTAATTCCTTAATTTTAGTTTTTTTTAGATTTAAGTTGCATGTATCTACCCATAGAGGGCGCCCGATAAACTTAAAAAAATTAATGAAAATTATTTATAAAGGACTTTCTGCGATAGAGTGAAAAAAAAGGAACTTGACTTTCAAATTTTTATATATATATTACTTGTTAAATTAACCTTTCAGAAAAAAAAATTTAGATGCTTAAAGTTTGCAGCAGAATTGATCCAAAATTTAAAGGTATACAGTTTAATTTTATCATCACATAAATTACTATCGGCTCGTCTCTGCTTAGATCTTCATGAGTGCATCTAGCTCTAGTTGAATCTATGTATTGACATTACATTGCACTATTGTATAGAAAGTAAGTTATTACATTAGTCTATCAGAAAAAAAAATTTTTTTAGATGCTTAAAGTTTGCAGCATAAATGATCCAAAGTTTTAAAGATATACAGTTTAATTTTATCATCGCATAAATCACTATCGGCTCGTCTCTGCTTAGATCGCCATGCATGCATCTAGATCAGAAGTTGAATCTATGTATTGACATTACATTGCACTATTACATGGAATATAAGTTATTACATTGGCCTTTTAGAAAAAAAACTTAAAATACTTGAAGTTTGCATGATAAGTGATCCAAAGTGTAAAGATATACAGTTTAATTTTAACATCGCATAAATTACTATAGGCTCATCTATGTTTAGATCACCAATCGTGCATCTAGATCAGTAGTTGAATCTATCTATTGGTATTACATTGTACTATTACATAGAATATAAGTTATTACATTAGCCTTTCAGAAAAAAAAATTAGAAGTTTGCAGCATAAATGATCCAAAATTTAAATATATGCAGTTTAATTTTACAATCTATAATCTTATCTTCAATCTACAATCTATAACAATTAATCTACAATCTACTACAATCAATTATATTAATCTACAATCTACTACAATCAATTCTATTATTCTACAATCTATAGCAATTAATCTACAATCTATTACAATCAATTATATTAATCTACAATCTATATCTTTAATTATTCAAGTTATTTTTAAATGTATACAGTTTAATTTTATCATCACATAAATTACTATCGGCTCATTTCTGCTTAGATCGTCATGCGTGCGTCTAGATCAGTAGTTGAATCTATCTATTGGTACTAAATTGCACTATTACATAGAATATAAGTTATTACATTGGCCTTTCAGAGAAAAGAATTTTTTTAGATACTTAAAGTTTGCATTAGAAATGATCCAAAGTTTAAAGGTATAAAGTTTAATTTTATCATCGGAGAATTTTTGTATAGGAACGTTTGTGTTAAATTTTAAATCCCATTTTAGCCATGCATAAGTTTATTTACTTAACTTGAGAAACAAGAAAATTTAACATGAGGAATTACCATCGCATATAAACTATAATAGAGATTTTGTTTTTAATAAATGATTCAGATTTGAGTGAGGTAGGTGGGGGGTTCAGTTATGCATGATGTATATCTATAACCAAAGTGAGATACACAAAATTATAAAAATCAATATAGATATATATCATATCCTATACAAAATAATTCATTTATCATAGGACAAACTTTGAGGGGTGTTACAGCTTACTAAAGCATACATTTTTTTTTTTTTGTTTTACAATATATGGACGGAAGTGAAGCATTGATGCACGAACACAAAAAACAATAATAAATAAATAAATAAAACACGGAAAAACATTGTTAAATTACAGCATCATTTCAAAGTTCATGATGCAAAGTCCGCATTTAATGTTTACAATAAATGCTCAAAATTGTAACCTCAGGATAATTTAAACTATTTTATATTCAAAGTTGTTATCCTACAAAATATATAAATATCTATCTGAATAATGATGGTTAACCAGAAGGAAAATTAACATATCGTGGAAAAATAGTTGCTTTAAATCAAATTCTAATTTTCGTAATTGACACTTTTCAGCCTTATTTCAATACTAGAACCTACAAAGGACAAAACAACTTTTCATAACAATTTTCCTTTTGGTACAACAAATATTCTTTTGGATATTTTTATGGTAAAAGTAAAATCATTGAGATTAATACGAAAGCAGTGTTTTTATTTTCAATTAGTCCTGAAAGATGAATTTTCTTAATCTAATATGTCCCGCAAACGAATCGATTTACATGAATCTTTATATTTGTCTAATAAACTTTCTAATAAGAAAGATGTTGTTGCTATTTGCAAGAATTTATTTTTGTAACGACGGCTTTTGTTAAGAAAGCATTATGAAGCTTACATGGGAATTAAGACTGCTAATTCACCAAAATCAATTAAATTAGATGTCGAAAAGTGTATGACGTTTACACGCCAGTAATGCACTCTGATTTTTACATTTTTAACATTATGGTTATGTATAGAGATATATTTCTGAAAAAAAATCATAAATACCATTGGACATTATAAAGGCACGTGATCTTGCTAACAATGTATTACAATATTAAATCGTTGTTTTACTATCTCCGTATTTGTATTTAAAGATGTTCTTTGTATAATGAGTATTTTATTTCCTAATGGAAACCTGAGAAATTTAATCTAGAACTTAGAAACCCAAGCTATTCTTTAGGTGTTTCACTTTCTCTAAAAAAAGTTATCTGGAACTGTCTGCGTTACAGGACAGATTGAAGTGCATGCAGAAATGTTCACTTTGAGGCAATATCTGCAATCTACTCCATTCCTGTTTATATTTATTTTTCAATTGTGATTGGTAACTGTTGTACTTATTTGTTAGTTCTTTTCTTAATTTCTCACCAATTAACTGCAAGCCGTTTTTTGATGAGATTGTAGAGCTGCCACCTAACCTTTTAGTAAGTTTATTGTTTTTAAAATTCAAGTTGTCTCATTTCCAGTGGCTCCAACATCTGCTCTAGAATGTTATTTCAACTTGCATACTTGTGGTAAACTTGTATCAAGCTGTTTTTTATTAAAATTTATTTCTTGCATAATTCTTGTATGACTTTTTTTTTATTTTTCATAACCTTTAATAAATTATTAGTCAGAGGAAAGTATTCCGGTTTTTTTAAGAAATATATATTTTAAAATTATTATCTTTTAAATTATTATTCTTATTTCGTTTCTTGAACTGGAGAGGGCATAATTCATATCAATATTTATATCCCGTGTCGATAATAATCTAAAATAATAACTATTTATTTTATAATTGCATTGTGAAGTGAAATTTGTAATGAGTTTAAGGAATGAAACGAGTTGGTAGCATACTTCCATTGGAAATTAATGCCACAGTTTTAAGTCCGAATTATATCAATATTTAAATGTTCAAAGTAAAATGTGAATTAAATGTACGCCATGAGTAGAAAACAGAAACTAGGCTTGCGAACAGTTGATTTTCTGTTGAATTTATTATTATTTTTTTAATATTATTATTAGGATATTATAATAATTATTTTTTTCTGGACATAAATTTTAATAAACGAGTTGTCGGAAAAAAGAATAGGCCTTTTTAGAGACATATATTTCAAAACCCTTTTATATCTCTTCTTGAATAGGAAGTAACATTGTCCAGAACTATTATTATTTGGGATTTTATTAAAAAATAAGTAATATAAAAAAAATGTTTTTAAGTCAATTCCTACTTTTTTTTCACTCTATTGCAATCCTTTACAAATATAGTTGAAATTTTCCTCTCACATCTGGCGCCATCTATTATTAGATACATACAACTTAAATCTAAAAAAAAAAAATTAAAATTAAATAATTAAATTTAATGAATGAATTAAGATTTGAAAAAAACTGTATTAAATCCAGTGTCATCCACTACAAGTTCAAAAGAAATGTATTTGAACTCGAGTGGATGAATAAAAAGTAGTTTGTGAACGATTGAAAATTTGAACAAGAAATATATAGGGAGAGTGTGAACTAATAGTAGGAATTGAATAATAGGTAATTTCCTGATAAATTAATACCATGTTGAAGAACGTAACTCAGTTTGCTTCAGGCACGATTAAAATGTCCAGGATGAATTAAAATGAAATGTGAACCAAGTACCTTTGAAAGAAGCCAGGTATGTGGACATGGCTTAGCGACCCTGTCCTAGAAGGTGGCCTTTGGTACTGAAGACTTCAGCTTCTAATCCTGGCGTCGGCATGGATATATGTGAGTGATTCGCAATCCATGTTAAACTGTTAAACTTTTTTTTTATACGTTCATTATGATATTGGAAGAGTGAAATGAGCTAGTAACACACTTCCATTGCAAATTAACGCCACGGTTTTTTAAGCCCGAATTACTTCAATGTTTAAAATCTTCAAAGTAAAATGTGAATTAAATGTACGCCATGCACCGACAACAGAAAAAGGCTTGCGAACATGGGTTGAATTTCTGTGGAATTATTATTATTTTTACATGAATTATTATTTGATTAATTTTTACTTGAATTATTATTTAATTAATTTTTACTTGAATTATTATTTAATTAATTTTTACATGAATTATTATTTAATTAATTTTTACTTGAATTATTATTTAATTAGTTTTTACTTGAATTCTTATTTAATTGATTTTTACTTAAATTATTTGATTTTATACTTTCAGTCCCGGTCTGTTTAGCCTAAAGTGTGCACAAGATGACCGCAGAGCGACAAACCAAGCAATCTACGAGGAGGAAGCACCGTGCAATATGGAGATGACCCCCCTCTCTCGCGTACCGAAATGAGACTCGCTGAGATAGACCGTATCGCCCGCAGCCTTTTTCCTGGACTCGAGCTGGGGCCTATCAAGAGCGGCTCTAATCGCCCCGGCCGCTCTATCTGGACACTGGTATCTCCCTCCACTTCCATCGGCGGATCAAAAAAACCTCCTCCTCACGCTCTTCTCTCTTCTCCGAGTAGAGCGAGTAGAGATTGAAATTTATTGCCGCCCGCTGATGACTCTCTCTCTGGCCCGAACTTAGATTTGCTTAATCTAATCACCGCTCGCCATTCAGACAGTTAGAGAAGTCCTCTCTGTCTGAATATTTTTCTTTAACAAACCTGAGGTATTTTTTTCAATGGATTTCTGTTGTTTCAACTGTTGTTGCTGTTGTTATCGTGTCCATGGATTTAAATATTATTATTAAAGACTTCAACTTGTAGTGTGTTATATAGGTGTGTCAATAAAAAGGAAAAAGTAAGCATTCTTGTTGGCTTGGTAATGAATTTGAAAAATGCTTGAAACATAAGTTAGAGATACTTTGATACTCCAAATCCCCATTCGGCGATCTTATAGGCACTTTTGTTATATATATATATAACAAAAGTGCCCATATATATATATATATATGTGTGTGTGTGTGTGTGTGTGTGTGTGTGTGTGTGTGTGTATAATGCATCTGTGGCATAATGCATATATATATATATATACACTCAAAAGCCAAAACATTATGACCACCCCTACATTTTGCAATGAACTCGCCTGGATGACGTGGAAGGCACGTGATTAGGTGGAAGTGGTATTTAACTGGCATTAAGTGGTGGTATTAATCCATGCCAAGGCGGGTTGAAGCTGTGTTGCGCGTTAAAAGTGGGCCAACTCGTTATTGACAGCTGGTCATAATGTTTTGGCTTTTGAGTGTATATATATATATATATATATATATATATATATATAGAGAGAGAGAGAGAGAGAGAGATATTAGCCCACAGATGGATGCAAAGGTATAGGATATGGGCTTTCTAGAGATAGTAATCTGTATTTGAGTACAACTAAATTTCTATGTAAACAGTATGGGTATCGCCGTTCAAACAGTTGGAGAGGTCCTCTCTCTGATTATTTCGCTTCAACAAACCTGAACTATTTTTTAATTGGATTTTTGTTGTTTCAACTTGTAATGTGTTTTATTGGAAAAAACACGGAAAGGAAAAGCTAACATTCTCGTTGGCTTGATAATGAATTTTGATAATGCTTAAAGTGCTTGAAACATATGTTAAAGATACTTTGATACTATGGTATTCCGTATATATATATATATATATAACAAAAGTGCCTATAAGATCACCGAATGTGGATTTGGAATACCAAAGTATATGTATATATATATATATATATATATAGAGAGAGAGAGAGAGAGAGGCTAATATATGTGGGCTAATATATATATATGTATATATATATATATGTATATATATATATATATATATATATATATATATGTATATATATATATATAGAGAGAGAGAGATATTAGCCCACAGATGGATGAAAAGATGTAGGATATTGACTTGCAAGGAAGACTTTTAGAGATAGTAATCTGTATTTGAGTATAGCTAAATTTCTCTGTAAACAGTATGCGTATCGCCATTGAAACAGTTGGAGAGGTCTTCTCTCTGAATAATTTGTTTCCAACAAACCTGAACTATTTTTTTAAATGGATTTCTGTCGTTTCAACTTGTAGGGTGTGTTTATAGGTATGCCGACAAAAAAGAAAAACTAACATTCGTGTTGGCTTGATAAGGAATTTGAAAAGTGCTTAAAATGCTTGAAAGATAATGTAGAGATAGTTTGGTCCTCCAAAACTACATTCGGCGACCTTATAGACACTCTGGTTATAAATATATATAATAGCACAGACGGATGAAAAGGTGTAGGACATAGGGTTTCGGGGAAGACTTAGAGATAGTACTCTGTATTTGAGTACAGTTAAATTTCTATGCTGGAAAAAAACCCAGAAAATTTCCATCCGGCAGTCTGACTATCGATACGAGACGTTACGAGGCTTTTTTTATCATTGGAACTCTTCATTATTAAATGCAATTTTGGGAACTGTCAGCGCTGCCCGGATTATACACTGATCTCCAGCATTGATTAACACTGCATGCTCACAGGCGGGCTGAAAAGGCTGTCACATAGATGGCGCTACTAGTATTAAATCCATATGATTTTTAGTTAGCCCTAACCATCAAAAGACACGTTTATAAATTTGACAGCTGTTGCACTATTAGTATGTGAGTTATAGCATTTTTAGTGAAGTTATAGCATTTTTAGTGTGCATCACGAGCAGTCCACTCAGCTGACTGTCGATTGGACTCCGATGTGAAATGATGAAGCCATGTTTCATCCATTGTCACATATCGACACAAAAATTTGCATTTGTTACGATTGAACAGCTCCAAACACTGCTTAGAATCATCAATTAGTTGTTGTTTTGAGTCGATTGTGAGCTCGCGCGGCAACCACTTTGAACAGATCTTTCGCATATCCAAATATTCATTCACGGTATGTCCAACACGTTCCTTTGATATCTTTAGGGTCTCAGCTATCTCAATCAACTTCCCTTTACGGTTATCAGAAATTATTTTGTGGACTTTTTGGATGTTTTCGTCTGTAACAGCCTCTTTGGGGCGTCCACTGCGTGCATCGTTCTCGGTGCTCATTTCGCCTCGTTTAAATTGAGCAAACCACTTCTCTACGGTTGATTTTCCTCGTGCAAAGTCCGAATAATGTTTATCAAGCCAAGCCTTGGCTTCAGTAGTATTTTTTTCACCAAAAAGCAATGCTTTAATTAACACACGAAATTCCTTTTTATCCATTTTTTCAAACTAACAAAAGTTGCTCCCCTAAAAATGCTATAACTCACATACTAATAGTGCAATAGCTGTCAAATTTATACACTTGTCTTTTGAAGGTCATGGCTAACTAAACATTATATGGATTTAATAATAGTAGCGCCATCTATGTGTCCGCCTATGAACTTTTCAGCCCACCTGTTAAGACTGGAAATGACTCGTTGAGATTCGAGCATATAATTTCTCGCAACAGCCAAATACAATACCGTTGGTAATAAATGATATCCGTTATGTGACGAGTTTCAAATCCTCTGACTGGTTAATTGAGCACGTCAATTGCATGCCATTTTTTTTAGTAGAATTGTTATAGGTAGAGATTCACTCCTTGAGTGTTACCTGTGTGTTTTTTAACGTGTTACCTAGTTAGTTTTAAAACCACCTTCAAGAAGACCCATACATTTAGATGGAGTTCAATAAAGCTTTTCCCATTCCCAAACTAAGTAATGCTGAATCTAATACGGGACCGTCATTATAAATGACATGAAGTCAAGTGCTTGGCCTTGAAACAAAATACAAGGTATGCATGTGCTATTTGGGTAAGAATTTTTTTTGTTATGCATAATTATGCATCCAAATATAAAAGTACACATGATTATAATCCAATGAGACACATAAAGTCTGTATTTTTAGAAATGTTCATGACTATTCCCTTCTTTACTTCGTAAGTGTTCTCTTGCTATATGTTTGAGGCCATGTTCACCTATAAGACTACATTTCTTTATTCTGCAAATGTTTGTGGGCAGGTTCATCAATAAAGTTGCTTTTCATTACTCTACCAGTGTTTCTTTTGGCATTTGTTTGTGGGCATGCTTGCCAATAAGGTTAGCCTTCGTTACTTAGCAAATATCACTCTTGCAATTTTTTTTGGACATGGAGTGTAAAGAGCTGTGAAGTAGCAGGCCTTTTCGTGATGCACCCTGCGTAACGCAAAATCTGTTACTGTTATAGCCTATATCGAGCCTCCAAGTGCTTAATGACAACATAGTGCGCTACTGGGAGGCTCTGCGTCGTATGGCTGAACAACGACGATTATTTATTTATTTATGGGATAATAAATAAATTATTTATTATATTTATTATTATTTTAACAATTTATTTATTTATGGGATAGTAAATAAATAAATGTTTACCAATAAGACTGTTCTTAGTTAATCTGCAAGTAACTCTTTTGACATATATGTGTGGTCATGTTCACCAATAAGAATGTTATGAGTTACTCTGAGAGCATCTCATTGGTAAATCAGATTGATCAATACCACTCAATTCAGTAATGTATTTAATAGTAATCGACTGTAAATCTGATTTGGAACAAAACCAAATACATTGAAATCAATGAATGAAAGGTCTGGTGACCGAAGGAAACCCAGAATGATGACCAACTTTGAATTACACCTCATTCAAACATGCATTTGAAATGTCTAGCATCGTCTATCTTAAGATATAATATTACTAAACTTCAATTGAACTTACAATTAAAGCTTCACACATCTTTCAGGCACTAAATTCTCAAATTAATTCCGTCCTCTCTGTAATATTTCGTTATTTGTCTAAACCAGGGGTCGCCAAACTACGGCCCGCGGGACAAATCCGGCCCGCCAGTGTCATCCATCCGTCCCGCGACAGCGAATAGTTTATTGTTGCTGTAATAAGTTGGATAGAAAAACACAGAATGATAATAACTCGGTTTTATTGACTTGCTAGGTAAAGCCAAATGACAAGCA
Organism: Caerostris darwini; assembly: GCA_021605075.1. NCBI lineage: Eukaryota > Metazoa > Arthropoda > Arachnida > Araneae > Araneidae > Caerostris > Caerostris darwini. The sequence continues at coordinate 447,929 of BPLQ01009436.1, forward strand.
TAATACGCAGAAAACAGCATAACAACTAACAAATAATTGAAATGAATTCCGCTAACATTATAAATTAGTGAGCATACCACGGTTACCCTCGGTAGTTAGATCTACCTATTTCCGCTTTTAACCACTAGATGTCGTCAAGTGTCACGGCCGTATCGATACACACAATAGTAATTGTAGTAATTGAACCAGCGAATTTAGCAAGCGTATGCTCAGAGCGCGTACTCGGCGACTAGTCTAAAAATTATAGATAATGGCAGAAAAATTAAAATGGTTTTGGCCCTTGGTACTTACTGGAGTAAACAGTATGGCCCTAAGGCTGGAAAGTTTGGAGAGCCCTGGACTAAACCACGAAACCCAGCTTTAAAACTTTTTCTTCATAGCACAAAATGTATTTCCAAAGCAATTACAAAAAAGAATCATAGAGAGGATACAGACATAAGAGGTGTTTGTTGTTGGTCGATAAAATGTTGATTTCCTTTTTCCTGAAAACTTTAGAAAAGCTTGTCTTTTGACACAATGCTCTGTCACAGAAAGAGATCTGTCGGAAGAATGTCTCTCCCCCCAGCACATTTTGTTCACAAAGTGTCCATTTCCTCCCTGACTCTGAAACTGTCCCCTCCAAATGGAACTCGAGAATTTTGTGAAAAAAAAAGTTATCGTGATTGGAAATCAGAAGTATAGCGTTGAAAAATGTCTGTAGACAAGAATGTTATTTTTCTCTAAAATATAAAGACGAAATTATGAACTGGTATCATTTTCTTTTCAAACATTTTCACTCTGGTGTATGTATTTAAAGGTATGCGTGAAGCTGTTTCTCTGAGTTTAAATGTGTCTTTAAATAAAATCTTACAGAATTACAAAACAGATGAACTTGCAATATAAAACTTTTGTACTTCATACAAACACCATCCAAATCTTTAAATCTCTGTCGCCAAGTTTTCACCCAATTAGAGAAGTTTCACCTTATAAAACAGTTCAATGTATTACTTCCATGGAACTAAAATACTAATCATTGTAAAACAAGTTGGCTATTTTAATGTTAACAGATTGTAACTAAATTTACTAAATCGTTTATGAAATTAAATTAATCGAATCGAATATTTTCAGTACAATTACGACTATTTACTATTTAATATTACGACTACTTACTAATAGTATTCCATAACCAAATGCATAATCAATTTAAAGCAAAGATTTTTGTAAATCTCATGTCAATTACAATGGATATTTTGTCCATAAAATAAGTAAATCTTGCAATTATTTAAAACTATTACACTCTTTCTTAAGTTAAGTGATCATATAAGATCTTAATAACTGAAGATTGAATTATTTTAATAAACTAAAATTTCTCGGATTTGCGGATTACATTCCTCATGAGTACTCACAATTCTAATATATTCATATAACTTTTATCAGTTCTTAGAAATTCTATTTGGATTTTTCCAGCTTGTAAGAAATATTAGTTCACAACACTGTTTCACTATAAACCTGTTTATTTTATAACATTATTTAATCACCAATTAATTACAATGTCGAAATAAAACTTGGATTTTAAGGTTTTTTTAATGTCAAACACGCACTTACTCATGATTGGGTAGTTTTCTGAAAAACTAGGTCATGGCTAGTCCCTCAGCAAGAACTAGCCATGACCTAGGAAGATTAGCCTAGACCAGGACCTAGGAATCTAGGACCTAGAAGATGACCTAGGACACTATTTACCATTTAAAATAGGACCATAATGAAGGACTATTTATGGTCCTATTTTAAAGAGGCCTAAGTCATGGCTGTTTTGGGGAGATACAAATCAAGGTTCACAAAACTAATATTATTTAAGTTAATAGACTTATGTACTTATTGGTAACGTGTTTTTCCATCGTTTGGCTAACTATACGATTATTTTCCTGATTTTCTTTTTATGTTACAGAAATGTAGTCCAGTATATCTTAAGACGTAGCTCTTGTACAGGAAATTCACTCAAGTTGATATATCTTTTCTCAGAAACTGCTAAACATAAATGTTTTTACTTATATTTAAAATGTTTTTTTTTATTTAATATGATGGTTAAGAGGGTATTTTTCTTATATATTATTATTGAATATATAGATATATATCTAAAAATCTTAAACTTTTTACAATTTTTCTATTGAAGAAAATAAATTGCAATAAACTGTATTATGAATTAACCTTATATTGAAATATGGTTTATTTACTACAATCTAAAAAAATTTAAGCTTTAATTCGAATAGTTTTCTACAAAGACTCATTTAAAGTTGCAAATAACATATTTTGTGAAAATAGCACTTAAAGATAATGTTGATGTTGAGGGCCTTTTAAACTGCTTCTGCCTTTTGTAAAAAAAAAAAAAAAAAAAAAAAAAAAATGCAACTTGGTGTATTTCAAAGTGGAGTAGACAAATAATTGATAGATTAAATGAAAAATATTAATTAAATCAGGGAATAAAAACAAATCAAAATCTCAAAATCAATTTTGTTTTCTTTTTATTTTTGAGCATTGATTCCTATTAAGAAATCTGCAGCAAAACAATTCTTTACACTTATGAATGATTAGCATAGAGAAATAAGTAAAAGTAAAATGATTCTTTGAAACAATTAAATTTGTTAATAACACGAAAAGAAAATAATTAATCAAACAATTTACACTCAAGAAAAATATTGCTTTACTATATTGAAGAATAAGTACTTTTTTTCTTTCTTATTTCAATTCCTTCTATTAGCTCACACTCTCCCTATATATATATCTTGCTCAAATTTTCAATCGTTCATAAAAAATCCATAAAATACATTCAATATAAAAATCCATCAAATACATTTTTTCTAAACTTGTAGTGGATGACACTGGATGTTAATACAGTTTTTTCAAATATTAATTCATTCATTAAATTTAATTCATTCATTTTAGTTTTTTTTTAAATTTAAGTTGCATATATCTACCAATAGATGGCTCTAGATAAACTTAAAAAAATGAATGAAAACTATTTATAAAGGACTTTCTGCAATATAGACGGGAAAAAAGTAGGAATTGACTTTAAAAAAAAACATTTTATATTACTTGTTTCCCATCATTCAGTATGCATCTGTTAGTCTATCCAAAGCATCTACCACTCTACGGAACAACAACAACAAAAATTGCATTTCCAATTGACGCCCAGAAGAATTCTCCTCTCTGCAATCAGAATCCCTGATACTTTCTTTTTCTTTTTTTTTTTTTTTTTTTGTATTTATTTTTCTTTTTTTTTTCAGTTGTACTGAAAGTATTTGCGAAAAAAAAATGCAACTTGCTGTATTTCAAAGTGGACTAGACTAATAATTGATATATTAAATGAAAAACAATAAATCAGGGAATATAAAGAATTCAAAATCTCAAAAAATTTTTGATTTTGATTTTTGGATATTGATTCCCATTAAGAGATCTGTAGCAAAACAATTATTTATGCCATGAATGATTAGCATAGAGAAATAAGTAAAAGTGAGATAACAACACAAAAATAAAATAATTAGTTAAACAATTTACCCTCAAGAAAATATTCCTTTACTATATTGAAGTGTAAGCACATTTTATTCTCTTATTCTGTATGCATCTACCAAAACATCTACCACTGCCTGAAATAACCGAAAAAGAATTGCATTTCCAATTGACGTGCAGAAGAATTCTCCTCTCTGCAATCAGAATCCCTGATACTTTTTTTTGTTGTTGTTGTCTTTTTTTACTTTTCAGTTGTACTGAAAGTATTTGAGATGTAAAATCAATCCCCAGCGCAACAGCACCTTGTTTTGCGTGTGTCAACCTTCTGGTTTTACCATCGTTACTGGAAACCCTCCCCTGATTACGCCTGGAATCCAAGATCCAAGATCTTTCTTCTTTTGGCATTTGGGGGACTCTTAAGAGGAAATCGGTGTCGTTGCAAGAACTGGGATTGTGGAGAGAGAGTTGACGTCTAGTACTTTGGTTTACGTATTTCGCATGGTAACAGTGACATTCTGTGTTTTTTTTATTTTTTTATCGCTGTCTCTTTTTGCATGATTGCAGATAGATTTTTGACTTCTATTCTTGATCTTGGTGCTTTACTTACGAAAGAAAAGCTACCCAGATGTTTTGGGAAAAGCAGCCAATTTTAAAAATGTTGCTTACATATTTTTGGATGGAATAATTCATTATTTTTTTAAAGATTTTTCGGTGGATTTTTTTTATCTAAAAATAGGGTAAAATATTTCAAATTTAAAATAAAAAAATAGTGAGTTAGTTTAAACATGATTTATTGCTTTATCAGTTTGATATATGCATTATTCCGTTAAATGCATTATAACTTTACTGGAATTATTTTCATCGGTTTCAAAAAAAAAATGCAACTTGCTGTATTTCAAAGTGGACTAGACGAATAATTGATATATTAAATGAAAAACAATAAATCAGGGAATATAAAGAATTCAAAATCTCAAAAAATTTTTGATTTTGATTTTTGGACATTGATTCCCATTAAGAGATCTGCAGCAAAACAATTATTTATGCCATGAACGATTAGCATAGAGAAATAAGTAAAAGTAAGATAACAAAACAAAAACAAAATAATTAGTTAAACAATTTACCCTCAAGAAAATATTCCTTTACTATATTGAAGTGTAAGCACATTTTATTCTCTTATTCTGTATGCATCTACCAAAACATCTACCACTGCCTGAAACAACCGAAAAAGAATTGCATTTCCAATTGACGTGCAGAAGAATTCTCCTCTCTGCAATCAGAATCCCTGATACTTTTTTTTTGTTGTTGTCTTTTTTTTACTTTTCAGTTGTACAGAAAGTATTTGAGATGTAAAATCAATCCCCACCGCTACAGCATCTTGTTTGCGTGTGTCAACCTTCTGGTTTACCATCGTTACTGGAAACCCTCCCCTGATTACGCCTCGAATCCAAGATCCAAGATCTTTCTTCTTTTTGGCATTTGGGGGACTCTTAAGAGGAAATCGGTGTCGTTGCAAGAACTGGGATTGTGGAGCAAGAGTTGACGTCTAGTACTTTGGTTTACGTATTTTGCATGGAAACAGTGACATTCTGTTCTCTTTTTTTCTTCTTTTTATCTCTCTTTTTGCATGATTGCAGATAGATTTTTGACTTTTATTCTTGAACCTGGTGCTTTACTTACGAAAGAAAAACTAGACCCAGATGTTTGGGAAAAACAGCCAATTTTGAAAATGTTGCTTACATATTTTTGGATGGAATAATTCATTATTTTTCCAAGGCTTTTTAGGGGGTTTTTTTATAGAAAAATATTTCTAATTTAAAATAATAAATAGTGAGTTAGTTTAAACATTATTTATTGATTTTTCAGTTTGATATAGATCATTATTACGTTAAAATAATGAAAACGAAAATATTACTTACATATTTTTGCATGGAATAATTCATTATTTTTTCACAACTTTGCATTGTTTTTTTTTTATCGAAAAATAGTGACATATATTTCAAATTTAAAATAAAGAACTAGTAAGTTAGTTTAAACATTATTTATTGCCTTATCAATTTGATATAAACGTTATTACGTTACCGGAAGTATTTCCATCAGTTTCTAAAAGTTTTAATGAGTAATCTGATTTTATGTCAGATTGAATATTTAAAATCTAATAATAAGTAGTATTTTAATAAATTTTTACTTTAAAAAAATGAGCAAAAAGTTATTTTTGTGGCATAAAATTGTTAACTTCCAATATATTAATGTTATTATCCTATAAAGTTAAATTAATGCATGAATCTGTAAACCAATATAATTTTTATTTTAATTCAAAACTTTTCAACGTATCTTTTTAAAAGTAATTTCTTCAAAATCACTTTTATTCTGTGATAATTATTAAAAAAATTAGTTTATGTTTATAAAAGATAAAGCAATTGAAAATATTTTGTATTTCCACATATTTTTTCGTAAATTATTTTCATTACCGTGGCGTTTTCAACTGAAAATCTTGTACCCTTATAAACACGAAATGCATCGAAGAATACGAATACAAAGATAAATTAAAAATTTGCAAAAAAGAAGCATGAATCCTAATTTCTTGGTTACCATGTTACATTTCCATAGTACTTTTTAGGAAAATATAGATATAAGTATGGGCAAATTTGTTTGGAATATTAAGAAATAGAGGAAAAGTATATTGAATATTGAAGGTTTTTAAAAAAGAATTAGCTGTCTTTCTTTTGAAATTCAAGCTTGGATCAGAAAAAAAATATCTGATTCACCATTTGAATCTTGGAAGCTATAAATAAGATACCTCTAAGATGTACGCAGTAGTACAAAAACAACTGGTAAATATTTGAATTACTTTATACTAATTTATAATTATGCTCACACATGAGAATGAAATAGTTCTCGAATTTTATTTAGAACAACATAATTCAGATGCGTGATAAAAATCAACTTTCAATGATCATCTATGAATAAATTGAATTTCAAATAGAGAAATCATCAAATCTACTACAAGACTGAGAACTCATATCTCAGCAATATTAAGATAAATAGGAAACAAACAAGTTGGTGCCAAAACTCCTTTAAAAAGACTTCTTTTTCAAAGCTCTGCCACAACTGCCTCTTTCTAAGATGAATGAGATATCTTTCAGGCAGAGTCCTACTCTAATAAGATCTTGGATCTCGTGTAACATCACATTTCTGATGATAACTCGGCATCAGAAATCAACCAATATACAATCATCTTCAAAGATAAATACGCTTTTTATACGGATTACCTTTGATTTTTCATATTCAATGTCCCACTTTTCAGATAATTAAAGATTGTAATGATTTCCAACATTGTGATATATATATAAATACAAACATCGAAAGATACCTGAAAAGCACTGAACTAGAAACACAATCGATTTGCGTAACAAAACTTGAAACACTATTCGCCACACGTAAAGTACCAAGTGCTTCATAGAAATACAATCAAATTGAATGACAAATCATGATAAGATTAGCTGTTCAAAATGTAAATATATATATATATATATATATATATATTGTAGATTTAGATAATTTTACAAGAGAAGTAGAATGCACACTTTTCTATCTTCATGCTTTATGAAAACAAGTTCCATTGTTTGTTTCAATTATTTTTTAATACAGAAAAAGTATAATGATCAATTTATATTAGTTGTTAATTTAAAAGATGTAAGATTAATTTAAATTTTGTCGTCTTAATGTGTATAAGTTGTGTTTAAATTTTTAATTTAAGTGAAAAATAATTTTTAATAATAATTTAAGTGAATTTAAAATGTAAAATTTTGATGTAAATTTTTAAATGTAAACGTAAAATTTTTAATTAAGTGAGTTAATCAGGATTATGTTGTTAAAAATTTTCTATGCGATTATATTTGTTTCAGAATTTTGATAATGTTTATGCCTTTGTACACGTTTATGTGAACGGGTATTTCTCAGTCAGTTCATGCACCCAATCTCAGTGCCTCAGTTGCAGAGAGTTTTTTCCATCTCAGCCCAAACAGGACCTGAGCAAAATCAATTGACCTCCCGAATCGAGGCAAACCCTCCTGTGTATACAAAACAAATTCAATGACAAAATAGGGGAGAAAAAAAAAGGCGCGAGAAAAAAAAAAGGAAGGGCCATCTGAGAACAAAAGTTGGTTCACGCAATCGCTTTGTCAATTTGCGACGCGAAATTGGAAGCAAATTGAGCAGGGATTTCCTCCGAACATCATTACCCATCCCCACCCCCGACTTCTAACGAATTTTTGTCCAACGAGCCCACCCCCGCAAAAATGCCAACTCGAAGTGACTTTTTGGCATTTCGGTTGTTGTGGTTGTAGGCGAGTTTGCAAGCAGAAATCTTCTTTTATCATCTGTTCACTAAAATGGCATTCTCATATTCTTATTGGTTTCCTCGAAAACCCGTTTATTTCTCACTGTTTAATGAACTGAATGAACTAATGAACTGAATTTAATGAATTTTTTCTCAGTTGTTTTAATGAATGATCATTCTTTTAATAAATTCTAGTATATGGCCTTCTCTAAACAACAAGAAAATGTCTGGTTTGGTTTGTCGCTCTACGGTCATCTTGTACACACGAGGGCTAAACAGACCGTGACCTACAGTTTAAAGTGGATTCCGAACCACTACAAACATTTATGTCACCGCCAAGACTAGAACCTTAAACCTGTAGTACAGAGCGCTAGCCACTCGGTCATCAGGCCTCAAGAAAATGTTTGTATAAGATCTTCCTCGAAGGCTTTGTCCTGCCAGTTCTGAAGATAGTTCATTGCCGAGATTTTCTCCATTATAAAATAAGGTTAGAGAACTTTTGGACCAACAAGCAAAAACATGAGTATTTAAAGTTCAGTGATACCTTATTATACACCTTTAATCCACTTAAGATCCGTGGACGTATACCAACTATTTTTTTCTATAAGCTCCACCGCCCCACAAAAATGCCAACTCGAAGTGACTTTTTGGCTTTTCGGTTGTTGTAGACGAGTTTGCCAGCAGAAATCTTCTTTTATCATCTGTCGCTAAACATGGTAGTGAGTAACGCATGTTCTCATATTCCTATTGGTTCCTTCAAAAACTCGTTTATTTCTCACTGTGTTTTAATGAGTGATCATTCTTTTAATTAATTCTACGATTTTTCTAGAATATGGTCCTCAATCATTATATGGCCATATGATCCTTCTTCTAACATATGGTCATATGACCATATCGATATATGGTCATATGATCATATCGGTATATGGTCATATGATCATTCTTCTAGTATATGGTCATATGGGCCATATTCTTCTAGTATATGGCCATATGGCCTTCGATCTAGCATATGGCGATATGGCCATGCTTTTAACATATGGCGATATGATCATTCTTTTAACACATGGCAGCGCAGACAAATGTCTTGAGAAGATCTTCCCTGAAGGCTTTGTTCTGCCACTTCTGAAGATAGTTCATTGCCGAGATTTTCTTCATTATAAAATAAGGTTAGAGAACTTTTAGACCAACAAGCAAAAACATGAGAATTTAAAGTTCAGTGATAACTTGTAATATATCTTTAATTCGATCCAGATCCTTGAACTCGTATACCAAAAAATTTTTTCTATAAGAAATAAAGCCTCACCGCCCCACAAAAATGCCAACTCGAAGTGACTTTTCGGCTTTCGGTTGTTGTTGTTGTAGACGAGTTTACCAGCAGACATCTTCTTTTGTCATCTGCCACTAAAACGGTAGTGAGTGACGCATGTTCTTATATTCCTATTGGTTAACTCGAAACCGTATATTTATCACTACGTTTTAATAAATAATCATTCTTTTAATTAATTCTATGATTTTTTTTAGCATATAGCCTTTTGCAAACCACAAGCAAATGCCGAGAGATCTTCCCTGAAGGCCAGTTCTGACTGTCCACTGCCAGGATTTTCTCCATTATAAAATAAGGTTAGAGAAAGCAAGGACCAAAATGCAAAAACATAAGCATTTGAAGTTCAGTGATATATCTTTAATCCGTTCCAGATCCTTGGACATACCCATGTACCAACAGTTTTTTCTATAAGAAATAAAGGGGAAACGTTGCCATGAAATTATCGTAGTGTTATTATCATATTACATTCTTTGGGTGATAAAAAGTAATTTAAACCAAATTTAATTCTAAAAAACATAAAAACAGCAATTAAAAAAATACTGAAATCTGCTCGGCAAGATTCAACTTATGGCGAGTGGATGAATCAGAGAGCGGATGAATAAACTCAGGAATATGCCACGTTTTAATAATGCACGAGATATAGGAAGCAATTGATTGGAATGCTACAAGAACGGCCAAATTCAACAGCCACAAGAATATAGTAATGTTGAATAGATCAAGAACTTCATGGAGAATGAATTGTTCATGAAGTTCTTGAACAATTCATTATATTATTTTAAAAGTAAGATAAATGTAGTCGCAAATTAAGAATGATGTATTCGAAATTCTACAAGAAACGTTATCACATATTAAATAGCCAAAAGAATATATCAATGTTTGAACATTCTAGTCGTAAATGAAAAATGAGGGCCTGAATGGCCGAGTGGCTAGCGCTCTGGCGCTCGGTACCACAGGTTTCGGGTTCGAGTCCCGGCGGTGCCATGGTTGTTTATAGTGGTTCGGAATCCACTTTAAAAAGTAGGTCCCGGTCTAATAGGATCGTAGAGCGTTGCGGGGGCATTGTTACTCCGCGTCCGTGGTTTATCTTCATGTTACACGCGCCCCCTGGGTAATGTAAAGTGAGTACGTCTGTGCAGCACTTGCCTTAAGGCATCCAAAGACCAAGCTGTCTGTGTTTGCCAGCTGCATTAGAAAGAAAAAAAATGAAGTATTCCAAATTCTACAAGAAACGTTACCGCATACAATACTCAAAATAATATATAAAAGTTTGAAAATTCTAGGCATAAATAAAAAATGAAGTATTCCAAATTTTACAAGAATCACTATAGTATTCAATAGTCAAAAGAATATATTAAAGCTTGAAAATTCTAGATATACATGAAGAATGAAGTATTCCAAATTCTACAAAAGAACATTATAATATCCAATAGCCAAAAGAATATATCAAAGTTTGAAAATTCGAGACATAAATGAGCAATGAAGTATTCCAAATACAATAAGAAGCACTATACAGCTCAATAGACACCGAAAAATGCCGAATGGGATAAATATGAATATGATAAATTTCCCCTTTCTATCGTGTTCTTAACAGGAATTTTTCAGTTTTTATCATCCAGTACATGTCTAAAAGAAATGAATCGTTAAGATAGCGCCAATATTTGTTATCGATTTAAAATTTTATTCCCTGATACTAAAAATCGTATTATTAGAATCGAAGAGGGATGTCAAGATTTCTGTACAAAGTATTTAAGTAAATAACTATTTCAGATTACAATAGAGATATTCGTGTTTATTAATCGTGTTTCCAAAGAGTGCCCAGAGTCCAATTGTCAGTATTTCTAAATAAAATACCAAATTATAATTTTAGCCCAATTAAGATATAGCAAAAAAATTGACGTACATTGCGATCTGACATTGCAAAAAAATTATGCTAACATTGCATTACCGTTTATTTATGTGGCCACATGATCCAGTCATTTCACGCTTACAAAATTCGATGATAAATTCCTGCGAAGATTCTCTGTTTTCCTTTCTAGTACCTCTGCATTCTCCCCAAACAAGGCGCTCTTCTGCCCGGAGAAGAAGAGTGTTCATTTCACCGTTCTCCGGATAGCATCACTCGTGGATCAACAACTACTCCTCTTCCCTTTCATTATTCGCCCTACACCCTACCCCTACCCCCATCCCTCTTGCGAACCATCAATCGAATCATGTCACATTTCCTATCTTTCCTGTATCGATGAGGAGACCCCCGCAAAAACACAAAGGCGCGCCTTTTTCACACTCCACCCCACCCCCTAACTCCCCTTTCCACGAAGGAGGGATGGAAGCAGACGATTTTTTCATAAGGCCTCTTCTTTTGGAAAGAATCATTTTGTTGTTGGGCCTCGAACTAGTTTCTTTCTTTGTGGTACGTGAGGGTTTTTTATTTTTCTGATAGATTACAGATTTTTCTGATAGATCACTTATTTTTAAGTGTTGCGTCATTTTGGTTTTAATTCTAGTCATTTAGGTAGCAAACACCAATAGAAGTCAAAGCACAGAGTGGCCATAAAATAACTTTGGAGTCAGTTTGGAGTTGGCAGTTTAACAGTTTGGAGGCATCTGCAGCTAAAACTAAAGAACAGAATGAAACTAAGTTTCATATACAGACTGTGATAGACATAGGGAGATTAAGACATCCTTTTTCTGATAGATTGTTGTTGTTATCGTATCCATGAATTTAAATATATTATTTAAGTTAGAACAAATCAAAAGTCTTCTCGATAGCGGCCGCTAGCAATGGCGCCGCTTTACTATGTAGGACTTGATTTGTACCCTACCCAATTGCAAAACAAGGTGAGTGATTGCTGGGCACTCTAGTATGTGCTCAGGTGTTAGGAAAGCATTGGGGAAATTTCTGCAGGCGATGTATTCCCTGGTCTTGTCTGGGACAGTCTTCATCCCTTTGTAATGATTAGTTCTGAGTCTGCTAATAAATGATGTCAACTTCCTCGGTCCTGATAGATTACAGCCTGTGATAGATTTTTCTGATAGATTACTTATTTTTAAGTGTTGCGTCATTTTGGTTTTAATTCCAGTCATTTAAGCAGCTAACATCTATGTGAGTCAAAGTACTAAGGGGCCATTAAATGAATTTTCCTATTTGGAGGCATCTGCAGCTAAAACTAATGGACAGAATGAAACGAAATTTCATATACAGACTGTGGTAGACATAGGGAGATTAGGACATTTTTTTTGTAGACTACTGCTTGTGATAGATTTTTCTGATAGATTATTTATTTTTAAGTATTACATCATTTTGGTTTTAATTCCAGTCATTTAAGCAGCTAACATCTATGTGAGACAAAGTACAAAGTGGCCATTAAATGAGTTTCCCTATTTGGAGGCATCTGCAGCTAAAACTAATGGACAGAATGAAACGAAATTTCATATACAGACTGTGGTAGACATAGGGAGATTACGACATTTTTTTTTTTTATAGACTACAGAATGTGATAGATTTTTCTGATAGATTATTTATTTTTAAGTATTACATCATTTTGGTTTTAATTCCTGTCATTTAAGCAGCTAACATCTATGTGAGACAAAGTACAAAGTGGCCATTAAATGAATTTTCCTATTTGGAGGCATCTGCAGCTAAAACTAATAGACAGAATGAAACGAAATTTCATATACAGACTGTGGTAGACATAGGGAGATTAGGACATTTTTTTTATAGAATACAGAATGTGATAGATTTTTCTGATAGATTACTTATTTTTAAGTATTACATCATTTTGGTTTTAATTCCTGTCATTTAAGCAGCTAACATCTATGTGAGTCAAAGTACAAAGTGGCCATAAAATGAGTTTCCCTGTTTGGAGGCATCTGCAGCTAAAACTAATGGACAGAATGAAACGAAATTTCATATACAGACTGTGGTAGACATAGGGAGATTAGGACATTTTTTTTTTGTAGACTACAGCTTGTGATAGATTTTTCTGATAGATTATTTATTTTTAAGTATTATATCATTTTGGTTTTAATTCCAGTCATTTAAGCAGCTAACATCTATGTGAGTCAAAGTCCAAAGTGGCCATTAAATGAGTTTCCCTATTTGGAGGCATCTGCAGCTAAAACTAATGGACAGAATGAAACGAAATTTCATATACAGACTGTGGTAGACATAGGGAGATTAGGACATTTTTTTTTATAGAATACAGCTTGTGATAGATTTTTCTGATAGATTATTTATTTTTAAGTATTACATCATTTTGGTTTTAATTCCTGTCATTTAAGCAGCTAACATCTATGTGAGTCAAAGTTCAAAGTGGCCATAAAATGAGTTTCCCTGTTTGGAGGCATCTGCAGCTAAAACTAATGGACAGAATGAAACGAAATTTCATATACAGACTGTGGTAGACATAGGGAGATTAGGATATTTTTTTTTGTTAGAATGCAGCCTGTGATAGATTTTTCTGATAGATTATTTATTTTTAAGTATTACATCATTTTGGTTTTAATTCCAGTCATTTAAGCAGCTAACATCTATGTGAGTCAAAGTACAAAGTGGCCATTAAATGAGTTTCCCTGTTTGGAGGCATCTGCAGCTAAAACTAATGGACAGAATGAAACGAAATTTCATATACAGACTGTGGTAGACATAGGGAGATTACGACATTTTTTTTTTTATAGACTACAGAATGTGATAGATTTTTCTGATAGATTATTTATTTTTAAGTATTACATCATTTTGGTTTTAATTCCAGTCATTTAAGCAGCTAACATCTATGTGAGTCAAAGTACAAAGTGGCCATAAAATGAGTTTCCCTGTTTGGAGGCATCTGCAGCTAAAACTAATGGACAGAATGAAACGAAATTTCATATACAGACTGTGGTAGACATAGGGAGATTAGGACATTTTTTTTTTTATAGAATACAGCTTGTGATAGATTTTTCTGATAGATTATTTATTTTTAAGTATTACATCATTTTGGTTTTAATTCCAGTCATTTAAGCAGCTAACATCTATGTGAGTCAAAGTTCAAAGTGGCCATTAAAATGAGTTTCCCTGTTTGGAGGCATCTGCAGCTAAAACTAATGGACAGAATGAAACGAAATTTCATATACAGACTGTGGTAGACATAGGGAGATTAGGACATTTTTTTTTTTAGAATGCAGCCTGTGATAGATTTTTCTGATAGATTATTTATTTTTAAGTATTACATCATTTTGGTTTTAATTCCAGTCATTTAAGCAGCTAACATCTATGTGAGTCAAAGTACAAAGTGGCCATTAAATGAGTTTCCCTGTTTGGAGGCATCTGCAGCTAAAACTAATGGACAGAATGAAACGAAATTTCATATACAGACTGTGGTAGACATAGGGAGATTAGGACATTTTTTTTTTTTTTTTATAGAATACAGCTTGTGATAGATTTTTCTGATAGATTATTTATTTTTAAGTATTACATCATTTTGGTTTTAATTCCAGTCATTTAAGCAGCTAACATCTATGTGAGTCAAAGTTCAAAGTGGCCATAAAATGAGTTTCCCTGTTTGGAGGCATCTGCAGCTAAAACTAATGGACAGAATGAAACGAAATTTCATATACAGACTGTGGTAGACATAGGGAGATTAGGACATTTTTTTTTGTTAGAATACAGCCTGTGATAGACTTTTCTGATAGATTATTTATTTTTAAGTATTACATCATTTTGGTTTTAATTCCAGTCATTTAAGCAGCTAACATCTATGTGAGTCAAAGTACAAAGTGGCCATAAAATGAGTTTCCCTGTTTGGAGGCATCTGCAGCTAAAACTAATGGACAGAATGAAACGAAATTTCATATACAGACTGTGGTAGACATAGGGAGATTAGGACATTTTTTTTTTTGTTAGAATGCAGCCTGTGATAGATTTTTCTGATAGATTATTTATTTTTAAGTATTACATCATTTTGGTTTTAATTCCAGTCATTTAAGCAGCTAACATCTATGTGAGTCAAAGTACAAAGTGGCCATTAAATGAGTTTCCCTGTTTGGAGGCATCTGCAGCTAAAACTAATGGACAGAATGAAACGAAATTTCATATACAGACTGTGGTAGACATAGGGAGATTAGGACATTTTTTTTTATAGAATACAGCTTGTGATAGATTTTTCTGATAGATTATTTATTTTTAAGTATTACATCATTTTGGTTTTAATTCCTGTCATTTAAGCAGCTAACATCTATGTGAGTCAAAGTTCAAAGTGGCCATAAAATGAGTTTCCCTGTTTGGAGGCATCTACAGCTAAAACTAATGGACAGAATGAAACGAAATTTCATATACAGACTGTGGTAGACATAGGGAGATTAGGACATTTTTTTTTGTTAGAATGCAGCCTGTGATAGATTTTTCTGATAGATTATTTATTTTTAAGTATTACATCATTTTGGTTTTAATTCCAGTCATTTAAGCAGCTAACATCTATGTGAGTCAAAGTACAAAGTGGTCATTAAATGAGTTTCCCTGTTTGGAGGCATCTGCAGCTAAAACTAATGGACAGAATGAAACGAAATTTCATATACAGACTGTGGTAGACATAGGGAGATTAGGACATTTTTTTTTATAGAATACAGCTTGTGATAGATTTTTCTGATAGATTATTTATTTTTAAGTATTACATCATTTTGGTTTTAATTCCTGTCATTTAAGCAGCTAACATCTATGTGAGTCAAAGTTCAAAGTGGCCATAAAATGAGTTTCCCTGTTTGGAGGCATCTGCAGCTAAAACTAATGGACAGAATGAAACGAAATTTAATATACAGACTGTGGTAGACATAGGGAGATTAGGACATTTTTTTTGTTTTGATAGAATACAGTCTGTGATAGACTTTTCTGATAGATTACTTATTTTTAACTATTACATCATTTTGGTTTTAATTCCAGTCATTTAAGCAGCTAACATCTATGTGAGTCAAAGTACAAAGTGGCCATAAAATGAGTTTCCCTGTTTGGAGGCATCTACAGCTAAAACTAATGGACAGAATGAAACGAAATTTCATATACAGACTGTGGTAGACATAGGGAGATTAGGACATTTTTTTTTGTTAGAATGCAGCCTGTGATAGATTTTTCTGATAGATTATTTATTTTTAAGTATTACATCATTTTGGTTTTAATTCCAGTCATTTAAGCAGCTAACATCTATGTGAGTCAAAGTACAAAGTGGCCATTAAATGAGTTTCCCTGTTTGGAGGCATCTGCAGCTAAAACTAATGGACAGAATGAAACGAAATTTCATATACAGACTGTGGTAGACATAGGAGATTAGGACATTTTTTTTGATAGAATACAGCTGTGATAGTTTTTTCTGATAGATTATTTATTTTTAAGTATTACATCATTTTGGTTTTAATTCCAGTCATTTAAGCAGCTAACATCTATGTGAGTCAAAGTACAAAGTGGCCATAAAATGAGTTTCCCTGTTTGGAGGCATCTACAGCTAAAACTAATGGACAGAATGAAACGAAATTTCATATACAGACTGTGGTAGGCATAGGAGATTAGGACATTATTTTTT
The DNA here is from genome assembly GCA_021605075.1 of Caerostris darwini. NCBI lineage: Eukaryota > Metazoa > Arthropoda > Arachnida > Araneae > Araneidae > Caerostris > Caerostris darwini. Next base: position 464,622 of record BPLQ01009436.1, read on the forward strand.
TGTTAGAATACAGCCTGTGATAGATTTTCTGATAGATTATTTATTTTTAAGTATTACATCATTTTGGTTTTAATTCCAGTCATTTAAGCTTGGCTAACATCTATGTGAGTCAAAGTACAAAGTGTCCATGAAATGAGTTTCCCTGTTTGGAGGCATCTGCAGCTAAAACTAATGGACAGAATGAAACGAAATTTCATATACAGACTGTGGTAGACATAGGGAGATTAGGACATTTTTTTATAGATTACAGCCTTGTGATAGTTTTCTGATAGATTACTTATTTTTAAGTGTTACATCAGTTTGGTTTTAATTCCAGTCATTTAAGCAGCTAACATCTATGTAAGTCAAAGTACAAAGTGGCCATAAAATGATTTTTCCTGTTTGGAGGCATCTGCAGCTAAAACTAATGGACAGAATGAAACGAAATTTAATATACAGACTTGTGGTAGGCATGGGGGAGATTAAGACATTTTTTTTTGATAGATTACAGCCTGTGATAGATTTTCAGATAGATTACTTATTTAACTATTGCATCATTTTGGTTTTTAATTCCAGTCATTTAAGCAGCTAACATCTATAAAGTCAAAGCACAAAGTGGCCATAAAATGAGTTTCCCAGTTTGGAGGCATCTCGAGCTAAAACTAATGGACAGAATGAAACGAAATTTCATATACAGACTTGTAGTAGACATGGGAGATTAGAACGTTATTTTTCTGATAGATTACTTATTTTTAAGTGTTGCTTCATTTTGGTTTTTAATTCTAGTCATTTAAGTAGCAAACACCAATAGAAGTCCAAGCACAGAGTGGCCATAAAATAACTTTCCTGTTTGGAGGGCATGTGCAGCTGAAACTAATGGACAGAATGAAATCAAATTTCATATACAGACTTGTGGTAGACATGAGGAGATTAAGACATTATTTTCTGACAGATTACAGCCTGTGATAGATTTTTCTGATAGATTACTTATTTTTAAGTGTTGCATCATTTTGGTTTAATTCCAGTCATTTAAGTAGCAAACACCAATAGAAGTCAAAGCACAGAGTGGCCATAAAAATTTTTCCCAGTTTGGAGGCATCTGCAGCTAAAACTAAGGAACAGAATGAAACCAAATTCCATACACAGACTGTGGAAGACATTAGACATGGGAGATTACAACGTTATTTTTCTTATAGATTACTTATTTTTAAGTGTTACTTCATTTTGGTTTTATTCTAGTCATTTAAGTAGCAAATATCAATAGAAGTTAAAGCAAAAGTGGCCATAAAATAAGTTTTTTCTGTTTGGAGGCTTCTGCAGCTGGAAACTAATGGACAGAACGAAACCAAATTTCATATACAGACTGTAGTAGACATAGGAGATTAGGACATTTTTTTGTTAGAATGCAGCCTGTGATAGATTTTTCTGATAGATTATTTATTTTTAAGTATTACATCATTTTGGTTTTAATT